>CM043024.1:12542083-12575908 GCA_023690525.1 Holotrichia oblita
GATGCGCGCAATGCGTTATCCTTCTATATGTTCTATATAGCACGTCTGCCAAGTTTGCAACGCGTCGCAGCAGCAGGAGCGGAGTTACGGGCGCCTTGCGTTATCCTTCGTATTAGGGCAAGCGGAGAATCCGCGCAAACTTTTTGTTGAATCCGCCGCCGCCGATGCGCGCAATGCGTTCTATATGTTCTATATAGCACGTCTGCCAAGTTTGCAACGCGTCGCAGCAGCAGGAGCGGAGTTACGGGCGCCTTGCGTTATCCTTCGTATTAGGGCAAGCGGAGAATCCGCGCAAACTTTTTGTTGAATCCGCCGCCGCCGATGCGCGCAATGCGTTCTATATGTTCTATATAGCACGTCTGCCAAGTTTGCAACGCGTCGCAGCAGCAGGAGCGGAGTTACGGGCGCCTTGCGTTATCCTTCGTATTAGGGCAAGCGGAGAATCCGCGCAAACTTTTTGTTGAATCCGCCGCCGCCGATGCGCGCAATGCGTTCTATATGTTCTATATAGCACGTCTGCCAAGTTTGCAACGCGTCGCAGCAGCAGGAGCGGAGTTACGGGCGCCTTGCGTTATCCTTCGTATTAGGGCAAGCGGAGAATCCGCGCAAACTTTTTGTTGAATCCGCCGCCGCCGATGCGCGCAATGCGTTCTATATGTTCTATATAGCACGTCTGCCAAGTTTGCAACGCGTCGCAGCAGCAGGAGCGGAGTTACGGGCGCCTTGCGTTATCCTTCGTATTAGGGCAAGCGGAGAATCCGCGCAAACTTTTTGTTGAATCCGCCGCCGCCGATGCGCGCAATGCGTTCTATATGTTCTATATAGCACGTCTGCCAAGTTTGCAACGCGTCGCAGCAGCAGGAGCGGAGTTACGGGCGCCTTGCGTTATCCTTCGTATTAGGGCAAGCGGAGAATCCGCGCAAACTTTTTGTTGAATCCGCCGCCGCCGATGCGCGCAATGCGTTCTATATGTTCTATATAGCACGTCTGCCAAGTTTGCAACGCGTCGCAGCAGCAGGAGCGGAGTTACGGGCGCCTTGCGTTATCCTTCGTATTAGGGCAAGCGGAGAATCCGCGCAAACTTTTTGTTGAATCCGCCGCCGCCGATGCGCGCAATGCGTTCTATATGTTCTATATAGCACGTCTGCCAAGTTTGCAACGCGTCGCAGCAGCAGGAGCGGAGTTACGGGCGCCTTGCGTTATCCTTCGTATTAGGGCAAGCGGAGAATCCGCGCAAACTTTTTGTTGAATCCGCCGCCGCCGATGCGCGCAATGCGTTCTATATGTTCTATATAGCACGTCTGCCAAGTTTGCAACGCGTCGCAGCAGCAGGAGCGGAGTTACGGGCGCCTTGCGTTATCCTTCGTATTAGGGCAAGCGGAGAATCCGCGCAAACTTTTTGTTGAATCCGCCGCCGCCGATGCGCGCAATGCGTTCTATATGTTCTATATAGCACGTCTGCCAAGTTTGCAACGCGTCGCAGCAGCAGGAGCGGAGTTACGGGCGCCTTGCGTTATCCTTCGTATTAGGGCAAGCGGAGAATCCGCGCAAACTTTTTGTTGAATCCGCCGCCGCCGATGCGCGCAATGCGTTCTATATGTTCTATATAGCACGTCTGCCAAGTTTGCAACGCGTCGCAGCAGCAGGAGCGGAGTTACGGGCGCCTTGCGTTATCCTTCGTATTAGGGCAAGCGGAGAATCCGCGCAAACTTTTTGTTGAATCCGCCGCCGCCGATGCGCGCAATGCGTTCTATATGTTCTATATAGCACGTCTGCCAAGTTTGCAACGCGTCGCAGCAGCAGGAGCGGAGTTACGGGCGCCTTGCGTTATCCTTCGTATTAGGGCAAGCGGAGAATCCGCGCAAACTTTTTGTTGAATCCGCCGCCGCCGATGCGCGCAATGCGTTCTATATGTTCTATATAGCACGTCTGCCAAGTTTGCAACGCGTCGCAGCAGCAGGAGCGGAGTTACGGGCGCCTTGCGTTATCCTTCGTATTAGGGCAAGCGGAGAATCCGCGCAAACTTTTTGTTGAATCCGCCGCCGCCGATGCGCGCAATGCGTTCTATATGTTCTATATAGCACGTCTGCCAAGTTTGCAACGCGTCGCAGCAGCAGGAGCGGAGTTACGGGCGCCTTGCGTTATCCTTCGTATTAGGGCAAGCGGAGAATCCGCGCAAACTTTTTGTTGAATCCGCCGCCGCCGATGCGCGCAATGCGTTCTATATGTTCTATATAGCACGTCTGCCAAGTTTGCAACGCGTCGCAGCAGCAGGAGCGGAGTTACGGGCGCCTTGCGTTATCCTTCGTATTAGGGCAAGCGGAGAATCCGCGCAAACTTTTTGTTGAATCCGCCGCCGCCGATGCGCGCAATGCGTTCTATATGTTCTATATAGCACGTCTGCCAAGTTTGCAACGCGTCGCAGCAGCAGGAGCGGAGTTACGGGCGCCTTGCGTTATCCTTCGTATTAGGGCAAGCGGAGAATCCGCGCAAACTTTTTGTTGAATCCGCCGCCGCCGATGCGCGCAATGCGTTCTATATGTTCTATATAGCACGTCTGCCAAGTTTGCAACGCGTCGCAGCAGCAGGAGCGGAGTTACGGGCGCCTTGCGTTATCCTTCGTATTAGGGCAAGCGGAGAATCCGCGCAAACTTTTTGTTGAATCCGCCGCCGCCGATGCGCGCAATGCGTTCTATATGTTCTATATAGCACGTCTGCCAAGTTTGCAACGCGTCGCAGCAGCAGGAGCGGAGTTACGGGCGCCTTGCGTTATCCTTCGTATTAGGGCAAGCGGAGAATCCGCGCAAACTTTTTGTTGAATCCGCCGCCGCCGATGCGCGCAATGCGTTCTATATGTTCTATATAGCACGTCTGCCAAGTTTGCAACGCGTCGCAGCAGCAGGAGCGGAGTTACGGGCGCCTTGCGTTATCCTTCGTATTAGGGCAAGCGGAGAATCCGCGCAAACTTTTTGTTGAATCCGCCGCCGCCGATGCGCGCAATGCGTTCTATATGTTCTATATAGCACGTCTGCCAAGTTTGCAACGCGTCGCAGCAGCAGGAGCGGAGTTACGGGCGCCTTGCGTTATCCTTCGTATTAGGGCAAGCGGAGAATCCGCGCAAACTTTTTGTTGAATCCGCCGCCGCCGATGCGCGCAATGCGTTCTATATGTTCTATATAGCACGTCTGCCAAGTTTGCAACGCGTCGCAGCAGCAGGAGCGGAGTTACGGGCGCCTTGCGTTATCCTTCGTATTAGGGCAAGCGGAGAATCCGCGCAAACTTTTTGTTGAATCCGCCGCCGCCGATGCGCGCAATGCGTTCTATATGTTCTATATAGCACGTCTGCCAAGTTTGCAACGCGTCGCAGCAGCAGGAGCGGAGTTACGGGCGCCTTGCGTTATCCTTCGTATTAGGGCAAGCGGAGAATCCGCGCAAACTTTTTGTTGAATCCGCCGCCGCCGATGCGCGCAATGCGTTCTATATGTTCTATATAGCACGTCTGCCAAGTTTGCAACGCGTCGCAGCAGCAGGAGCGGAGTTACGGGCGCCTTGCGTTATCCTTCGTATTAGGGCAAGCGGAGAATCCGCGCAAACTTTTTGTTGAATCCGCCGCCGCCGATGCGCGCAATGCGTTCTATATGTTCTATATAGCACGTCTGCCAAGTTTGCAACGCGTCGCAGCAGCAGGAGCGGAGTTACGGGCGCCTTGCGTTATCCTTCGTATTAGGGCAAGCGGAGAATCCGCGCAAACTTTTTGTTGAATCCGCCGCCGCCGATGCGCGCAATGCGTTCTATATGTTCTATATAGCACGTCTGCCAAGTTTGCAACGCGTCGCAGCAGCAGGAGCGGAGTTACGGGCGCCTTGCGTTATCCTTCGTATTAGGGCAAGCGGAGAATCCGCGCAAACTTTTTGTTGAATCCGCCGCCGCCGATGCGCGCAATGCGTTCTATATGTTCTATATAGCACGTCTGCCAAGTTTGCAACGCGTCGCAGCAGCAGGAGCGGAGTTACGGGCGCCTTGCGTTATCCTTCGTATTAGGGCAAGCGGAGAATCCGCGCAAACTTTTTGTTGAATCCGCCGCCGCCGATGCGCGCAATGCGTTCTATATGTTCTATATAGCACGTCTGCCAAGTTTGCAACGCGTCGCAGCAGCAGGAGCGGAGTTACGGGCGCCTTGCGTTATCCTTCGTATTAGGGCAAGCGGAGAATCCGCGCAAACTTTTTGTTGAATCCGCCGCCGCCGATGCGCGCAATGCGTTCTATATGTTCTATATAGCACGTCTGCCAAGTTTGCAACGCGTCGCAGCAGCAGGAGCGGAGTTACGGGCGCCTTGCGTTATCCTTCGTATTAGGGCAAGCGGAGAATCCGCGCAAACTTTTTGTTGAATCCGCCGCCGCCGATGCGCGCAATGCGTTCTATATGTTCTATATAGCACGTCTGCCAAGTTTGCAACGCGTCGCAGCAGCAGGAGCGGAGTTACGGGCGCCTTGCGTTATCCTTCGTATTAGGGCAAGCGGAGAATCCGCGCAAACTTTTGTTGAATCCGCCGCCGCCGATGCGCGCAATGCGTTCTATATGTTCTATATAGCACGTCTGCCAAGTTTGCAACGCGTCGCAGCAGCAGGAGCGGAGTTACGGGCGCCTTGCGTTATCCTTCGTATTAGGGCAAGCGGAGAATCCGCGCAAACTTTTTGTTGAATCCGCCGCCGCCGATGCGCGCAATGCGTTCTATATGTTCTATATAGCACGTCTGCCAAGTTTGCAACGCGTCGCAGCAGCAGGAGCGGAGTTACGGGCGCCTTGCGTTATCCTTCGTATTAGGGCAAGCGGAGAATCCGCGCAAACTTTTTGTTGAATCCGCCGCCGCCGATGCGCGCAATGCGTTCTATATGTTCTATATAGCACGTCTGCCAAGTTTGCAACGCGTCGCAGCAGCAGGAGCGGAGTTACGGGCGCCTTGCGTTATCCTTCGTATTAGGGCAAGCGGAGAATCCGCGCAAACTTTTTGTTGAATCCGCCGCCGCCGATGCGCGCAATGCGTTCTATATGTTCTATATAGCACGTCTGCCAAGTTTGCAACGCGTCGCAGCAGCAGGAGCGGAGTTACGGGCGCCTTGCGTTATCCTTCGTATTAGGGCAAGCGGAGAATCCGCGCAAACTTTTTGTTGAATCCGCCGCCGCCGATGCGCGCAATGCGTTCTATATGTTCTATATAGCACGTCTGCCAAGTTTGCAACGCGTCGCAGCAGCAGGAGCGGAGTTACGGGCGCCTTGCGTTATCCTTCGTATTAGGGCAAGCGGAGAATCCGCGCAAACTTTTTGTTGAATCCGCCGCCGCCGATGCGCGCAATGCGTTCTATATGTTCTATATAGCACGTCTGCCAAGTTTGCAACGCGTCGCAGCAGCAGGAGCGGAGTTACGGGCGCCTTGCGTTATCCTTCGTATTAGGGCAAGCGGAGAATCCGCGCAAACTTTTTGTTGAATCCGCCGCCGCCGATGCGCGCAATGCGTTCTATATGTTCTATATAGCACGTCTGCCAAGTTTGCAACGCGTCGCAGCAGCAGGAGCGGAGTTACGGGCGCCTTGCGTTATCCTTCGTATTAGGGCAAGCGGAGAATCCGCGCAAACTTTTTGTTGAATCCGCCGCCGCCGATGCGCGCAATGCGTTCTATATGTTCTATATAGCACGTCTGCCAAGTTTGCAACGCGTCGCAGCAGCAGGAGCGGAGTTACGGGCGCCTTGCGTTATCCTTCGTATTAGGGCAAGCGGAGAATCCGCGCAAACTTTTTGTTGAATCCGCCGCCGCCGATGCGCGCAATGCGTTCTATATGTTCTATATAGCACGTCTGCCAAGTTTGCAACGCGTCGCAGCAGCAGGAGCGGAGTTACGGGCGCCTTGCGTTATCCTTCGTATTAGGGCAAGCGGAGAATCCGCGCAAACTTTTTGTTGAATCCGCCGCCGCCGATGCGCGCAATGCGTTCTATATGTTCTATATAGCACGTCTGCCAAGTTTGCAACGCGTCGCAGCAGCAGGAGCGGAGTTACGGGCGCCTTGCGTTATCCTTCGTATTAGGGCAAGCGGAGAATCCGCGCAAACTTTTTGTTGAATCCGCCGCCGCCGATGCGCGCAATGCGTTCTATATGTTCTATATAGCACGTCTGCCAAGTTTGCAACGCGTCGCAGCAGCAGGAGCGGAGTTACGGGCGCCTTGCGTTATCCTTCGTATTAGGGCAAGCGGAGAATCCGCGCAAACTTTTTGTTGAATCCGCCGCCGCCGATGCGCGCAATGCGTTCTATATGTTCTATATAGCACGTCTGCCAAGTTTGCAACGCGTCGCAGCAGCAGGAGCGGAGTTACGGGCGCCTTGCGTTATCCTTCGTATTAGGGCAAGCGGAGAATCCGCGCAAACTTTTTGTTGAATCCGCCGCCGCCGATGCGCGCAATGCGTTCTATATGTTCTATATAGCACGTCTGCCAAGTTTGCAACGCGTCGCAGCAGCAGGAGCGGAGTTACGGGCGCCTTGCGTTATCCTTCGTATTAGGGCAAGCGGAGAATCCGCGCAAACTTTTTGTTGAATCCGCCGCCGCCGATGCGCGCAATGTTATCCTTCGTATGAGGGCAAGCGGAGAATCCGCGCAAACTTTTTGTTGAATCCGCCGCCGTCGATGCGCGCAATGCGTTCTATATGTTCTATATAGCACGTCTGCCAAGTTTCGCAACGCGTCGCAGCAGCAGGAGCGGAGTTACGGGCGCCTTGCGTTATCCTTCGTATTAGGGCAAGCGGAGAATCCGCGCAAACTTTTTGTTGAATCCGCCGCCGCCGATGCGCGCAATGCGTTCTATATGTTCTATATAGCACGTCTGCCAAGTTTGCAACGCGTCGCAGCAGCAGGAGCGGAGTTACGGGCGCCTTGCGTTATCCTTCGTATGAGGGCAAGCGGAGAATCCGCGCAAACTTTTTGTTGAATCCGCCGCCGCCGATGCGCGCAATGCGTTCTATATGTTCTATATAGCACGTCTGCCAAGTTTGCAACGCGTCGCAGCAGCAGGAGCGGAGTTACGGGCGCCTTGCGTTATCCTTCGTATTAGGGCAAGCGGAGAATCCGCGCAAACTTTGTTGAATCCGCCGCCGCCGATGCGCGCAATGCGTTCTATATGTTCTATATAGCACGTCTGCCAAGTTTGCAACGCGTCGCAGCAGCAGGAGCGGAGTTACGGGCGCCTTGCGTTATCCTTCGTATTAGGGCAAGCGGAGAATCCGCGCAAACTTTGTGTTGAATCCGCCGCCGCCGATGCGCGCAATGCGTTCTATATGTTCTATATAGCACGTCTGCCAAGTTTGCAACGCGTCGCAGCAGCAGGAGCGGAGTTACGGGCGCCTTGCGTTATCCTTCGTATTAGGGCAAGCGGAGAATCCGCGCAAACTTTTTGTTGAATCCGCCGCCGCCGATGCGCGCAATGCGTTCTATATGTTCTATATAGCACGTCTGCCAAGTTTGCAACGCGTCGCAGCAGCAGGAGCGGAGTTACGGGCGCCTTGCGTTATCCTTCGTATTAGGGCAAGCGGAGAATCCGCGCAAACTTTTTTGTTGAATCCGCCGCCGCCGATGCGCGCAATGCGTTCTATATGTTCTATATAGCACGTCTGCCAAGTTTGCAACGTCGCAGCAGCAGGAGCGGAGTTACGGGCGCCTTGCGTTATCCTTCGTATTAGGGCAAGCGGAGAATCCGCGCAAACTTTTTGTTGAATCCGCCGCCGTCGATGCGCGCAATGCGTTCTATATGTTCTATATAGCACGTCTGCCAAGTTTGCAACGCGTCGCAGCAGCAGGAGCGGAGTTACGGGCGCCTTGCGTTATCCTTCGTATTAGGGCAAGCGGAGAATCCGCGCAAACTTTTTGTTGAATCCGCCGCCGCCGATGCGCGCAATGCGTTCTATATGTTCTATGTAGCACGTCTGCCAAGTTTGCAACGCGTCGCAGCAGCAGGAGCGGAGTTACGGGCGCCTTTGCGTTATCCTTCGTATGAGGGCAAGCGGAGAATCCGCGCAAACTTTTTGTTGAATCCGCCGCCGCCGATGCGCGCAATGCGTTCTATATGTTCTATATAGCACGTCTGCCAAGTTTGCAACGCGTCGCAGCAGCAGGAGCGGAGTTACGGGCGCCTTGCGTTATCCTTCGTATTAGGCAAGCGGAGAATCCGCGCAAACTTTTTGTTGAATCCGCCGCCGCCGATGCGCGCAATGCGTTCTATATGTTCTATGTAGCACGTCTGCCAAGTTTGCAACGCGTCGCAGCAGCAGGAGCGGAGTTACGGGCGCTTGCGTTATCCTTCGTATGAGGGCAAGCGGAGAATCCGCGCAAACTTTTTGTTGAATCCGCCGCCGCCGATGCGCGCAATGCGTTCTATATGTTCTATATAGCACGTCTGCCAAGTTTGCAACGCGTCGCAGCAGCAGGAGCGGAGTTACGGGCGCCTTGCGTTATCCTTCGTATTAGGGCAAGCGGAGAATCCGCGCAAACTTTTTTGTTGAATCCGCCGCCGCCGATGCGCGCAATGCGTTCTATATGTTCTATATAGCACGTCTGCCAAGTTTGCAACGCGTCGCAGCAGCAGGAGCGGAGTTACGGGCGCCTTGCGTTATCCTTCGTATGAGGGCAAGCGGAGAATCCGCGCAAACTTTTTTGTTGAATCCGCCGCCGCCGATGCGCGCAATGCGTTCTATATGTTCTATATAGCACGTCTGCCAAGTTTGCAACGCGTCGCAGCAGCAGGAGCGGAGTTACGGGCGCCTTGCGTTATCCTTCGTATGAGGGCAAGCGGAGAATCCGCGCAAACTTTTGTTGAATCCGCCGCCGCCGATGCGCGCAATGCGTTCTATATGTTCTATATAGCACGTCTGCCAAGTTTGCAACGCGTCGCAGCAGCAGGAGCGGAGTTACGGGCGCCTTGCGTTATCCTTCGTATGAGGGCAAGCGGAGAATCCGCGCAAACTTTTTGTTGAATCCGCCGCCGCCGATGCGCGCAATGCGTTCTATATGTTCTATATAGCACGTCTGCCAAGTTTGCAACGCGTCGCAGCAGCAGGAGCGGAGTTACGGGCGCCTTGCGTTATCCTTCGTATTAGGGCAAGCGGAGAATCCGCGCAAACTTTTTGTTGAATCCGCCGCCGCCGATGCGCGCAATGCGTTCTATATGTTCTATATAGCACGTCTGCCAAGTTTGCAACGCGTCGCAGCAGCAGGAGCGGAGTTACGGGCGCCTTGCGTTATCCTTCGTATTAGGGCAAGCGGAGAATCCGCGCAAACTTTTTGTTGAATCCGCCGCCGCCGATGCGCGCAATGCGTTCTATATGTTCTATATAGCACGTCTGCCAAGTTTGCAACGCGTCGCAGCAGCAGGAGCGGAGTTACGGGCGCCTTGCGTTATCCTTCGTATTAGGGCAAGCGGAGAATCCGCGCAAACTTTTTGTTGAATCCGCCGCCGCCGATGCGCGCAATGCGTTCTATATGTTCTATATAGCACGTCTGCCAAGTTTGCAACGCGTCGCAGCAGCAGGAGCGGAGTTACGGGCGCCTTGCGTTATCCTTCGTATTAGGGCAAGCGGAGAATCCGCGCAAACTTTTGTTGAATCCGCCGCCGCCGATGCGCGCAATGCGTTCTATATGTTCTATATAGCACGTCTGCCAAGTTTGCAACGCGTCGCAGCAGCAGGAGCGGAGTTACGGGCGCCTTGCGTTATCCTTCGTATTAGGGCAAGCGGAGAATCCGCGCAAACTTTTTGTTGAATCCGCCGCCGCCGATGCGCGCAATGCGTTCTATATGTTCTATATAGCACGTCTGCCAAGTTTGCAACGCGTCGCAGCAGCAGGAGCGGAGTTACGGGCGCCTTGCGTTATCCTTCGTATTAGGGCAAGCGGAGAATCCGCGCAAACTTTTTGTTGAATCCGCCGCCGCCGATGCGCGCAATGCGTTGTATATGTTCTATATAGCACGTCTGCCAAGTTTGCAACGCGTCGCAGCAGCAGGAGCGGAGTTACGGGCGCCTTGCGTTATCCTTCGTATTAGGGCAAGCGGAGAATCCGCGCAAACTTTTTGTTGAATCCGCCGCCGCCGATGCGCGCAATGCGTTGTATATGTTCTATATAGCACGTCTGCCAAGTTTGCAACGCGTCGCAGCAGCAGGAGCGGAGTTACGGGCGCCTTGCGTTATCCTTCGTATTAGGGCAAGCGGAGAATCCGCGCAAACTTTTTGTTGAATCCGCCGCCGCCGATGCGCGCAATGCGTTCTATATGTTCTATATAGCACGTCTGCCAAGTTTGCAACGCGTCGCAGCAGCAGGAGCGGGTTACGGGCGCCTTGCGTTATCCTTCGTATTAGGGCAAGCGGAGAATCCGCGCAAACTTTTTGTTGAATCCGCCGCCGCCGATGCGCGCAATGCGTTCTATATGTTCTATATAGCACGTCTGCCAAGTTTGCAACGCGTCGCAGCAGCAGGAGCGGAGTTACGGGCGCCTTGCGTTATCCTTCGTATTAGGGCAAGCGGAGAATCCGCGCAAACTTTTTGTTGAATCCGCCGCCGCCGATGCGCGCAATGCGTTCTATATGTTCTATATAGCACGTCTGCCAAGTTTGCAACGCGTCGCAGCAGCAGGAGCGGAGTTACGGGCGCCTTGCGTTATCCTTCGTATGAGGGCAAGCGGAGAATCCGCGCAAACTTTTTGTTGAATCCGCCGCCGCCGATGCGCGCAATGCGTTCTATATGTTCTATATAGCACGTCTGCCAAGTTTGCAACGCGTCGCAGCAGCAGGAGCGGAGTTACGGGCGCCTTGCGTTATCCTTCGTATTAGGGCAAGCGGAGAATCCGCGCAAACTTTTTGTTGAATCCGCCGCCGCCGATGCGCGCAATGCGTTCTATATGTTCTATATAGCACGTCTGCCAAGTTTGCAACGCGTCGCAGCAGCAGGAGCGGAGTTACGGGCGCCTTGCGTTATCCTTCGTATGAGGGCAAGCGGAGAATCCGCGCAAACTTTTTGTTGAATCCGCCGCCGCCGATGCGCGCAATGCGTTCTATATGTTCTATATAGCACGTCTGCCAAGTTTGCAACGCGTCGCAGCAGCAGGAGCGGAGTTACGGGCGCCTTGCGTTATCCTTCGTATTAGGGCAAGCGGAGAATCCGCGCAAACTTTTTGTTGAATCCGCCGCCGCCGATGCGCGCAATGCGTTCTATATGTTCTATATAGCACGTCTGCCAAGTTTGCAACGCGTCGCAGCAGCAGGAGCGGGTTACGGGCGCCTTGCGTTATCCTTCGTATTAGGGCAAGCGGAGAATCCGCGCAAACTTTTTGTTGAATCCGCCGCCGCCGATGCGCGCAATGCGTTCTATATGTTCCATATAGCACGTTTGCCAAGTTTGCAACGCGTCGCAGCAGCAGGAGCGGGTTACGGGCGCCTTGCGTTATCCTTCGTATTAGGGCAAGCGGAGAATCCGCGCAAACTTTTGTTGAATCCGCCGCCGCCGATGCGCGCAATGCGTTCTATATGTTCCATATAGCACGTTTGCCAAGTTTGCAACGCGTCGCAGCAGCAGGAGCGGAGTTACGGGCGCCTTGCGTTATCCTTCGTATTAGGGAAAGCGGAGAATTCGCGCAAACTTTTTGTTGAATCCGCCGCCGCCGATGCGCGCAATGCGTTCTATATGTTCTATATAGCACGTCTGCCAAGTTTGCAACGCGTCGCAGCAGCAGGAGCGGAGTTACGGGCGCCTTGCGTTATCCTTCGTATTAGGGCAAGCGGAGAATCCGCGCAAACTTTTTGTTGAATCCGCCGCCGCCGATGCGCGCAATGCGTTCTATATGTTCTATATAGCACGTCTGCCAAGTTTGCAACGCGTCGCAGCGGCAGGAGCGGGAGTTACGGGCGCCTTGCGTTATCCTTCGTATTAGGGCAAGCGGAGAATCCGCGCAAACTTTTTGTTGAATCCGCCGCCGCCGATGCGCGCAATGCGTTCTATATGTTCTATATAGCACGTCTGCCAAGTTTGCAACGCGTCGCAGCAGCAGGAGCGGAGTTACGGGCGCCTTGCGTTATCCTTCGTATTAGGGCAAGCGGAGAATCCGCGCAAACTTTTTGTTGAATCCGCCGCCGCCGATGCGCGCAATGCGTTCTATATGTTCTATATAGCACGTCTGCCAAGTTTGCAACGCGTCGCAGCAGCAGGAGCGGGTTACGGGCGCCTTGCGTTATCCTTCGTATTAGGGCAAGCGGAGAATCCGCGCAAACTTTTTGTTGAATCCGCCGCCGCCGATGCGCGCAATGCGTTCTATATGTTCTATATAGCACGCCTGCCAAGTTGCAACGCGTCGCAGCACCAGGAGCGGAGTTACGGGCGCCTTGCGTTATCCTTCGTATTAGGGCAAGCGGAGAATCCGCGCAAACTTTTTGTTGAATCCGCCGCCGCCGATGCGCGCAATGCGTTCTATATGTTCTATATAGCACGTCTGCCAAGTTTGCAACGCGTCGCAGCAGCAGGAGCGGGTTACGGGCGCCTTGCGTTATCCTTCGTATTAGGGCAAGCGGAGAATCCGCGCAAACTTTTTGTTGAATCCGCCGCCGCCGATGCGCGCAATGCGTTCTATATGTTCTATATAGCACGTCTGCCAAGTTTGCAACGCGTCGCAGCAGCAGGAGCGGAGTTACGGGCGCCTTGCGTTATCCTTCGTATTAGGGCAAGCGGAGAATCCGCGCAAACTTTTGTTGAATCCGCCGCCGCCGATGCGCGCAATGCGTTCTATATGTTCTATATAGCACGTCTGCCAAGTTTGCAACGCGTCGCAGCAGCAGGAGCGGAGTTACGGGCGCCTTGCGTTATCCTTCGTATGAGGGCAAGCGGAGAATCCGCGCAAACTTTTGTTGAATCCGCCGCCGCCGATGCGCGCAATGCGTTCTATATGTTCTATATAGCACGTCTGCCAAGTTTGCAACGCGTCGCAGCAGCAGGAGCGGAGTTACGGGCGCCTTGCGTTATCCTTCGTATTAGGGCAAGCGGAGAATCCGCGCAAACTTTTTGTTGAATCCGCCGCCGCCGATGCGCGGAATGCGTTCTATATGTTCTATATAGCACGTCTGCCAAGTTTGCAACGCGTCGCAGCAGCAGGAGCGGAGTTACGGGCGCCTTGCGTTATCCTTCGTATTAGGGCAAGCGGAGAATCCGCGCAAACTTTTTGATGAATCCGCCGCCGCCGATGCGCGCAATGCGTTCTATATGTTCTATATAGCACGTCTGCCAAGTTTGCAACGCGTCGCAGCAGCAGGAGCGGAGTTACGGGCGCCTTGCGTTATCCTTCGTATTAGAACACTAAACACTTTAACCCACTGAACACCAAACAAGTTTTAACTAAAACACCGACGCGTTTCAACAGCAATGCTGTCATTATCAAGGCGATAATAAAACTAAATTAAAATAAAATCTACAAAAACAGGTAACCTAAATGTTATGCACGGTCAATCCGATACGCATCATTAATTTCCGATTAACGAAAACAATGACGAATACGGTATAGGGCCATTGTCACAATTCATTACACAAGACTTGTTTTTAAATATTTCTAAACTTTCGAAAACATTTAGAAACTTACAATTGTTTATTTGTCTAATTAATTTAACATTCGTATGATCGATGTTGTGATCTGTTTCAAAAATGTGTTGGGCAACGCTCGATTTCTCAATTCTATTAAATCTAAGATGAGCCATATGCTCTTTGAATCTAGTTGAGACTGCTCTCCTGGTTTGCCCAATATATTTTTGATTACAATCTTTACAATTGATTTCGTAAATACCTGACTTTTCTAGAGGTTGTATTTTATCTTTAGGGTTACCGATGAGACTTCGTAAACTAGTCCCAGAACTGTAAACTATTCTGAGATCTAGCTCTTTGAAGATTTTACTCAAACCTTTAGTGATAAAGGGAGCGTAAGGGAGGGTCACAACGGGTGAAGCTTTAACATCCTCTCGAAAAGTCGTAGATTCTTTCACAGTTTTCTTATAATTAAACTTCCTAATTAACTTATAGATATGCTGAGGCTGGAAACCATTACACTTGGCCGCATCTTTTATAATTTTAAGCTCTTTCTCATATCTCGCCTTGTTCAAGGGAAAAGTGAGAAGTCTGTGGACCAAAAAATTCAGGCTTGCCATTTTGTGTTGAACACAATGATGGGAGTCTGAAGGAATGTAGCGAAGTGTACTGGTTTCCTTTCTATACACGTCAAACTCTAATCTATTGTTATTTCTAATTACTAAAGTATCTAGAAAAGGTAGCTGACCGTTTTCTTCTCTTTCACAAGTGAACTTTATGGTTTCGAACCGATTATTTAATCTATTGAGAAAATCGTCGATATTACATTTTTTAGTGTCAAATATAGCGAAAATATCATCCACATACCTCAACCAAACCCTAGGAAAGTATTCGCTCTCAGATTCTAAGTCCTTTTCAAAACGGCTCATGAAAAGGTTAGCCAAAAAGGGCGACAAGGAGTTACCCATTGCCGTACCTTCCAGCTGTTCATAAAAACCACCGTTGAATTGAAAAATGTTCTGTTTCATACAGATGTCAGTTAAGCGAATATATTCCTGGACACATTGTTGACTCAAACTATTTTGAAGCAACAAGTCCTCGAGGTATGTCAAGGTGTCTGGAATCGGTACACTAGGAAAGAGAGAACTAACATCAAATGAAATCAATATTTCACCCTCCAGCAACTGAATATTTTGAATTTCTTTAATAAATTCTAACGAATTTTTTACTGCAAAACTAGGTTGCTGTATTGGCAAATTATTAAATTCATTGGTCAACCATTTGGAAACCTTATAAGTCGGTGCGTCAATTGCCGAAACAATTGGCCTTACCGACTTGCCAGGTTTGTGGATTTTAGGTAAACAATATAATTTAGGGACAACAGGATTGGAAACATGTAGCTTACGTCTAACGTCGGCGGTAACAAGGTTGTTACAAGTTTTAAACACATTGTTGACGTCTCTAATCATTTTCGGTAAAGGATTTTTTGAAATTGACTGATAAGGGCCACTACTCAATAGGTCATTAACCCGATCATAGTAGTCCTCTTTATCTAAAATAACAACCTTGTTCCCTTTGTCAGCTTTCAAATAAAAACAATCTTTTTCCCGCAAAGTTTTAATGATTTTAATGTTTTCGGATTTCTGAGGTGATTTATAGGATTTCAAATTTTTTGAAATAGTATGTTTGCAGGCCTCCCTAACAAACTGCTTTGTGGGCTCAGGAAACCGCTGGATAGAGGATTCTATCCCGGCAATAACCCACTCAACATTCGATTCAGGAGTCTGCAAGGTTAGCAAGGTAGGTTACCTGTTTTTGTAGATTTTATTTTAATTTAGTTTTATTATCGCCTTGATAATGACAGCATTGCTGTTGAAACGCGTCGGTGTTTTAGTTAAAACTTGTTTGGTGTTCAGTGGGTTAAAGTGTTTAGTGTTCTACTTCTGCACCAAGAGATCCAGTGAAGAACTTCCCTTCGTATTAGGGCAAGCGGAGAATCCGCGCAAACTTTTTGTTGAATCCGCCGCCGCCGATGCGCGCAATGCGTTCTATATCTTCTATATAGCACGTCTGCCAAGTTTGCAACGCGTCGCAGCAGCAGGAGCGGGTTACGGGCGCCTTGCGTTATCCTTCGTATTAGGGCAAGCGGAGAATCCGCGCAAACTTTTTGTTGAATCCGCCGCCGCCGATGCGCGCAATGCGTTCTATATCTTCTATATAGCACGTCTGCCAAGTTTGCAACGCGTCGCAGCAGCAGGAGCGGAGTTACGGGCGCCTTGCGTTATCCTTCGTATTAGGGCAAGCGGAGAATCCGCGCAAACTTTTTGTTGAATCCGCCGCCGCCGATGCGCGCAATGCGTTCTATATGTTCTATATAGCACGTCTGCCAAGTTTGCAACGCGTCGCAGCAGCAGGAGCGGGTTACGGGCGCCTTGCGTTATCCTTCGTATTAGGGCAAGCGGAGAATCCGCGCAAACTTTTTGTTGAATCCGCCGCCGCCGATGCGCGCAATGCGTTCTATATGTTCTATATAGCACGTCTGCCAAGTTTGCAACGCGTCGCAGCAGCAGGAGCGGAGTTACGGGCGCCTTGCGTTATCCTTCGTATTAGGGCAAGCGGAGAATCCGCGCAAACTTTTTGTTGAATCCGCCGCCGCCGATGCGCGCAATGCGTTCTATATGTTCTATATAGCACGTCTGCCAAGTTTGCAACGCGTCGCAGCAGCAGGAGCGGAGTTACGGGCGCCTTGCGTTATCCTTCGTATTAGGGCAAGCGGAGAATCCGCGCAAACTTTTTGTTGAATCCGCCGCCGCCGATGCGCGCAATGCGTTGTATATGTTCTATATAGCACGTCTGCCAAGTTTGCAACGCGTCGCAGCAGCAGGAGCGGAGTTACGGGCGCCTTGCGTTATCCTTCGTATGAGGGCAAGCGGAGAATCCGCGCAAACTTTTTGTTGAATCCGCCGCCGCCGATGCGCGCAATGCGTTCTATATGTTCTATATAGCACGTCTGCCAACTTTGCAACGCGTCGCAGCAGCAGGAGCGGAGTTACGGGCGCCTTGCGTTATCCTTCGTATGAGGGCAAGCGGAGAATCCGCGCAAACTTTTTGTTGAATCCGCCGCCGCCGATGCGCGCAATGCGTTCTATATGTTCTATATAACACGTCTGCCAAGTTTGCAACGCGTCGCAGCAGCAGGAGCGGAGTTACGGGCGCCTTGCGTTATCCTTCGTATTAGGGCAAGCGGAGAATCCGCGCAAACTTTTTGTTGAATCCGCCGCCGCCGATGCGCGCAATGCGTTCTATATGTTCTATATAGCACGTCTGCCAACTTTGCAACGCGTCGCAGCAGCAGGAGCGGAGTTACGGGCGCCTTGCGTTATCCTTCGTATGAGGGCAAGCGGAGAATCCGCGCAAACTTTTTCGTTGAATCCGCCGCCGCCGATGCGCGCAATGCGTTCTATATGTTCTATATAGCACGTCTGCCAAGTTTGCAACGCGTCGCAGCAGCAGGAGCGGAGTTACGGGCGCCTTGCGTTATCCTTCGTATTAGGGCAAGCGGAGAATCCGCGCAAAACTTTTTGTTGAATCCGCCGCCGCCGATGCGCGCAATGCGTTCTATATGTTCTATATAGCACGCCTGCCAAGTTTGCAACGCGTCGCAGCACCAGGAGCGGAGTTACGGGCGCCTTGCGTTATCCTTCGTATTAGGGCAAGCGGAGAATCCGCGCAAACTTTTTGTTGAATCCGCCGCCGCCGATGCGCGCAATGCGTTCTATATGTTCTATATAGCACGTCTGCCAAGTTTGCAACGCGTCGCAGCAGCAGGAGCGGAGTTACGGGCGCCTTGCGTTATCCTTCGTATTAGGGCAAGCGGAGAATCCGCGCAAACTTTTTGTTGAATCCGCCGCCGCCGATGCGCGCAATGCGTTCTATATGTTCTATATAGCACGTCTGCCAAGTTTGCAACGCGTCGCAGCAGCAGGAGCGGAGTTACGGGCGCGTTGCGTTATCCTTCGTATTAGGGCAAGTGGAGAATCCGCGCAAACTTTTTGTTGAATCCGCCGCCGCCGATGCGCGCAATGCGTTCTATATCTTCTATATAGCACGTCTGCCAAGTTTGCAACGCGTCGCAGCAGCAGGAGCGGAGTTACGGGCGCCTTGCGTTATCCTTCGTATTAGGGCAAGCGGAGAATCCGCGCAAACTTTTTGTTGAATCCGCCGCCGCCGATGCGCGCAGTGCGTTCTATATGTTCTATATAGCACGTCTGCCAAGTTTGCAACGCGTCGCAGCAGCAGGAGCGGAGTTACGGGCGCCTTGCGTTATCCTTCGTATTAGGGCAAGCGGAGAATCCGCGCAAACTTTTTGTTGAATCCGCCGCCGCCGATGCGCGCAATGCGTTCTATATGTTCTATATAGCACGTCTGCCAAGTTTGCAACGCGTCGCAGCAGCAGGAGCGGAGTTACGGGCGCGTTGCGTTATCCTTCGTATTAGGGCAAGTGGAGAATCCGCGCAAACTTTTTGTTGAATCCGCCGCCGCCGATGCGCGCAATGCGTTCTATATCTTCTATATAGCACGTCTGCCAAGTTTGCAACGCGTCGCAGCAGCAGGAGCGGAGTTACGGGCGCCTTGCGTTATCCTTCGTATTAGGGCAAGCGGAGAATCCGCGCAAACTTTTTGTTGAATCCGCCGCCGCCGATGCGCGCAGTGCGTTCTATATGTTCTATATAGCACGTCTGCCAAGTTTGCAACGCGTCGCAGCAGCAGGAGCGGAGTTACGGGCGCCTTGCGTTATCCTTCGTATTAGGGCAAGCGGAGAATCCGCGCAAACTTTTTGTTGAATCCGCCGCCGCCGATGCGCGCAATGCGTTCTATATGTTCTATATAGCACGTCTGCCAAGTTTGCAACGCGTCGCAGCAGCAGGAGCGGAGTTACGGGCGCCTTGCGTTATCCTTCGTATTAGGGCAAGCGGAGAATCCGCGCAAACTTTTTGTTGAATCCGCCGCCGCCGATGCGCGCAATGCGTTCTATATGTTCTATATAGCACGTCTGCCAAGTTTGCAACGCGTCGCAGCAGCAGGAGCGGAGTTACGGGCGCCTTGCGTTATCCTTCGTATTAGGGCAAGCGGAGAATCCGCGCAAACTTTTTGTTGAATCCGCCGCCGCCGATGCGCGCAATGCGTTCTATATGTTCTATATAGCACGTCTGCCAAGTTTGCAACGCGTCGCAGCAGCAGGAGCGGAGTTACGGGCGCCTTGCGTTATCCTTCGTATTAGGGCAAGCGGAGAATCCGCGCAAACTTTTTGTTGAATCCGCCGCCGCCGATGCGCGCAATGCGTTCTATATCTTCTATATAGCACGTCTGCCAAGTTTGCAACGCGTCGCAGCAGCAGGAGCGGAGTTACGGGCGCCTTGCGTTATCCTTCGTATGAGGGCAAGCGGAGAATCCGCGCAAACTTTTTGAATCCGCCGCCGCCGATGCGCGCAATGCGTTCTATATGTTCTATATAGCACGTCTGCCAAGTTTGCAACGCGTCGCAGCAGCAGGAGCGGAGTTACGGGCGCCTTGCGTTATCCTTCGTATTAGGGCAAGCGGAGAATCCGCGCAAACTTTTGTTGAATCCGCCGCCGCCGATGCGCGCAATGCGTTCTATATGTTCTATATAGCACGTCTGCCAAGTTTGCAACGCGTCGCAGCAGCAGGAGCGGAGTTACGGGCGCCTTGCGTTATCCTTCGTATTAGGCAAGCGGAGAATCGCGCAAACTTTTTGTTGAATCCGCCGCCGCCGATGCGCGCAATGCGTTCTATATGTTCTTATATACACGTCTGCCCAAGTTGCAACGCGTCGCAGCAGCAGGAGCGGAGTTACGGGCGCCTTGCGTTATCCTTCGTATTAGGGCAAGCGGAGAATCCGCGCAAACTTTTTGTTGAATCCGCCGCCGCCGATGCGCGCAATGCGTTCTATATCTTCTATATAGCACGTCTGCCAAGTTTGCAACGCGTCGCAGCAGCAGGAGCGGAGTTACGGGCGCCTTGCGTTATCCTTCGTATTAGGCAAGCGGAGAATCCGCGCAAACTTTTTGTTGAATCCGCCGCCGCCGATGCGCGCAATGCGTTCTATATGTTCTATATAGCACGTCTGCCAAGTTTGCAACGCGTCGCAGCAGCAGGAGCGGAGTTACGGGCGCCTTGCGTTATCCTTCGTATTAGGCAAGCGGAGAATCCGCGCAAACTTTTTGTTGAATCCGCCGCCGCCGATGCGCGCAATGCGTTCTATATGTTCTATATAGCACGTCTGCCAAGTTTGCAACGCGTCGCAGCAGCAGGAGCGGAGTTACGGGCGCCTTGCGTTATCCTTCGTATTAGGGCAAGCGGAGAATCGCGCAAACTTTTTGTTGAATCCGCCGCCGCCGATGCGCGCAATGCGTTCTATATGTTCTATAGCACGTCTGCCAAGTTTGCAACGCGTCGCAGCAGCAGGAGCGGAGTTACGGGCGCCTTGCGTTATCCTTCGTATTAGGGCAAGCGGAGAATCCGCGCAAACTTTTTGTTGAATCCGCCGCCGCCGATGCGCGCAATGCGTTCTATATGTTCTATATAACGTCTGCCAAGTTTGCAACGCGTCGCAGCAGCAGGAGCGGAGTTACGGGCGCCTTGCGTTATCCTTCGTATTAGGGCAAGCGGAGAATCCGCGCAAACTTTTTGTTGAATCCGCCGCCGCCGATGCGCGCAATGCGTTCTATATGTTCTATATAGCACGTCTGCCAAGTTTGCAACGCGTCGCAGCAGCAGGGCGGGTTACGGGCGCCTTGCGTTATCCTTCGTATTAGGAGAATCCGCGCAAACTTTTGTTGAATCCGCCGCCGCCGATGCGCGCAATGCGTTCTATATGTTCTATATAGCACGTCTGCCAAGTTTGCAACGCGTCGCAGCAGCAGGAGCGGAGTTACGGGCGCCTTGCGTTATCCTTCGTATTAGGGCAAGCGGAGAATCCGCGCAAACTTTTTGTTGAATCCGCCGCCGCCGATGCGCGCAATGCGTTCTATATGTTCTATATAGCACGTCTGCCAAGTTTGCAACGTCGCAGCAGCAGGAGCGGAGTTACGGGCGCCTTGCGTTATCCTTCGTATTAGGGCAAGCGGAGAATCCGCGCAAACTTTTTGTTGAATCCGCCGCCGCCGATGCGCGCAATGCGTTCTATATGTTCTATATAGCACGTCTGCCAAGTTTGCAACGCGTCGCAGCAGCAGGAGCGGAGTTACGGGCGCCGTTATCCTTCGTATTAGGGCAAGCGGAGAATCCGCGCAAACTTTTTGTTGAATCCGCCGCCGCCGATGCGCGCAATGCGTTCTATATGTTCTATATAGCACGTCTGCCAAGTTTGCAACGCGTCGCAGCAGCAGGAGCGGAGTTACGGGCGCTGCCTTGCGTTATCCTTCGTATTAGGGCAAGCGGAGAATCCGCGCAAACTTTTGTTGAATCCGCCGCCGCCGATGCGCGCAATGCGTTCTATATGTTCTATATAGCACGTCTGCCAAGTTTGCAACGCGTCGCAGCAGCAGGAGCGGAGTTACGGGCGCCTTGCGTTATCCTTCGTATTAGGGCAAGCGGAGAATCCGCGCAAACTTTTTGTTGAATCCGCCGCCGCCGATGCGCGCAATGCGTTCTATATGTTCTATATAGCACGTCTGCCAAGTTTGCAACGCGTCGCAGCAGCAGGAGCGGAGTTACGGGCGCCTT
The DNA here is from genome assembly GCA_023690525.1 of Holotrichia oblita. Taxonomy (NCBI): domain Eukaryota; kingdom Metazoa; phylum Arthropoda; class Insecta; order Coleoptera; family Scarabaeidae; genus Holotrichia; species Holotrichia oblita. The sequence continues at coordinate 12,563,421 of CM043024.1, forward strand.
GCGTTATCCTTCGTATTAGGGCAAGCGGAGAATCCGCGCAAACTTTTTGTTGAATCCGCCGCCGCCGATGCGCGCAATGCGTTCTATATGTTCTATATAGCACGTCTGCCAAGTTTGCAACGCGTCGCAGCAGCAGGAGCGGAGTTACGGGCGCCTTGCGTTATCCTTCGTATTAGGGCAAGCGGAGAATCCGCGCAAACTTTTTGTTGAATCCGCCGCCGCCGATGCGCGCAATGCGTTCTATATGTTCTATAGCACGTCTGCCAAGTTTGCAACGCGTCGCAGCAGCAGGAGCGGAGTTACGGGCGCCTTGCGTTATCCTTCGTATTAGGCAAGCGGAGAATCCGCGCAAACTTTTTGTTGAATCCGCCGCCGCCGATGCGCGCAATGCGTTCTATATCTTCTATATAGCACGTCTGCCAAGTTTGGTAACGCGTCGCAGCAGCAGGAGCGGAAAGCGGGCGCCTTGCGTTATCCTTCGTATTAGGGCAAGCGGAGAATCCGCGCAAACTTTTTTGTTGAATCCGCCGCCGCCGATGCGCGCAATGCGTTCTATATGTTCTATATAGCACGTCTGCCAAGTTTGCAACGCGTCGCAGCAGCAGGAGCGGAGTTACGGGCGCCTTGCGTTATCCTTCGTATTAGGCAAGCGGAGAATCCGCGTAAACTTTTTGTTGAATCCGCCGCCGCCGATGCGCGCAATGCGTTCTATATGTTCTATATAGCACGTCTGCCAAGTTTGCAACGTCGCAGCAGCAGGAGCGGAGTTACGGGCGCCTTGCGTTATCCTTCGTATTAGGGCAAGCGGAGAATCCGCGCAAACTTTTGTTGAATCCGCCGCCGCCGATGCGCGCAATGCGTTCTATATGTTCTATATAGCACGTCTGCCAAGTTTGCAACGCGTCGCAGCAGCAGGAGCGGAGTTACGGGCGCCTTGCGTTATCCTTCGTATTAGGGCAAGCGGAGAATCCGCGCAAACTTTTTGTTGAATCCGCCGCCGCCGATGCGCGCAATGCGTTCTATATGTTCTATATAGCACGTCTGCCAAGTTTGCAACGCGTCGCAGCAGCAGGAGCGGAGTTACGGGCGCCTTGCGTTATCCTTCGTATTAGGGCAAGCGGAGAATCCGCGCAAACTTTTTGTTGAATCCGCCGCCGCCGATGCGCGCAATGCGTTCTATATGTTCTATATAGCACGTCTGCCAAGTTTGCAACGCGTCGCAGCAGCAGGAGCGGAGTTACGGGCGCCTTGCGTTATCCTTCGTATGAGGGCAAGCGGAGAATCCGCGCAAACTTTTTGTTGAATCCGCCGCCGCCGATGCGCGCAATGCGTTCTATATGTTCTATATAGCACGTCTGCCAAGTTTGCAACGCGTCGCAGCAGCAGGAGCGGAGTTACGGGCGCCTTGCGTTATCCTTCGTATTAGGGCAAGCGGAGAATCCGCGCAAACTTTTTGTTGAATCCGCCGCCGCCGATGCGCGCAATGCGTTCTATATGTTCTATATAGCACGTCTGCCAAGTTTGCAACGCGTCGCAGCAGCAGGAGCGGAGTTACGGGCGCCTTGCGTTATCCTTCGTATTAGGGCAAGCGGAGAATCCGCGCAAACTTTTTGTTGAATCCGCCGCCGCCGATGCGCGCAATGCGTTCTATATGTTCTATATAGCACGTCTGCCAAGTTTGCAACGCGTCGCAGCAGCAGGAGCGGAGTTACGGGCGCCTTGCGTTATCCTTCGTATTAGGGCAAGCGGAGAATCCGCGCAAACTTTTTGTTGAATCCGCCGCCGCCGATGCGCGCAATGCGTTCTATATGTTCTATATAGCACGTCTGCCAAGTTTGCAACGCGTCGCAGCAGCAGGAGCGGAGTTACGGGCGCCTTGCGTTATCCTTCGTATTAGGGCAAGCGGAGAATCCGCGCAAACTTTTTGTTGAATCCGCCGCCGCCGATGCGCGCAATGCGTTCTATATGTTCTATATAGCACGTCTGCCAAGTTTGCAACGCGTCGCAGCAGCAGGAGCGGAGTTACGGGCGCCTTGCGTTATCCTTCGTATTAGGGCAAGCGGAGAATCCGCGCAAACTTTTTGTTGAATCCGCCGCCGCCGATGCGCGCAATGCGTTCTATATGTTCTATATAGCACGTCTGCCAAGTTTGCAACGCGTCGCAGCAGCAGGAGCGGAGTTACGGGCGCCTTGCGTTATCCTTCGTATTAGGGCAAGCGGAGAATCCGCGCAAACTTTTTGTTGAATCCGCCGCCGCCGATGCGCGCAATGCGTTCTATATGTTCTATATAGCACGTCTGCCAAGTTTGCAACGCGTCGCAGCAGCAGGAGCGGAGTTACGGGCGCCTTGCGTTATCCTTCGTATTAGGGCAAGCGGAGAATCCGCGCAAACTTTTTGTTGAATCCGCCGCCGCCGATGCGCGCAATGCGTTCTATATGTTCTATATAGCACGTCTGCCAAGTTTGCAACGCGTCGCAGCAGCAGGAGCGGAGTTACGGGCGCCTTGCGTTATCCTTCGTATTAGGGCAAGCGGAGAATCCGCGCAAACTTTTTGTTGAATCCGCCGCCGCCGATGCGCGCAATGCGTTCTATATGTTCTATATAGCACGTCTGCCAAGTTTGCAACGCGTCGCAGCAGCAGGAGCGGAGTTACGGGCGCCTTGCGTTATCCTTCGTATTAGGGCAAGCGGAGAATCCGCGCAAACTTTTTGTTGAATCCGCCGCCGCCGATGCGCGCAATGCGTTCTATATGTTCTATATAGCACGTCTGCCAAGTTTGCAACGCGTCGCAGCAGCAGGAGCGGAGTTACGGGCGCCTTGCGTTATCCTTCGTATTAGGGCAAGCGGAGAATCCGCGCAAACTTTTTGTTGAATCCGCCGCCGCCGATGCGCGCAATGCGTTCTATATGTTCTATATAGCACGTCTGCCAAGTTTGCAACGCGTCGCAGCAGCAGGAGCGGAGTTACGGGCGCCTTGCGTTATCCTTCGTATTAGGGCAAGCGGAGAATCCGCGCAAACTTTTTGTTGAATCCGCCGCCGCCGATGCGCGCAATGCGTTCTATATGTTCTATATAGCACGTCTGCCAAGTTTGCAACGCGTCGCAGCAGCAGGAGCGGAGTTACGGGCGCCTTGCGTTATCCTTCGTATTAGGGCAAGCGGAGAATCCGCGCAAACTTTTTTGTTGAATCCGCCGCCGCCGATGCGCGCAATGCGTTCTATATGTTCTATATAGCACGTCTGCCAAGTTTGCAACGCGTCGCAGCAGCAGGAGCGGAGTTACGGGCGCCTTGCGTTATCCTTCGTATTAGGGCAAGCGGAGAATCCGCGCAAACTTTTTGTTGAATCCGCCGCCGCCGATGCGCGCAATGCGTTCTATATGTTCTATATAGCACGTCTGCCAAGTTTGCAACGCGTCGCAGCAGCAGGAGCGGAGTTACGGGCGCCTTGCGTTATCCTTCGTATTAGGGCAAGCGGAGAATCCGCGCAAACTTTTTGTTGAATCCGCCGCCGCCGATGCGCGCAATGCGTTCTATATGTTCTATATAGCACGTCTGCCAAGTTTGCAACGCGTCGCAGCAGCAGGAGCGGAGTTACGGGCGCCTTGCGTTATCCTTCGTATTAGGGCAAGCGGAGAATCCGCGCAAACTTTTTGTTGAATCCGCCGCCGCCGATGCGCGCAATGCGTTCTATATGTTCTATATAGCACGTCTGCCAAGTTTGCAACGCGTCGCAGCAGCAGGAGCGGAGTTACGGGCGCCTTGCGTTATCCTTCGTATTAGGGCAAGCGGAGAATCCGCGCAAACTTTTTGTTGAATCCGCCGCCGCCGATGCGCGCAATGCGTTCTATATGTTCTATATAGCACGTCTGCCAAGTTTGCAACGCGTCGCAGCAGCAGGAGCGGAGTTACGGGCGCCTTGCGTTATCCTTCGTATTAGGGCAAGCGGAGAATCCGCGCAAACTTTTTGTTGAATCCGCCGCCGCCGATGCGCGCAATGCGTTCTATATGTTCTATATAGCACGTCTGCCAAGTTTGCAACGCGTCGCAGCAGCAGGAGCGGAGTTACGGGCGCCTTGCGTTATCCTTCGTATTAGGGCAAGCGGAGAATCCGCGCAAACTTTTTGTTGAATCCGCCGCCGCCGATGCGCGCAATGCGTTCTATATGTTCTATATAGCACGTCTGCCAAGTTTGCAACGCGTCGCAGCAGCAGGAGCGGAGTTACGGGCGCCTTGCGTTATCCTTCGTATTAGGGCAAGCGGAGAATCCGCGCAAACTTTTTGTTGAATCCGCCGCCGCCGATGCGCGCAATGCGTTCTATATGTTCTATATAGCACGTCTGCCAAGTTTGCAACGCGTCGCAGCAGCAGGAGCGGAGTTACGGGCGCCTTGCGTTATCCTTCGTATTAGGGCAAGCGGAGAATCCGCGCAAACTTTTTGTTGAATCCGCCGCCGCCGATGCGCGCAATGCGTTCTATATCTTCTATATAGCACGTCTGCCAAGTTTGCAACGCGTCGCAGCAGCAGGAGCGGAGTTACGGGCGCCTTGCGTTATCCTTCGTATTAGGGCAAGCGGAGAATCCGCGCAAACTTTTTGTTGAATCCGCCGCCGCCGATGCGCGCAATGCGTTCTATATGTTCTATATAGCACGTCTGCCAAGTTTGCAACGCGTCGCAGCAGCAGGAGCGGAGTTACGGGCGCCTTGCGTTATCCTTCGTATTAGGGCAAGCGGAGAATCCGCGCAAACTTTTTGTTGAATCCGCCGCCGCCGATGCGCGCAATGCGTTCTATATGTTCTATATAGCACGTCTGCCAAGTTTGCAACGCGTCGCAGCAGCAGGAGCGGAGTTACGGGCGCCTTGCGTTATCCTTCGTATTAGGGCAAGCGGAGAATCCGCGCAAACTTTTTGTTGAATCCGCCGCCGCCGATGCGCGCAATGCGTTCTATATGTTCTATATAGCACGTCTGCCAAGTTTGCAACGCGTCGCAGCAGCAGGAGCGGAGTTACGGGCGCCTTGCGTTATCCTTCGTATTAGGGCAAGCGGAGAATCCGCGCAAACTTTTTGTTGAATCCGCCGCCGCCGATGCGCGCAATGCGTTCTATATGTTCTATATAGCACGTCTGCCAAGTTTGCAACGCGTCGCAGCAGCAGGAGCGGAGTTACGGGCGCCTTGCGTTATCCTTCGTATTAGGGCAAGCGGAGAATCCGCGCAAACTTTTTGTTGAATCCGCCGCCGCCGATGCGCGCAATGCGTTCTATATGTTCTATATAGCACGTCTGCCAAGTTTGCAACGCGTCGCAGCAGCAGGAGCGGAGTTACGGGCGCCTTGCGTTATCCTTCGTATTAGGGCAAGCGGAGAATCCGCGCAAACTTTTTGTTGAATCCGCCGCCGCCGATGCGCGCAATGCGTTCTATATGTTCTATATAGCACGTCTGCCAAGTTTGCAACGCGTCGCAGCAGCAGGAGCGGAGTTACGGGCGCCTTGCGTTATCCTTCGTATTAGGGCAAGCGGAGAATCCGCGCAAACTTTTTGTTGAATCCGCCGCCGCCGATGCGCGCAATGCGTTCTATATGTTCTATATAGCACGTCTGCCAAGTTTGCAACGCGTCGCAGCAGCAGGAGCGGAGTTACGGGCGCCTTGCGTTATCCTTCGTATTAGGGCAAGCGGAGAATCCGCGCAAACTTTTTGTTGAATCCGCCGCCGCCGATGCGCGCAATGCGTTCTATATGTTCTATATAGCACGTCTGCCAAGTTTGCAACGCGTCGCAGCAGCAGGAGCGGAGTTACGGGCGCCTTGCGTTATCCTTCGTATTAGGGCAAGCGGAGAATCCGCGCAAACTTTTTGTTGAATCCGCCGCCGCCGATGCGCGCAATGCGTTCTATATGTTCTATATAGCACGTCTGCCAAGTTTGCAACGCGTCGCAGCAGCAGGAGCGGAGTTACGGGCGCCTTGCGTTATCCTTCGTATTAGGGCAAGCGGAGAATCCGCGCAAACTTTTTGTTGAATCCGCCGCCGCCGATGCGCGCAATGCGTTCTATATGTTCTATATAGCACGTCTGCCAAGTTTGCAACGCGTCGCAGCAGCAGGAGCGGAGTTACGGGCGCCTTGCGTTATCCTTCGTATTAGGGCAAGCGGAGAATCCGCGCAAACTTTTTGTTGAATCCGCCGCCGCCGATGCGCGCAATGCGTTCTATATGTTCTATATAGCACGTCTGCCAAGTTTGCAACGCGTCGCAGCAGCAGGAGCGGAGTTACGGGCGCCTTGCGTTATCCTTCGTATTAGGGCAAGCGGAGAATCCGCGCAAACTTTTTGTTGAATCCGCCGCCGCCGATGCGCGCAATGCGTTCTATATGTTCTATATAGCACGTCTGCCAAGTTTGCAACGCGTCGCAGCAGCAGGAGCGGAGTTACGGGCGCCTTGCGTTATCCTTCGTATTAGGGCAAGCGGAGAATCCGCGCAAACTTTTTGTTGAATCCGCCGCCGCCGATGCGCGCAATGCGTTCTATATGTTCTATATAGCACGTCTGCCAAGTTTGCAACGCGTCGCAGCAGCAGGAGCGGAGTTACGGGCGCCTTGCGTTATCCTTCGTATTAGGGCAAGCGGAGAATCCGCGCAAACTTTTTGTTGAATCCGCCGCCGCCGATGCGCGCAATGCGTTCTATATGTTCTATATAGCACGTCTGCCAAGTTTGCAACGCGTCGCAGCAGCAGGAGCGGAGTTACGGGCGCCTTGCGTTATCCTTCGTATTAGGGCAAGCGGAGAATCCGCGCAAACTTTTTGTTGAATCCGCCGCCGCCGATGCGCGCAATGCGTTCTATATGTTCTATATAGCACGTCTGCCAAGTTTGCAACGCGTCGCAGCAGCAGGAGCGGAGTTACGGGCGCCTTGCGTTATCCTTCGTATTAGGGCAAGCGGAGAATCCGCGCAAACTTTTTGTTGAATCCGCCGCCGCCGATGCGCGCAATGCGTTCTATATGTTCTATATAGCACGTCTGCCAAGTTTGCAACGCGTCGCAGCAGCAGGAGCGGAGTTACGGGCGCCTTGCGTTATCCTTCGTATTAGGGCAAGCGGAGAATCCGCGCAAACTTTTTGTTGAATCCGCCGCCGCCGATGCGCGCAATGCGTTCTATATGTTCTATATAGCACGTCTGCCAAGTTTGCAACGCGTCGCAGCAGCAGGAGCGGAGTTACGGGCGCCTTGCGTTATCCTTCGTATTAGGGCAAGCGGAGAATCCGCGCAAACTTTTTGTTGAATCCGCCGCCGCCGATGCGCGCAATGCGTTCTATATGTTCTATATAGCACGTCTGCCAAGTTTGCAACGCGTCGCAGCAGCAGGAGCGGAGTTACGGGCGCCTTGCGTTATCCTTCGTATTAGGGCAAGCGGAGAATCCGCGCAAACTTTTTGTTGAATCCGCCGCCGCCGATGCGCGCAATGCGTTCTATATGTTCTATATAGCACGTCTGCCAAGTTTGCAACGCGTCGCAGCAGCAGGAGCGGAGTTACGGGCGCCTTGCGTTATCCTTCGTATTAGGGCAAGCGGAGAATCCGCGCAAACTTTTTGTTGAATCCGCCGCCGCCGATGCGCGCAATGCGTTCTATATGTTCTATATAGCACGTCTGCCAAGTTTGCAACGCGTCGCAGCAGCAGGAGCGGAGTTACGGGCGCCTTGCGTTATCCTTCGTATTAGGGCAAGCGGAGAATCCGCGCAAACTTTTTGTTGAATCCGCCGCCGCCGATGCGCGCAATGCGTTCTATATGTTCTATATAGCACGTCTGCCAAGTTTGCAACGCGTCGCAGCAGCAGGAGCGGAGTTACGGGCGCCTTGCGTTATCCTTCGTATTAGGGCAAGCGGAGAATCCGCGCAAACTTTTTGTTGAATCCGCCGCCGCCGATGCGCGCAATGCGTTCTATATGTTCTATATAGCACGTCTGCCAAGTTTGCAACGCGTCGCAGCAGCAGGAGCGGAGTTACGGGCGCCTTGCGTTATCCTTCGTATTAGGGCAAGCGGAGAATCCGCGCAAACTTTTTGTTGAATCCGCCGCCGCCGATGCGCGCAATGCGTTCTATATGTTCTATATAGCACGTCTGCCAAGTTTGCAACGCGTCGCAGCAGCAGGAGCGGAGTTACGGGCGCCTTGCGTTATCCTTCGTATTAGGGCAAGCGGAGAATCCGCGCAAACTTTTTGTTGAATCCGCCGCCGCCGATGCGCGCAATGCGTTCTATATGTTCTATATAGCACGTCTGCCAAGTTTGCAACGCGTCGCAGCAGCAGGAGCGGAGTTACGGGCGCCTTGCGTTATCCTTCGTATTAGGGCAAGCGGAGAATCCGCGCAAACTTTTTGTTGAATCCGCCGCCGCCGATGCGCGCAATGCGTTCTATATGTTCTATATAGCACGTCTGCCAAGTTTGCAACGCGTCGCAGCAGCAGGAGCGGAGTTACGGGCGCCTTGCGTTATCCTTCGTATTAGGGCAAGCGGAGAATCCGCGCAAACTTTTTGTTGAATCCGCCGCCGCCGATGCGCGCAATGCGTTCTATATGTTCTATATAGCACGTCTGCCAAGTTTGCAACGCGTCGCAGCAGCAGGAGCGGAGTTACGGGCGCCTTGCGTTATCCTTCGTATTAGGGCAAGCGGAGAATCCGCGCAAACTTTTTGTTGAATCCGCCGCCGCCGATGCGCGCAATGCGTTCTATATGTTCTATATAGCACGTCTGCCAAGTTTGCAACGCGTCGCAGCAGCAGGAGCGGAGTTACGGGCGCCTTGCGTTATCCTTCGTATTAGGGCAAGCGGAGAATCCGCGCAAACTTTTTGTTGAATCCGCCGCCGCCGATGCGCGCAATGCGTTCTATATGTTCTATATAGCACGTCTGCCAAGTTTGCAACGCGTCGCAGCAGCAGGAGCGGAGTTACGGGCGCCTTGCGTTATCCTTCGTATTAGGGCAAGCGGAGAATCCGCGCAAACTTTTTGTTGAATCCGCCGCCGCCGATGCGCGCAATGCGTTCTATATGTTCTATATAGCACGTCTGCCAAGTTTGCAACGCGTCGCAGCAGCAGGAGCGGAGTTACGGGCGCCTTGCGTTATCCTTCGTATTAGGGCAAGCGGAGAATCCGCGCAAACTTTTTGTTGAATCCGCCGCCGCCGATGCGCGCAATGCGTTCTATATGTTCTATATAGCACGTCTGCCAAGTTTGCAACGCGTCGCAGCAGCAGGAGCGGAGTTACGGGCGCCTTGCGTTATCCTTCGTATTAGGGCAAGCGGAGAATCCGCGCAAACTTTTTGTTGAATCCGCCGCCGCCGATGCGCGCAATGCGTTCTATATGTTCTATATAGCACGTCTGCCAAGTTTGCAACGCGTCGCAGCAGCAGGAGCGGAGTTACGGGCGCCTTGCGTTATCCTTCGTATTAGGGCAAGCGGAGAATCCGCGCAAACTTTTTGTTGAATCCGCCGCCGCCGATGCGCGCAATGCGTTCTATATGTTCTATATAGCACGTCTGCCAAGTTTGCAACGCGTCGCAGCAGCAGGAGCGGAGTTACGGGCGCCTTGCGTTATCCTTCGTATTAGGGCAAGCGGAGAATCCGCGCAAACTTTTTGTTGAATCCGCCGCCGCCGATGCGCGCAATGCGTTCTATATGTTCTATATAGCACGTCTGCCAAGTTTGCAACGCGTCGCAGCAGCAGGAGCGGAGTTACGGGCGCCTTGCGTTATCCTTCGTATTAGGGCAAGCGGAGAATCCGCGCAAACTTTTTGTTGAATCCGCCGCCGCCGATGCGCGCAATGCGTTCTATATGTTCTATATAGCACGTCTGCCAAGTTTGCAACGCGTCGCAGCAGCAGGAGCGGAGTTACGGGCGCCTTGCGTTATCCTTCGTATTAGGGCAAGCGGAGAATCCGCGCAAACTTTTTGTTGAATCCGCCGCCGCCGATGCGCGCAATGCGTTCTATATGTTCTATATAGCACGTCTGCCAAGTTTGCAACGCGTCGCAGCAGCAGGAGCGGAGTTACGGGCGCCTTGCGTTATCCTTCGTATTAGGGCAAGCGGAGAATCCGCGCAAACTTTTTGTTGAATCCGCCGCCGCCGATGCGCGCAATGCGTTCTATATGTTCTATATAGCACGTCTGCCAAGTTTGCAACGCGTCGCAGCAGCAGGAGCGGAGTTACGGGCGCCTTGCGTTATCCTTCGTATTAGGGCAAGCGGAGAATCCGCGCAAACTTTTTGTTGAATCCGCCGCCGCCGATGCGCGCAATGCGTTCTATATGTTCTATATAGCACGTCTGCCAAGTTTGCAACGCGTCGCAGCAGCAGGAGCGGAGTTACGGGCGCCTTGCGTTATCCTTCGTATTAGGGCAAGCGGAGAATCCGCGCAAACTTTTTGTTGAATCCGCCGCCGCCGATGCGCGCAATGCGTTCTATATGTTCTATATAGCACGTCTGCCAAGTTTGCAACGCGTCGCAGCAGCAGGAGCGGAGTTACGGGCGCCTTGCGTTATCCTTCGTATTAGGGCAAGCGGAGAATCCGCGCAAACTTTTTGTTGAATCCGCCGCCGCCGATGCGCGCAATGCGTTCTATATGTTCTATATAGCACGTCTGCCAAGTTTGCAACGCGTCGCAGCAGCAGGAGCGGAGTTACGGGCGCCTTGCGTTATCCTTCGTATTAGGGCAAGCGGAGAATCCGCGCAAACTTTTGTTGAATCCGCCGCCGCCGATGCGCGCAATGCGTTCTATATGTTCTATATAGCACGTCTGCCAAGTTTGCAACGCGTCGCAGCAGCAGGAGCGGAGTTACGGGCGCCTTGCGTTATCCTTCGTATTAGGGCAAGCGGAGAATCCGCGCAAACTTTTTGTTGAATCCGCCGCCGCCGATGCGCGCAATGCGTTCTATATGTTCTATATAGCACGTCTGCCAAGTTTGCAACGCGTCGCAGCAGCAGGAGCGGAGTTACGGGCGCCTTGCGTTATCCTTCGTATTAGGGCAAGCGGAGAATCCGCGCAAACTTTTTGTTGAATCCGCCGCCGCCGATGCGCGCAATGCGTTCTATATGTTCTATATAGCACGTCTGCCAAGTTTGCAACGCGTCGCAGCAGCAGGAGCGGAGTTACGGGCGCCTTGCGTTATCCTTCGTATTAGGGCAAGCGGAGAATCCGCGCAAACTTTTTGTTGAATCCGCCGCCGCCGATGCGCGCAATGCGTTCTATATGTTCTATATAGCACGTCTGCCAAGTTTGCAACGCGTCGCAGCAGCAGGAGCGGAGTTACGGGCGCCTTGCGTTATCCTTCGTATTAGGGCAAGCGGAGAATCCGCGCAAACTTTTTGTTGAATCCGCCGCCGCCGATGCGCGCAATGCGTTCTATATGTTCTATATAGCACGTCTGCCAAGTTTGCAACGCGTCGCAGCAGCAGGAGCGGAGTTACGGGCGCCTTGCGTTATCCTTCGTATTAGGGCAAGCGGAGAATCCGCGCAAACTTTTTGTTGAATCCGCCGCCGCCGATGCGCGCAATGCGTTCTATATGTTCTATATAGCACGTCTGCCAAGTTTGCAACGCGTCGCAGCAGCAGGAGCGGAGTTACGGGCGCCTTGCGTTATCCTTCGTATTAGGGCAAGCGGAGAATCCGCGCAAACTTTTGTTGAATCCGCCGCCGCCGATGCGCGCAATGCGTTCTATATGTTCTATATAGCACGTCTGCCAAGTTTGCAACGCGTCGCAGCAGCAGGAGCGGAGTTACGGGCGCCTTGCGTTATCCTTCGTATTAGGGCAAGCGGAGAATCCGCGCAAACTTTTTGTTGAATCCGCCGCCGCCGATGCGCGCAATGCGTTCTATATGTTCTATATAGCACGTCTGCCAAGTTTGCAACGCGTCGCAGCAGCAGGAGCGGAGTTACGGGCGCCTTGCGTTATCCTTCGTATTAGGGCAAGCGGAGAATCCGCGCAAACTTTTTGTTGAATCCGCCGCCGCCGATGCGCGCAATGCGTTCTATATGTTCTATATAGCACGTCTGCCAAGTTTGCAACGCGTCGCAGCAGCAGGAGCGGAGTTACGGGCGCCTTGCGTTATCCTTCGTATTAGGGCAAGCGGAGAATCCGCGCAAACTTTTTGTTGAATCCGCCGCCGCCGATGCGCGCAATGCGTTCTATATGTTCTATATAGCACGTCTGCCAAGTTTGCAACGCGTCGCAGCAGCAGGAGCGGAGTTACGGGCGCCTTGCGTTATCCTTCGTATTAGGGCAAGCGGAGAATCCGCGCAAACTTTTTGTTGAATCCGCCGCCGCCGATGCGCGCAATGCGTTCTATATGTTCTATATAGCACGTCTGCCAAGTTTGCAACGCGTCGCAGCAGCAGGAGCGGAGTTACGGGCGCCTTGCGTTATCCTTCGTATTAGGGCAAGCGGAGAATCCGCGCAAACTTTTTGTTGAATCCGCCGCCGCCGATGCGCGCAATGCGTTCTATATGTT
>CM043024.1:12576408-12597779 GCA_023690525.1 Holotrichia oblita
CGGGCGCCTTGCGTTATCCTTCGTATTAGGGCAAGCGGAGAATCCGCGCAAACTTTTTGTTGAATCCGCCGCCGCCGATGCGCGCAATGCGTTCTATATGTTCTATATAGCACGTCTGCCAAGTTTGCAACGCGTCGCAGCAGCAGGAGCGGAGTTACGGGCGCCTTGCGTTATCCTTCGTATTAGGGCAAGCGGAGAATCCGCGCAAACTTTTTGTTGAATCCGCCGCCGCCGATGCGCGCAATGCGTTCTATATGTTCTATATAGCACGTCTGCCAAGTTTGCAACGCGTCGCAGCAGCAGGAGCGGAGTTACGGGCGCCTTGCGTTATCCTTCGTATTAGGGCAAGCGGAGAATCCGCGCAAACTTTTTGTTGAATCCGCCGCCGCCGATGCGCGCAATGCGTTCTATATGTTCTATATAGCACGTCTGCCAAGTTTGCAACGCGTCGCAGCAGCAGGAGCGGAGTTACGGGCGCCTTGCGTTATCCTTCGTATTAGGGCAAGCGGAGAATCCGCGCAAACTTTTTGTTGAATCCGCCGCCGCCGATGCGCGCAATGCGTTCTATATGTTCTATATAGCACGTCTGCCAAGTTTGCAACGCGTCGCAGCAGCAGGAGCGGAGTTACGGGCGCCTTGCGTTATCCTTCGTATTAGGGCAAGCGGAGAATCCGCGCAAACTTTTTGTTGAATCCGCCGCCGCCGATGCGCGCAATGCGTTCTATATGTTCTATATAGCACGTCTGCCAAGTTTGCAACGCGTCGCAGCAGCAGGAGCGGAGTTACGGGCGCCTTGCGTTATCCTTCGTATTAGGGCAAGCGGAGAATCCGCGCAAACTTTTTGTTGAATCCGCCGCCGCCGATGCGCGCAATGCGTTCTATATGTTCTATATAGCACGTCTGCCAAGTTTGCAACGCGTCGCAGCAGCAGGAGCGGAGTTACGGGCGCCTTGCGTTATCCTTCGTATTAGGGCAAGCGGAGAATCCGCGCAAACTTTTTGTTGAATCCGCCGCCGCCGATGCGCGCAATGCGTTCTATATGTTCTATATAGCACGTCTGCCAAGTTTGCAACGCGTCGCAGCAGCAGGAGCGGAGTTACGGGCGCCTTGCGTTATCCTTCGTATTAGGGCAAGCGGAGAATCCGCGCAAACTTTTTGTTGAATCCGCCGCCGCCGATGCGCGCAATGCGTTCTATATGTTCTATATAGCACGTCTGCCAAGTTTGCAACGCGTCGCAGCAGCAGGAGCGGAGTTACGGGCGCCTTGCGTTATCCTTCGTATTAGGGCAAGCGGAGAATCCGCGCAAACTTTTTGTTGAATCCGCCGCCGCCGATGCGCGCAATGCGTTCTATATGTTCTATATAGCACGTCTGCCAAGTTTGCAACGCGTCGCAGCAGCAGGAGCGGAGTTACGGGCGCCTTGCGTTATCCTTCGTATTAGGGCAAGCGGAGAATCCGCGCAAACTTTTTGTTGAATCCGCCGCCGCCGATGCGCGCAATGCGTTCTATATGTTCTATATAGCACGTCTGCCAAGTTTGCAACGCGTCGCAGCAGCAGGAGCGGAGTTACGGGCGCCTTGCGTTATCCTTCGTATTAGGGCAAGCGGAGAATCCGCGCAAACTTTTTGTTGAATCCGCCGCCGCCGATGCGCGCAATGCGTTCTATATGTTCTATATAGCACGTCTGCCAAGTTTGCAACGCGTCGCAGCAGCAGGAGCGGAGTTACGGGCGCCTTGCGTTATCCTTCGTATTAGGGCAAGCGGAGAATCCGCGCAAACTTTTTGTTGAATCCGCCGCCGCCGATGCGCGCAATGCGTTCTATATGTTCTATATAGCACGTCTGCCAAGTTTGCAACGCGTCGCAGCAGCAGGAGCGGAGTTACGGGCGCCTTGCGTTATCCTTCGTATTAGGGCAAGCGGAGAATCCGCGCAAACTTTTTGTTGAATCCGCCGCCGCCGATGCGCGCAATGCGTTCTATATGTTCTATATAGCACGTCTGCCAAGTTTGCAACGCGTCGCAGCAGCAGGAGCGGAGTTACGGGCGCCTTGCGTTATCCTTCGTATTAGGGCAAGCGGAGAATCCGCGCAAACTTTTTGTTGAATCCGCCGCCGCCGATGCGCGCAATGCGTTCTATATGTTCTATATAGCACGTCTGCCAAGTTTGCAACGCGTCGCAGCAGCAGGAGCGGAGTTACGGGCGCCTTGCGTTATCCTTCGTATTAGGGCAAGCGGAGAATCCGCGCAAACTTTTTGTTGAATCCGCCGCCGCCGATGCGCGCAATGCGTTCTATATGTTCTATATAGCACGTCTGCCAAGTTTGCAACGCGTCGCAGCAGCAGGAGCGGAGTTACGGGCGCCTTGCGTTATCCTTCGTATTAGGGCAAGCGGAGAATCCGCGCAAACTTTTTGTTGAATCCGCCGCCGCCGATGCGCGCAATGCGTTCTATATGTTCTATATAGCACGTCTGCCAAGTTTGCAACGCGTCGCAGCAGCAGGAGCGGAGTTACGGGCGCCTTGCGTTATCCTTCGTATTAGGGCAAGCGGAGAATCCGCGCAAACTTTTTGTTGAATCCGCCGCCGCCGATGCGCGCAATGCGTTCTATATGTTCTATATAGCACGTCTGCCAAGTTTGCAACGCGTCGCAGCAGCAGGAGCGGAGTTACGGGCGCCTTGCGTTATCCTTCGTATTAGGGCAAGCGGAGAATCCGCGCAAACTTTTTGTTGAATCCGCCGCCGCCGATGCGCGCAATGCGTTCTATATGTTCTATATAGCACGTCTGCCAAGTTTGCAACGCGTCGCAGCAGCAGGAGCGGAGTTACGGGCGCCTTGCGTTATCCTTCGTATTAGGGCAAGCGGAGAATCCGCGCAAACTTTTTGTTGAATCCGCCGCCGCCGATGCGCGCAATGCGTTCTATATGTTCTATATAGCACGTCTGCCAAGTTTGCAACGCGTCGCAGCAGCAGGAGCGGAGTTACGGGCGCCTTGCGTTATCCTTCGTATTAGGGCAAGCGGAGAATCCGCGCAAACTTTTTGTTGAATCCGCCGCCGCCGATGCGCGCAATGCGTTCTATATGTTCTATATAGCACGTCTGCCAAGTTTGCAACGCGTCGCAGCAGCAGGAGCGGAGTTACGGGCGCCTTGCGTTATCCTTCGTATTAGGGCAAGCGGAGAATCCGCGCAAACTTTTTGTTGAATCCGCCGCCGCCGATGCGCGCAATGCGTTCTATATGTTCTATATAGCACGTCTGCCAAGTTTGCAACGCGTCGCAGCAGCAGGAGCGGAGTTACGGGTGCCTTGCGTTATCCTTCGTATTAGGCAAGCGGAGAATCCGCGCAAACTTTTTGTTGAATCCGCCGCCGCCGATGCGCGCAATGCGTTCTATATATTTTATATAGCACGTCTGCCAAGTTTGCAACGTCGCAGCAGCAGGAGCGGAGTTACGGGCGCCTTGCGTTATCCTTCGTATTAGGGGGCAAGCGGAGAATCCGCGCAAACTTTTTGTTGAATCCGCCGCCGCCGATGCGCGCAATGCGTTCTATATGTTCTATATAGCACGTCTGCCAAGTTTGCAACGCGTCGCAGCAGCAGGAGTGGAGTTACGGGCGCCTTGCGTTATCCTTCGTATTAGGGCAAGCGGAGAATCCGCGCAAACTTTTTGTTGAATCCGCCGCCGCCGATGCGCGCAATGCGTTCTATATGTTCTATATAGCACGTGTGCCAAGTTTGCAACGCGTCGCAGCTGCAGGAGCGGAGTTACGGGCGCCTTGCGTTATCCTTCGTATTAGGGCAAGCGGAGAATCCGCGCAAACTTTTTGTTGAATCCGCCGCCGCCGATGCGCGCAATGCGTTCTATATGTTCTATATAGCACGTCTGCCAAGTTTGCAACGCGTCGCAGCAGCAGGAGCGGGTTACGGGCGCCTTGCGTTATCCTTCGTATTAGGGCAAGCGGAGAATCCGCGCAAACTTTTTGTTGAATCCGCCGCCGCCGATGCGCGCAATGCGTTCTATATGTTCTATATAGCACGTCTGCCAAGTTTGCAACGCGTCGCAGCAGCAGGAGCGGAGTTACGGGCGCCTTTGCGTTATCCTTCGTATTAGGGCAAGCGGAGAATCCGCGCAAACTTTTTGTTGAATCCGCCGCCGCCGATGCGCGCAATGCGTTCTATATGTTCTGTATAGCACGTCTGCCAAGTTTGCAACGCGTCGCAGCAGCAGGAGCGAGTTACGGGCGCCTTGCGATATCCTTCGTATTAGGGCAAGCGGAGAATCCGCGCAAACTTTTTGTTGAATCCGCCGCCGCCGATGCGCGCAATGCGTTCTATATGTTCTATATAGCACGTCTGCCAAGTTTGCAACGCGTCGCAGCAGCAGGAGCGGAGTTACGCGCGCCTTGCGTTATCCTTCGTATTAGGGCAAGCGGAGAATCCGCGCAAACTTTTTGTTGAATCCGCCGCCGCCGATGCGCGCAATGCGTTCTATATGTTCTATATAGCACGTCTGCCAAGTTTGCAACGCGTCGCAGCAGCAGGAGCGGAGTTACGGGCGCCTTGCGTTATCCTTCGTATTAGGGCAAGCGGAGAATCCGCGCAAACTTTTTGTTGAATCCGCCGCCGCCGATGCGCGCAATGCGTTCTATATGTTCTATATAGCACGTCTGCCAAGTTTGCAACGCGTCGCAGCAGCAGGAGCGGAGTTACGGGCGCCTTGCGTTATCCTTCGTATTAGGGCAAGCGGAGAATCCGCGCAAACTTTTTGTTGAATCCGCCGCCGATGCGCGCAATGCGTTCTATATGTTCTATATAGCACGTCTGCCAAGTTTGCAACGCGTCGCAGCAGCAGGAGCGGAGTTACGGGCGCCTTGCGTTATCCTTCGTATTAGGGCAAGCGGAGAATCCGCGCAAACTTTTTGTTGAATCCGCCGCCGCCGATGCGCGCAATGCGTTCTATATGTTCTATATAGCACGTCTGCCAAGTTTGCAACGCGTCGCAGCAGCAGGAGCGGAGTTACGCGCGCCTTGCGTTATCCTTCGTATTAGGCAAGCGGAGAATCCGCGCAAACTTTTTGTTGAATCCGCCGCCGCCGATGCGCGCAATGCGTTCTATATGTTCTATATAGCACGTGTGCCAAGTTTGCAACGCGTCGCAGCTGCAGGAGCGGAGTTACGGGCGCCTTGCGTTATCCTTCGTATTAGGGCAAGCGGAGAATCCGCGCGAACTTTTTGTTGAATCCGCCGCCGCCGATGCGCGCAATGCGTTCTATATGTTCTATATAGCACGTCTGCCAAGTTTGCAACGCGTCGCAGCAGTAGGAGCGGAGTTACGGGCGCCTTGCGTTATCCTTCGTATTAGGGCAAGCGGAGAATCCGCGCAAACTTTTTGTTGAATCCGCCGCCGCCGATGCGCGCAATGCGTTCTATATGTTCTATATAGCACGTCTGCCAAGTTTGCAACGCGTCGCAGCAGCAGGAGCGGAGTTACGCGCGCCTTGCGTTATCCTTCGTATTAGGGCAAGCGGAGAATCCGCGCAAACTTTTTGTTGAATCCGCCGCCGCCGATGCGCGCAATGCGTTCTATATGTTCTATATAGCACGTCTGCCAAGTTTGCAACGTCGCAGCAGCAGGAGCGGAGTTACGGGCGCCTTGCGTTATCCTTCGTATTAGGCAAGCGGAGAATCCGCGCAAACTTTTTGTTGAATCCGCCGCCGCCGATGCGCGCAATGCGTTCTATATGTTCTATATAGCACGTCTGCCAAGTTTGCAACGCGTCGCAGCAGCAGGAGCGGAGTTACGGGCGCCTTGCGTTATCCTTCGTATTAGGGCAAGCGGAGAATCCGCGCAAACTTTTTGTTGAATCCGCCGCCGCCGATGCGCGCAATGCGTTCTATATGTCCTATATAGCACGTCTGCCAAGTTTGCAACGCGTCGCACCAGCAGGAGCGGAGTTACGGGCGCCTTGCGTTATCCTTTGTATTAGGGCAAGCGGAGAATCCGCGCAAACTTTTTGTTGAATCCGCCGCCGCCGATGCGCGCAATGCGTTCTATATGTTCTATATAGCACGTCTGCCAAGTTTGCAACGCGTCGCAGCAGCAGGAGCGGAGTTACGGGCGCCTTGCGTTATCCTTCGTATTAGGGCAAGCGGAGAATCCGCGCAAACTTTTTGTTGAATCCGCCGCCGCCGATGCGCGCAATGCGTTCTATATGTTCTATATAGCACGTCTGCCAAGTTTGCAACGCGTCGCAGCTGCAGGAGCGGAGTTACGGGCGCCTTGCGTTATCCTTCGTATTAGGGCAAGCGGAGAATCCGCGCAAACTTTTTGTTGAATCCGCCGCCGCCGATGCGCGCAATGCGTTCTATATGTTCTATATAGCACGTCTGCCAAGTTTGCAACGCGTCGCAGCAGCAGGAGCGGAGTTACGGGCGCCTTGCGTTATCCTTCGTATTAGGGCAAGCGGAGAATCCGCGCAAACTTTTTGTTGAATCCGCCGCCGCCGATGCGCGCAATGCGTTCTATATGTTCTATATAGCACGTCTGCCAAGTTTGCAACGCGTCGCAGCAGCAGGAGCGGAGTTACGGGCGCCTTGCGTTATCCTTCGTATTAGGGCAAGCGGAGAATCCGCGCAAACTTTTTGTTGAATCCGCCGCCGCCGATGCGCGCAATGCGTTCTATATGTTCTATATAGCACGTCTGCCAAGTTTGCAACGCGTCGCAGCAGCAGGAGCGGAGTTACGGGCGCCTTGCGTTATCCTTCGTATTAGGGCAAGCGGAGAATCCGCGCAAACTTTTTGTTGAATCCGCCGCCGCCGATGCGCGCAATGCGTTCTATATGTTCTATATAGCACGTCTGCCAAGTTTGCAACGCGTCGCAGCAGCAGGAGCGGAGTTACGGGCGCCTTGCGTTATCCTTCGTATTAGGGCAAGCGGAGAATCCGCGCAAACTTTTTGTTGAATCCGCCGCCGCCGATGCGCGCAATGCGTTCTATATGTTCTATATAGCACGTCTGGCAAGTTTGCAACGCGTCGCAGCAGCAGGAGCGGAGTTACGGGCGCCTTGCGTTATCCTTCGTATTAGGGCAAGCGGAGAATCCGCGCAAACTTTTTGTTGAATCCGCCGCCGCCGATGCGCGCAATGCGTTCTATATGTTCTATATAGCACGTCTGCCAAGTTTGCAACGCGTCGCAGCAGCAGGAGCGGAGTTACGGGCGCCTTGCGTTATCCTTCGTATTAGGGCAAGCGGAGAATCCGCGCAAACTTTTTGTTGAATCCGCCGCCGCCGATGCGCGCAATGCGTTCTATATGTTCTATATAGCACGTCTGCCAAGTTTGCAACGCGTCGCAGCAGCAGAGCGGAGTTACGGGCGCCTTGCGTTATCCTTCGTATTAGGCAAGCGGAGAATCCGCGCAAACTTTTTTGTTGAATCCGCCGCCGCCGATGCGCGCAATGCGTTCTATATGTTCTATATAGCACGTCTGCCAAGTTTGCAACGCGTCGCACCAGCAGGAGCGGAGTTACGGGCGCCTTGCGTTATCCTTCGTATTAGGGCAAGCGGAGAATCCGCGCAAACTTTTTGTTGAATCCGCCGCCGCCGATGCGCGCAATGCGTTCTATATGTTCTATATAGCACGTCTGCCAAGTTTGCAACGCGTCGCAGCAGCAGGAGCGGAGTTACGGGCGCCTTGCGTTATCCTTCGTATTAGGCAAGCGGAGAATCCGCGCAAACTTTTGTTGAATCCGCCGCCGCCGATGCGCGCAATGCGTTCTATATGTTCTATATAGCACGTCTGCCAAGTTTGCAACGCGTCGCAGCAGCAGGAGCGGAGTTACGGGCGCCTTGCGTTATCCTTCGTATTAGGGCAAGCGGAGAATCCGCGCAAACTTTTTGTTGAATCCGCCGCCGCCGATGCGCGCAATGCGTTCTATATGTTCTATATAGCACGTCTGCCAAGTTTGCAACGCGTCGCAGCAGCAGGAGCGGAGTTACGGGCGCCTTGCGTTATCCTTCGTATTAGGGCAAGCGGAGAATCCGCGCAAACTTTTTGTTGAATCCGCCGCCGCCGATGCGCGCAATGCGTTCTATATGTTCTATATAGCACGTCTGCCAAGTTTGCAACGCGTCGCAGCAGCAGGAGCGGAGTTACGGGCGCCTTGCGTTATCCTTCGTATTAGGGCAAGCGGAGAATCCGCGCAAACTTTTTGTTGAATCCGCCGCCGCCGATGCGCGCAATGCGTTCTATATGTTCTATATAGCACGTCTGCCAAGTTTGCAACGCGTCGCAGCAGCAGGAGCGGAGTTACGCGCGCCTTGCGTTATCCTTCGTATTAGGGCAAGCGGAGAATCCGCGCAAACTTTTTGTTGAATCCGCCGCCGCCGATGCGCGCAATGCGTTCTATATGTTCTATATAGCACGTCTGCCAAATTTGCAACGCGTCGCAGCAGCAGGAGCGGAGTTACGTGCGCCTTGCGTTATCCTTCGTATTACGGCAAGCGGAGAACCCGTGCAAACGTTTTGTCGAATCCGCCGCTGCCGATGCGCGCAATGCGTTCTATATGTTCTATATAGCACGTCTGCCAAGTTTGCAACGCGTCGCAGCAGCAGGAGCGGAGTTACGGGCGCCTTGCGTTATCCTTCGTATTAGGGCAAGCGGAGAATCCGCGCAAACTTTTTGTTGAATCCGCCGCCGCCGGTGCGCGCAATGCGTTCTATATGTTCTATATAGCACGTCTGCCAAGTTTGCAACGCGTCGCAGCAGCAGGAGCGGAGTTACGGGCGCCTTGCGTTATCCTTCGTATTAGGGCAAGCGGAGAATCCGCGCAAACTTTTTGTTGAATCCGCCGCCGCCGATGCGCGCAATGCGTTCTATATGTTCTATATAGCACGTCTGCCAAGTTTGCAACGCGTCGCAGCAGCAGGAGCGGAGTTACGCGCGCCTTGCGTTATCCTTCGTATTAGGGCAAGCGGAGAATCCGCGCAAACTTTTTGTTGAATCCGCCGCCGCCGATGCGCGCAATGCGTTCTATATGTTCTATATAGCACGTCTGCCAAATTTGCAACGCGTCGCAGCAGCAGGAGCGGAGTTACGTGCGCCTTGCGTTATCCTTCGTATTACGGCAAGCGGAGAACCCGTGCAAACGTTTTGTCGAATCCGCCGCTGCCGATGCGCGCAATGCGTTCTATATGTTCTATATAGCACGTCTGCCAAGTTTGCAACGCGTCGCAGCAGCAGGAGCGGAGTTACGGGCGCCTTGCGTTATCCTTCGTATTAGGGCAAGCGGAGAATCCGCGCAAACTTTTTGTTGAATCCGCCGCCGCCGATGCGCGCAATGCGTTCTATATGTTCTATATAGCACGTCTGCCAAGTTTGCAACGCGTCGCAGCAGCAGGAGCGGAGTTACGGGCGCCTTGCGTTATCCTTCGTATTAGGGCAAGCGGAGAATCCGCGCAAACTTTTTTGTTGAATCCGCCGCCGCCGATGCGCGCAATGCGTTCTATATGTTCTATATAGCACGTCTGCCAAGTTTGCAACGCGTCGCAGCAGCAGGAGCGGAGTTACGGGCGCCTTGCGTTATCCTTCGTATTAGGGCAAGCGGAGAATCCGCGCAAACTTTTTGTTGAATCCGCCGCCGCCGATGCGCGCAATGCGTTCTATATGTTCTATATAGCACGTCTGGCAAGTTTGCAACGCGTCGCAGCAGCAGGAGCGGAGTTACGGGCGCCTTGCGTTATCCTTCGTATTAGGCAAGCGGAGAATCCGCGCAAACTTTTTGTTGAATCCGCCGCCGCCGATGCGCGCAATGCGTTCTATATGTTCTATATAGCACGTCTGCCAAGTTTGCAACGCGTCGCAGCAGCAGGAGCGGAGTTACGGGCGCCTTGCGTTATCCTTCGTATTAGGGCAAGCGGAGAATCCGCGCAAACTTTTTGTTGAATCCGCCGCCGCCGATGCGCGCAATGCGTTCTATATGTTCTATATAGCACGTCTGCCAAGTTTGCAACGCGTCGCAGCAGCAGGAGCGGAGTTACGGGCGCCTTGCGTTATCCTTCGTATTAGGGCAAGCGGAGAATCCGCGCAAACTTTTTGTTGAATCCGCCGCCGCCGATGCGCGCAATGCGTTCTATATGTTCTATATAGCACGTCTGCCAAGTTTGCAACGCGTTGCAGCAGCAGGAGCGGAGTTACGCGCGCCTTGCGTTAGCCTTCGTATTAGGGCAAGCGGAGAATCCGCGCAAACTTTTTGTTGAATCCGCCGCCGCCGATGCGCGCAATGCGTTCTATATATTCTATATAGCACGTCTGCCAAGTTTGCAACGCGTCGCAGCAGCAGGAGCGGAGTTACGGGCGCCTTGCGTTATCCTTCGTATTAGGGCAAGCGGAGAATCCGCGCAAACTTTTTGTTGAATCCGCCGCCGCCGATGCGCGCAATGCGTTCTATATGTTCTATATAGCACGTCTGCCAAGTTTGCAACGCGACGCAGCAGCAGGAGCGGAGTTACGGGCGCCTTGCGTTATCCTTCGTATTAGTGCAAGCGGAGAATCCGCGCAAACTTTTTGTTGAATCCGCCGCCGCCGATGCGCGCAATGCGTTCTATATGTTCTATATAGCACGTCTGCCAAGTTTGCAACGCGTCGCAGCAGCAGGAGCGGAGTTACGGGCGCCTTGCGTTATCCTTCGTATTAGGGCAAGCGGAGAATCCGCGCAAACTTTTTGTTGAATCCGCCGCCGCCGATGCGCGCAATGCGTTCTATATGTTCTATATAGCACGTCTGCCAAGTTTGCAACGCGTCGCAGCAGCAGGAGCGGAGTTACGGGCGCCTTGCGTTATCCTTCGTATTAGGGCAAGCGGAGAATCCGCGCAAACTTTTTGTTGAATCCGCCGCCGCCGATGCGCGCAATGCGTTCTATATGTTCTATATAGCACGTCTGCCAAGTTTGCAACGCGTCGCAGCAGCAGGAGCGGAGTTACGGGCGCCTTGCGTTATCCTTCGTATTAGGGCAAGCGGAGAATCCGCGCAAACTTTTTGTTGAATCCGCCGCCGCCGATGCGCGCAATGCGTTCTATATGTTCTATATAGCACGTCTGCCAAGTTTGCAACGCGTCGCAGCAGCAGGAGCGGAGTTACGGGCGCCTTGCGTTATCCTTCGTATTAGGGCAAGCGGAGAATCCGCGCAAACTTTTTGTTGAATCCGCCGCCGCCGATGCGCGCAATGCGTTCTATATGTTCTATATAGCACGTCTGGCAAGTTTGCAACGCGTCGCAGCAGCAGGAGCGGAGTTACGGGCGCCTTGCGTTATCCTTCGTATTAGGGCAAGCGGAGAATCCGCGCAAACTTTTTGTTGAATCCGCCGCCGCCGATGCGCGCAATGCGTTCTATATGTTCTATATAGCACGTCTGCCAAGTTTGCAACGCGTCGCAGCAGCAGGAGCGGAGTTACGCGCGCCTTGCGTTAGCCTTCGTATTAGGGCAAGCGGAGAATCCGCGCAAACTTTTTGTTGAATCCGCCGCCGCCGATGCGCGCAATGCGTTCTATATGTTCTATATAGCACGTCTGCCAAGTTTGCAACGCGTCGCAGCAGCAGGAGCGGAGTTACGGGCGCCTTGCGTTATCCTTCGTATTAGGGCAAACGGAGAATCCGCGCAAACTTTTTGTTGAATCCGCCGCCGCCGATGCGCGCAATGCGTTCTATATGTTCTATATAGCACGTCTGCCAAGTTTGCAACGCGTCGCAGCAGCAGGAGCGGAGTTACGCGCGCCTTGCGTTATCCTTCGTATTAGGGCAAGCGGAGAATCCGCGCAAACTTTTTGTTGAATCCGCCGCCGCCGATGCGCGCAATGCGTTCTATATGTTCTATATAGCACGTCTGCCAAGTTTGCAACGCGTCGCAGCAGCAGGAGCGGAGTTACGGGCGCCTTGCGTTATCCTTCGTATTAGGGCAAGCGGAGAATCCGCGCAAACTTTTTGTTGAATCCGCCGCCGCCGGTGCGCGCAATGCGTTCTATATGTTCTATATAGCACGTCTGCCAAGTTTGCAACGCGTCGCAGCAGCAGGAGCGGAGTTACGGGCGCCTTGCGTTATCCTTCGTATTAGGGCAAGCGGAGAATCCGCGCAAACTTTTTGTTGAATCCGCCGCCGCCGATGCGCGCAATGCGTTCTATATGTTCTATATAGCACGTCTGCCAAGTTTGCAACGCGTCGCAGCAGCAGGAGCGGAGTTACGGGCGCCTTGCGTTATCCTTCGTATTAGGGCAAGCGGAGAATCCGCGCAAACTTTTTGTTGAATCCGCCGCCGCCGATGCGCGCAATGCGTTCTATATGTTCTATATAGCACGTCTGCCAAGTTTGCAACGCGTCGCAGCAGCAGGAGCGGAGTTACGGGCGCCTTGCGTTATCCTTCGTATTAGGGCAAGCGGAGAATCCGCGCAAACTTTTTGTTGAATCCGCCGCCGCCGATGCGCGCAATGCGTTCTATATGTTCTATATAGCACGTCTGCCAAGTTTGCAACGCGTCGCAGCAGCAGGAGCGGAGTTACGGGCGCCTTGCGTTATCCTTCGTATTAGGGCAAGCGGAGAATCCGCGCAAACTTTTTGTTGAATCCGCCGCCGCCGATGCGCGCAATGCGTTCTATATGTTCTATATAGCACGTCTGCCAAGTTTGCAACGCGTCGCAGCAGCAGGAGCGGAGTTACGGGCGCCTTGCGTTATCCTTCGTATTAGGGCAAGCGGAGAATCCGCGCAAACTTTTTGTTGAATCCGCCGCCGCCGGTGCGCGCAATGCGTTCTATATGTTCTATATAGCACGTCTGCCAAGTTTGCAACGCGTCGCAGCAGCAGGAGCGGAGTTACGCGCGCCTTGCGTTATCCTTCGTATTAGGGCAAGCGGAGAATCCGCGCAAACTTTTTGTTGAATCCGCCGCCGCCGATGCGCGCAATGCGTTCTATATGTTCTATATAGCACGTCTGCCAAATTTGCAACGCGTCGCAGCAGCAGGAGCGGAGTTACGTGCGCCTTGCGTTATCCTTCGTATTACGGCAAGCGGAGAACCCGTGCAAACTTTTTGTCGAATCCGCCGCTGCCGATGCGCGCAATGCGTTCTATATGTTCTATATAGCACGTCTGCCAAGTTTGCAACGCGTCGCAGCAGCAGGAGCGGAGTTACGGGCGCCTTGCGTTATCCTTCGTATTAGGGCAAGCGGAGAATCCGCGCAAACTTTTTGTTGAATCCGCCGCCGCCGATGCGCGCAATGCGTTCTATATGTTCTATATAGCACGTCTGCCAAGTTTGCAACGCGTCGCAGCAGCAGGAGCGGGAGTTACGGGCGCCTTGCGTTATCCTTCGTATTAGGGCAAGCGGAGAATCCGCGCAAACTTTTTGTTGAATCCGCCGCCGCCGATGCGCGCAATGCGTTCTATATGTTCTATATAGCACGTCTGCCAAGTTTGCAACGCGTCGCAGCAGCAGGAGCGGAGTTACGGGCGCCTTGCGTTATCCTTCGTATTAGGGCAAGCGGAGAATCCGCGCAAACTTTTTGTTGAATCCGCCGCCGCCGATGCGCGCAATGCGTTCTATATGTTCTACATAGCACGTCTGCCAAGTTTGCAACGCGACGCAGCAGCAGGAGCGGAGTTACGGGCGCCGTGCGTTATCCTTCGTATTAGGGCAAGCGGAGAATCCGCGCAAACTTTTTGTTGAATCCGCCGCCGCCGATGCGCGCAATGCGTTCTATATGTTCTATATAGCACGTCTGGCAAGTTTGCAACGCGTCGCAGCAGCAGGAGCGGAGTTACGGGCGCCTTGCGTTATCCTTCGTATTAGGGCAAGCGGAGAATCCGCGCAAACTTTTTGTTGAATCCGCCGCCGCCGATGCGCGCAATGCGTTCTATATGTTCTATATAGCACGTCTGCCAAGTTTGCAACGCGTCGCAGCAGCAGGAGCGGAGTTACGGGCGCCTTGCGTTATCCTTCGTATTAGGGCAAGCGGAGAATCCGCGCAAACTTTTTGTTGAATCCGCCGCCGCCGATGCGCGCAATGCGTTCTATATGTTCTATATAGCACGTCTGCCAAGTTTGCAACGCGTCGCAGCAGCAGGAGCGGAGTTACGGGCGCCTTGCGTTATCCTTCGTATTAGGGCAAGCGGAGAATCCGCGCAAACTTTTTGTTGAATCCGCCGCCGCCGATGCGCGCAATGCGTTCTATATGCTCTATATAGCACGTCTGCCAAGTTTGCAACGCGTCGCAGCAGCAGGAGCGGAGTTACGGGCGCCTTGCGTTATCCTTCGTATTAGGGCAAGCGGAGAATCCGCGCAAACTTTTTGTTGAATCCGCCGCCGCCGATGCGCGCAATGCGTTCTATATGCTCTATATAGCACGTCTGCCAAGTTTGCAACGCGTCGCAGCAGCAGGAGCGGAGTTACGGGCGCCTTGCGTTATCCTTCGTATTAGGGCAAGCGGAGAATCCGCGCAAACTTTTTGTTGAATCCGCCGCCGCCGATGCGCGCAATGCGTTCTATATGTTCTATATAGCACGTCTGCCAAGTTTGCAACGCGTCGCATCAGCAGGAGCGGAGTTACGGGCGCCTTGAGTTATCCTTCGTATTAGGGCAAGCGGAGAATCCGCGCAAACTTTTTGTTGAATCCGCCGCCGCCGATGCGCGCAATGCGTTCTATATGTTCTATATAGCACGTCTGCCAAGTTTGCAACGCGTCGCAGCAGCAGGAGCGGAGTTACGGGCGCCTTGCGTTATCCTTCGTATTAGGGCAAGCGGAGAATCCGCGCAAACTTTTTGTTGAATCCGCCGCCGCCGATGCGCGCAATGCGTTCTATATGTTCTATATAGCACGTCTGCCAAGTTTGCAACGCGTCGCAGCAGCAGGAGCGGAGTTACGGGCGCCTTGCGTTATCCTTCGTATTAGGGCAAGCGGAGAATCCGCGCAAACTTTTTGTTGAATCCGCCGCCGCCGATGCGCGCAATGCGTTCTATATGCTCTATATAGCACGTCTGCCAAGTTTGCAACGCGTCGCAGCAGCAGGAGCGGAGTTACGGGCGCCTTGCGTTATCCTTCGTATTAGGGGCAAGCGGAGAAT
Source organism: Holotrichia oblita (assembly GCA_023690525.1). Taxonomy (NCBI): domain Eukaryota; kingdom Metazoa; phylum Arthropoda; class Insecta; order Coleoptera; family Scarabaeidae; genus Holotrichia; species Holotrichia oblita. Next base: position 12,591,514 of record CM043024.1, read on the forward strand.
CCGCGCAAACTTTTGTTGAATCCGCCGCCGCCGATGCGCGCAATGCGTTCTATATGCTCTATATAGCACGTCTGCCAAGTTTGCAACGCGTCGCAGCAGCAGGAGCGGAGTTACGGGCGCCTTGCGTTATCCTTCGTATTAGGGCAAGCGGAGAATCCGCGCAAACTTTTTGTTGAATCCGCCGCCGCCGATGCGCGCAATGCGTTCTATATGCTCTATATAGCACGTCTGCCAAGTTTGCAACGCGTCGCAGCAGCAGGAGCGGGAGTTACGGGCGCCTTGCGTTATCCTTCGTATTAGGCAAGCGGAGAATCCGCGCAAACTTTTTGTTGAATCCGCCGCCGCCGATGCGCGCAATGCGTTCTATATGTTCTATATAGCACGTCTGCCAAGTTTGCAACGCGTCGCAGCAGCAGGAGCGGAGTTACGGGCGCCTTGCGTTATCCTTCGTATTAGGGCAAGCGGAGAATCCGCGCAAACTTTTTGTTGAATCCGCCGCCGCCGATGCGCGCAATGCGTTCTATATGTTCTATATAGCACGTCTGCCAAGTTTGCAACGCGTCGCAGCAGCAGGAGCGGAGTTACGGGCGCCTTGCGTTATCCTTCGTATTAGGGCAAGCGGAGAATCCGCGCAAACTTTTTGTTGAATCCGCCGCCGCCGATGCGCGCAATGCGTTCTATATGTTCTATATAGCACGTCTGCCAAGTTTGCAACGCGTCGCAGCAGCAGGAGCGGAGTTACGGGCGCCTTGCGTTATCCTTCGTATTAGGGCAAGCGGAGAATCCGCGCAAACTTTTTTTGTTGAATCCGCCGCCGCCGATGCGCGCAATGCGTTCTATATGTTCTATATAGCACGTCTGCCAAGTTTGCAACGCGTCGCAGCAGCAGGAGCGGAGTTACGGGCGCCTTGCGTTATCCTTCGTATTAGGGCAAGCGGAGAATCCGCGCAAACTTTTTGTTGAATCCGCCGCCGCCGATGCGCGCAATGCGTTCTATATGTTCTATATAGCACGTCTGCCAAGTTTGCAACGCGTCGCAGCAGCAGGAGCGGAGTTACGGGCGCCTTGCGTTATCCTTCGTATTAGGGCAAGCGGAGAATCCGCGCAAACTTTTTGTTGAATCCGCCGCCGCCGATGCGCGCAATGCGTTCTATATGTTCTATATAGCACGTCTGCCAAGTTTGCAACGCGTCGCACCAGCAGGAGCGGAGCGGGCGCCTTGCGTTATCCTTCGTATTAGGGCAAGCGAAGAATCCGCGCAAACTTTTTGTTGAATCCGCCGCCGCCGATGCGCGCAATGCGTTCTATATGTTCTATATAGCACGTCTGCCAAGTTTGCAACGCGTCGCAGCAGCAGGAGCGGAGTTACGGGCGCCTTTGCGTTATCCTTCGTATTACGGCAAGCGGAGAATCCGCGCAAACTTTTGTTGAATCCGCCGCCGCCGATGCGCGCAATGCGTCTTCTATATGTTCTATATAGCACGTCTGCCAAGTTTGCAACGCGTCGCAGCAGCAGGAGCGGAGTTACGGGCGCCTTGCGTTATCCTTCGTATTAGGCAAGCGGAGAATCCGCGCAAACTTTTTGTTGAATCCGCCGCCGCCGATGCGCGCAATGCGTTCTATATGTTCTATATAGCACGTCTGCCAAGTTTGCAACGCGTCGCAGCAGCAGGAGCGGAGTTACGGGCGCCTTGCGTTATCCTTCGTATTAGGGCAAGCGGAGAATCCGCGCAAACTTTTTGTTGAATCCGCCGCCGCCGATGCGCGCAATGCGTTCTATATGTTCTATGTAGCACGTCTGCCAAGTTTGCAACGCGTCGCAGCAGCAGGAGCGGAGTTACGGGCGCCTTGCGTTATCCTTCGTATTAGGGCAAGCGGAGAATCCGCGCAAACGTTTTGTTGAATCCGCCGCCGCCGATGCGCGCAATGCGTTCTATATGTTCTATATAGCACGTCTGCCAAGTTTGCAACGCGTCGCAGCAGCAGGAGCGGAGTTACGGGCGCCTTGCGTTATCCTTCGTATTAGGGCAAGCGGAGAATCCGCGCAAACTTTTTGTTGAATCCGCCGCCGCCGATGCGCGCAATGCGTTCTATATGTTCTATATAGCACGTCTGCCAAGTTTGCAACGCGTCGCAGCAGCAGGAGCGGAGTTACGGGCGCCTTGCGTTATCCTTCGTATTAGGGCAAGCGGAGAATCCGCGCAAACTTTTTGTTGAATCCGCCGCCGCCGATGCGCGCAATGCGTTCTATATGTTCTATATAGCACGTCTGCCAAGTTTGCAACGCGTCGCAGCAGCAGGAGCGGAGTTACGGGCGCCTTGCGTTATCCTTCGTATTAGGGCAAGCGGAGAATCCGCGCAAACTTTTTGTTGAATCCGCCGCCGCCGATGCGCGCAATGCGTTCTATATGTTCTATATAGCACGTCTGCCAAGTTTGCAACGCGTCGCAGCAGCAGGAGCGGAGTTACGGGCGCCTTGCGTTATCCTTCGTATTAGGGCAAGCGGAGAATCCGCGCAAACTTTTTGTTGAATCCGCCGCCGCCGATGCGCGCAATGCGTTCTATATGTTCTATATAGCACGTCTGCCAAGTTTGCAACGCGTCGCAGCAGCAGGAGCGGAGTTACGGGCGCCTTGCGTTATCCTTCGTATTAGGGCAAGCGGAGAATCCGCGCAAACTTTTTGTTGAATCCGCCGCCGCCGATGCGCGCAATGCGTTCTATATGTTCTATATAGCACGTCTGCCAAGTTTGCAACGCGTCGCAGCAGCAGGAGCGGAGTTACGGGCGCCTTGCGTTATCCTTCGTATTAGGGCAAGCGGAGAATCCGCGCAAACTTTTTGTTGAATCCGCCGCCGCCGATGCGCGCAATGCGTTCTATATGTTCTATATAGCACGTCTGCCAAGTTTGCAACGCGTCGCAGCAGCAGGAGCGGAGTTACGGGCGCCTTGCGTTATCCTTCGTATTAGGGCAAGCGGAGAATCCGCGCAAACTTTTTGTTGAATCCGCCGCCGCCGATGCGCGCAATGCGTTCTATATGTTCTATATAGCACGTCTGCCAAGTTTGCAACGCGTCGCAGCAGCAGGAGCGGAGTTACGGGCGCCTTGCGTTATCCTTCGTATTAGGGCAAGCGGAGAATCCGCGCAAACTTTTTGTTGAATCCGCCGCCGCCGATGCGCGCAATGCGTTCTATATGTTCTATATAGCACGTCTGCCAAGTTTGCAACGCGTCGCAGCAGCAGGAGCGGAGTTACGGGCGCCTTGCGTTATCCTTCGTATTAGGGCAAGCGGAGAATCCGCGCAAACTTTTTGTTGAATCCGCCGCCGCCGATGCGCGCAATGCGTTCTATATGTTCTATATAGCACGTCTGCCAAGTTTGCAACGCGTCGCAGCAGCAGGAGCGGAGTTACGGGCGCCTTGCGTTATCCTTCGTATTAGGGCAAGCGGAGAATCCGCGCAAACTTTTTGTTGAATCCGCCGCCGCCGATGCGCGCAATGCGTTCTATATGTTCTATATAGCACGTCTGCCAAGTTTGCAACGCGTCGCAGCAGCAGGAGCGGAGTTACGGGCGCCTTGCGTTATCCTTCGTATTAGGGCAAGCGGAGAATCCGCGCAAACTTTTTGTTGAATCCGCCGCCGCCGATGCGCGCAATGCGTTCTATATGTTCTATATAGCACGTCTGCCAAGTTTGCAACGCGTCGCAGCAGCAGGAGCGGAGTTACGGGCGCCTTGCGTTATCCTTCGTATTAGGGCAAGCGGAGAATCCGCGCAAACTTTTTGTTGAATCCGCCGCCGCCGATGCGCGCAATGCGTTCTATATGTTCTATATAGCACGTCTGCCAAGTTTGCAACGCGTCGCAGCAGCAGGAGCGGAGTTACGGGCGCCTTGCGTTATCCTTCGTATTAGGGCAAGCGGAGAATCCGCGCAAACTTTTTGTTGAATCCGCCGCCGCCGATGCGCGCAATGCGTTCTATATGTTCTATATAGCACGTCTGCCAAGTTTGCAACGCGTCGCAGCAGCAGGAGCGGAGTTACGGGCGCCTTGCGTTATCCTTCGTATTAGGGCAAGCGGAGAATCCGCGCAAACTTTTTGTTGAATCCGCCGCCGCCGATGCGCGCAATGCGTTCTATATGTTCTATATAGCACGTCTGCCAAGTTTGCAACGGGTCGCAGCAGCAGGAGCGGAGTTACGGGCGCCTTGCGTTATCCTTCGTATTAGGGCAAGCGGAGAATCCGCGCAAACTTTTTGTTGAATCCGCCGCCGCCGATGCGCGCAATGCGTTCTATATGTTCTATATAGCACGTCTGCCAAGTTTGCAACGCGTCGCAGCAGCAGGAGCGGAGTTACGGGCGCCTTGCGTTATCCTTCGTATTAGGGCAAGCGGAGAATCCGCGCAAACTTTTTGTTGAATCCGCCGCCGCCGATGCGCGCAATGCGTTCTATATGTTCTATATAGCACGTCTGCCAAGTTTGCAACGCGTCGCAGCAGCAGGAGCGGAGTTACGGGCGCCTTGCGTTATCCTTCGTATTAGGGCAAGCGGAGAATCCGCGCAAACTTTTTGTTGAATCCGCCGCCGCCGATGCGCGCAATGCGTTCTATATGTTCTATATAGCACGTCTGCCAAGTTTGCAACGCGTCGCAGCAGCAGGAGCGGAGTTACGGGCGCCTTGCGTTATCCTTCGTATTAGGGCAAGCGGAGAATCCGCGCAAACTTTTTGTTGAATCCGCCGCCGCCGATGCGCGCAATGCGTTCTATATGTTCTATATAGCACGTCTGCCAAGTTTGCAACGCGTCGCAGCAGCAGGAGCGGAGTTACGGGCGCCTTGCGTTATCCTTCGTATTAGGGCAAGCGGAGAATCCGCGCAAACTTTTTGTTGAATCCGCCGCCGCCGATGCGCGCAATGCGTTCTATATGTTCTATATAGCACGTCTGCCAAGTTTGCAACGCGTCGCAGCAGCAGGAGCGGAGTTACGGGCGCCTTGCGTTATCCTTCGTATTAGGGCAAGCGGAGAATCCGCGCAAACTTTTTGTTGAATCCGCCGCCGCCGATGCGCGCAATGCGTTCTATATGTTCTATATAGCACGTCTGCCAAGTTTGCAACGCGTCGCAGCAGCAGGAGCGGAGTTACGGGCGCCTTGCGTTATCCTTCGTATTAGGGCAAGCGGAGAATCCGCGCAAACTTTTTGTTGAATCCGCCGCCGCCGATGCGCGCAATGCGTTCTATATGTTCTATATAGCACGTCTGCCAAGTTTGCAACGCGTCGCAGCAGCAGGAGCGGGTTACGGGCGCCTTGCGTTATCCTTCGTATTAGGGCAAGCGGAGAATCCGCGCAAACTTTTTGTTGAATCCGCCGCCGCCGATGCGCGCAATGCGTTCTATATGTTCTATATAGCACGTCTGCCAAGTTTGCAACGCGTCGCAGCAGCAGGAGCGGAGTTACGGGCGCCTTGCGTTATCCTTCGTATTAGGGCAAGCGGAGAATCCGCGCAAACTTTTTGTTGAATCCGCCGCCGCCGATGCGCGCAATGCGTTCTATATGTTCTATATAGCACGTCTGCCAAGTTTGCAACGCGTCGCAGCAGCAGGAGCGGGTTACGGGCGCCTTGCGTTATCCTTCGTATTAGGGCAAGCGGAGAATCCGCGCAAACTTTTTGTTGAATCCGCCGCCGCCGATGCGCGCAATGCGTTCTATATGTTCTATATAGCACGTCTGCCAAGTTTGCAACGCGTCGCAGCAGCAGGAGCGGAGTTACGGGCGCCTTGCGTTATCCTTCGTATTAGGGCAAGCGGAGAATCCGCGCAAACTTTTTGTTGAATCCGCCGCCGCCGATGCGCGCAATGCGTTCTATATGTTCTATATAGCACGTCTGCCAAGTTTGCAACGCGTCGCAGCAGCAGGAGCGGAGTTACGGGCGCCTTGCGTTATCCTTCGTATTAGGGCAAGCGGAGAATCCGCGCAAACTTTTTGTTGAATCCGCCGCCGCCGATGCGCGCAATGCGTTCTATATGTTCTATATAGCACGTCTGCCAAGTTTGCAACGCGTCGCAGCAGCAGGAGCGGAGTTACGGGCGCCTTGCGTTATCCTTCGTATTAGGGCAAGCGGAGAATCCGCGCAAACTTTTTGTTGAATCCGCCGCCGCCGATGCGCGCAATGCGTTCTATATGTTCTATATAGCACGTCTGCCAAGTTTGCAACGCGTCGCAGCAGCAGGAGCGGAAACTTTTTGTTACGGGCGCCTTGCGTTATCCTTCGT
>CM043024.1:12598279-12619722 GCA_023690525.1 Holotrichia oblita
GTTGAATCCGCCGCCGCCGATGCGCGCAATGCGTTCTATATGTTCTATATAGCACGTCTGCCAAGTTTGCAACGCGTCGCAGCAGCAGGAGCGGAGTTACGGGCGCCTTGCGTTATCCTTCGTATTAGGGCAAGCGGAGAATCCGCGCAAACTTTTTGTTGAATCCGCCGCCGCCGATGCGCGCAATGCGTTCTATATGTTCTATATAGCACGTCTGCCAAGTTTGCAACGCGTCGCAGCAGCAGGAGCGGAGTTACGGGCGCCTTGCGTTATCCTTCGTATTAGGGCAAGCGGAGAATCCGCGCAAACTTTTTGTTGAATCCGCCGCCGCCGATGCGCGCAATGCGTTCTATATGTTCTATATAGCACGTCTGCCAAGTTTGCAACGCGTCGCAGCAGCAGGAGCGGAGTTACGGGCGCCTTGCGTTATCCTTCGTATTAGGGCAAGCGGAGAATCCGCGCAAACTTTTTGTTGAATCCGCCGCCGCCGATGCGCGCAATGCGTTCTATATGTTCTATATAGCACGTCTGCCAAGTTTGCAACGCGTCGCAGCAGCAGGAGCGGAGTTACGGGCGCCTTGCGTTATCCTTCGTATTAGGGCAAGCGGAGAATCCGCGCAAACTTTTTTGTTGAATCCGCCGCCGCCGATGCGCGCAATGCGTTCTATATGTTCTATATAGCACGTCTGCCAAGTTTGCAACGCGTCGCAGCAGCAGGAGCGGAGTTACGGGCGCCTTGCGTTATCCTTCGTATTAGGGCAAGCGGAGAATCCGCGCAAACTTTTTGTTGAATCCGCCGCCGCCGATGCGCGCAATGCGTTCTATATGTTCTATATAGCACGTCTGCCAAGTTTGCAACGCGTCGCAGCAGCAGGAGCGGAGTTACGGGCGCCTTGCGTTATCCTTCGTATTAGGGCAAGCGGAGAATCCGCGCAAACTTTTTGTTGAATCCGCCCGCCGCCGATGCGCGCAATGCGTTCTATATGTTCTATATAGCACGTCTGCCAAGTTTGCAACGCGTCGCAGCAGCAGGAGCGGAGTTACGGGCGCCTTGCGTTATCCTTCGTATTAGGGGGCAAGCGGAGAATCCGCGCAAACTTTTTGTTGAATCCGCCGCCGCCGATGCGCGCAATGCGTTCTATATGTTCTATATAGCACGTCTGCCAAGTTTGCAACGCGTCGCAGCAGCAGGAGCGGAGTTACGGGCGCCTTGCGTTATCCTTCGTATTAGGGCAAGCGGAGAATCCGCGCAAACTTTTTGTTGAATCCGCCGCCGCCGATGCGCGCAATGCGTTCTATATGTTCTATATAGCACGTCTGCCAAGTTTGCAACGCGTCGCAGCAGCAGGAGCGGAGTTACGGGCGCCTTGCGTTATCCTTCGTATTAGGGCAAGCGGAGAATCCGCGCAAACTTTTTGTTGAATCCGCCGCCGCCGATGCGCGCAATGCGTTCTATATGTTCTATATAGCACGTCTGCCAAGTTTGCAACGCGTCGCAGCAGCAGGAGCGGAGTTACGGGCGCCTTGCGTTATCCTTCGTATTAGGGCAAGCGGAGAATCCGCGCAAACTTTTTGTTGAATCCGCCGCCGCCGATGCGCGCAATGCGTTCTATATGTTCTATATAGCACGTCTGCCAAGTTTGCAACGCGTCGCAGCAGCAGGAGCGGAGTTACGGGCGCCTTGCGTTATCCTTCGTATTAGGGCAAGCGGAGAATCCGCGCAAACTTTTTGTTGAATCCGCCGCCGCCGATGCGCGCAATGCGTTCTATATGTTCTATATAGCACGTCTGCCAAGTTTGCAACGCGTCGCAGCAGCAGGAGCGGAGTTACGGGCGCCTTGCGTTATCCTTCGTATTAGGGCAAGCGGAGAATCCGCGCAAACTTTTTGTTGAATCCGCCGCCGCCGATGCGCGCAATGCGTTCTATATGTTCTATATAGCACGTCTGCCAAGTTTGCAACGCGTCGCAGCAGCAGGAGCGGAGTTACGGGCGCCTTGCGTTATCCTTCGTATTAGGGCAAGCGGAGAATCCGCGCAAACTTTTTGTTGAATCCGCCGCCGCCGATGCGCGCAATGCGTTCTATATGTTCTATATAGCACGTCTGCCAAGTTTGCAACGCGTCGCAGCAGCAGGAGCGGAGTTACGGGCGCCTTGCGTTATCCTTCGTATTAGGGCAAGCGGAGAATCCGCGCAAACTTTTTGTTGAATCCGCCGCCGCCGATGCGCGCAATGCGTTCTATATGTTCTATATAGCACGTCTGCCAAGTTTGCAACGCGTCGCAGCAGCAGGAGCGGAGTTACGGGCGCCTTGCGTTATCCTTCGTATTAGGGCAAGCGGAGAATCCGCGCAAACTTTTTGTTGAATCCGCCGCCGCCGATGCGCGCAATGCGTTCTATATGTTCTATATAGCACGTCTGCCAAGTTTGCAACGCGTCGCAGCAGCAGGAGCGGAGTTACGGGCGCCTTGCGTTATCCTTCGTATTAGGGCAAGCGGAGAATCCGCGCAAACTTTTTGTTGAATCCGCCGCCGCCGATGCGCGCAATGCGTTCTATATGTTCTATATAGCACGTCTGCCAAGTTTGCAACGCGTCGCAGCAGCAGGAGCGGAGTTACGGGCGCCTTGCGTTATCCTTCGTATTAGGGCAAGCGGAGAATCCGCGCAAACTTTTTGTTGAATCCGCCGCCGCCGATGCGCGCAATGCGTTCTATATGTTCTATATAGCACGTCTGCCAAGTTTGCAACGCGTCGCAGCAGCAGGAGCGGAGTTACGGGCGCCTTGCGTTATCCTTCGTATTAGGGCAAGCGGAGAATCCGCGCAAACTTTTTGTTGAATCCGCCGCCGCCGATGCGCGCAATGCGTTCTATATGTTCTATATAGCACGTCTGCCAAGTTTGCAACGCGTCGCAGCAGCAGGAGCGGAGTTACGGGCGCCTTGCGTTATCCTTCGTATTAGGGCAAGCGGAGAATCCGCGCAAACTTTTTGTTGAATCCGCCGCCGCCGATGCGCGCAATGCGTTCTATATGTTCTATATAGCACGTCTGCCAAGTTTGCAACGCGTCGCAGCAGCAGGAGCGGAGTTACGGGCGCCTTGCGTTATCCTTCGTATTAGGGCAAGCGGAGAATCCGCGCAAACTTTTTGTTGAATCCGCCGCCGCCGATGCGCGCAATGCGTTCTATATGTTCTATATAGCACGTCTGCCAAGTTTGCAACGCGTCGCAGCAGCAGGAGCGGAGTTACGGGCGCCTTGCGTTATCCTTCGTATTAGGGCAAGCGGAGAATCCGCGCAAACTTTTTGTTGAATCCGCCGCCGCCGATGCGCGCAATGCGTTCTATATGTTCTATATAGCACGTCTGCCAAGTTTGCAACGCGTCGCAGCAGCAGGAGCGGAGTTACGGGCGCCTTGCGTTATCCTTCGTATTAGGGCAAGCGGAGAATCCGCGCAAACTTTTTGTTGAATCCGCCGCCGCCGATGCGCGCAATGCGTTCTATATGTTCTATATAGCACGTCTGCCAAGTTTGCAACGCGTCGCAGCAGCAGGAGCGGAGTTACGGGCGCCTTGCGTTATCCTTCGTATTAGGGCAAGCGGAGAATCCGCGCAAACTTTTTGTTGAATCCGCCGCCGCCGATGCGCGCAATGCGTTCTATATGTTCTATATAGCACGTCTGCCAAGTTTGCAACGCGTCGCAGCAGCAGGAGCGGAGTTACGGGCGCCTTGCGTTATCCTTCGTATTAGGGCAAGAGGAGAATCCGCGCAAACTTTTTGTTGAATCCGCCGCCGCCGATGCGCGCAATGCGTTCTATATGTTCTATATAGCACGTCTGCCAAGTTTGCAACGCGTCGCAGCAGCAGGAGCGGAGTTACGGGCGCCTTGCGTTATCCTTCGTATTAGGGCAAGCGGAGAATCCGCGCAAACTTTTTGTTGAATCCGCCGCCGCCGATGCGCGCAATGCGTTCTATATGTTCTATATAGCACGTCTGCCAAGTTTGCAACGCGTCGCAGCAGCAGGAGCGGAGTTACGGGCGCCTTGCGTTATCCTTCGTATTAGGGCAAGCGGAGAATCCGCGCAAACTTTTTGTTGAATCCGCCGCCGCCGATGCGCGCAATGCGTTCTATATGTTCTATATAGCACGTCTGCCAAGTTTGCAACGCGTCGCAGCAGCAGGAGCGGAGTTACGGGCGCCTTGCGTTATCCTTCGTATTAGGGCAAGCGGAGAATCCGCGCAAACTTTTTGTTGAATCCGCCGCCGCCGATGCGCGCAATGCGTTCTATATGTTCTATATAGCACGTCTGCCAAGTTTGCAACGCGTCGCAGCAGCAGGAGCGGAGTTACGGGCGCCTTGCGTTATCCTTCGTATTAGGGCAAGCGGAGAATCCGCGCAAACTTTTTGTTGAATCCGCCGCCGCCGATGCGCGCAATGCGTTCTATATGTTCTATATAGCACGTCTGCCAAGTTTGCAACGCGTCGCAGCAGCAGGAGCGGAGTTACGGGCGCCTTGCGTTATCCTTCGTATTAGGGCAAGCGGAGAATCCGCGCAAACTTTTTGTTGAATCCGCCGCCGCCGATGCGCGCAATGCGTTCTATATGTTCTATATAGCACGTCTGCCAAGTTTGCAACGCGTCGCGCAGCAGCAGGAGCGGAGTTACGGGCGCCTTGCGTTATCCTTCGTATTAGGGCAAGCGGAGAATCCGCGCAAACTTTTTGTTGAATCCGCCGCCGCCGATGCGCGCAATGCGTTCTATATGTTCTATATAGCACGTCTGCCAAGTTTGCAACGCGTCGCAGCAGCAGGAGCGGAGTTACGGGCGCCTTGCGTTATCCTTCGTATTAGGGCAAGCGGAGAATCCGCGCAAACTTTTTGTTGAATCCGCCGCCGCCGATGCGCGCAATGCGTTCTATATGTTCTATATAGCACGTCTGCCAAGTTTGCAACGCGTCGCAGCAGCAGGAGCGGAGTTACGGGCGCCTTGCGTTATCCTTCGTATTAGGGCAAGCGGAGAATCCGCGCAAACTTTTTGTTGAATCCGCCGCCGCCGATGCGCGCAATGCGTTCTATATGTTCTATATAGCACGTCTGCCAAGTTTGCAACGCGTCGCAGCAGCAGGAGCGGAGTTACGGGCGCCTTGCGTTATCCTTCGTATTAGGGCAAGCGGAGAATCCGCGCAAACTTTTTGTTGAATCCGCCGCCGCCGATGCGCGCAATGCGTTCTATATGTTCTATATAGCACGTCTGCCAAGTTTGCAACGCGTCGCAGCAGCAGGAGCGGAGTTACGGGCGCCTTGCGTTATCCTTCGTATTGGGGCAAGCGGAGAATCCGCGCAAACTTTTTGTTGAATCCGCCGCCGCCGATGCGCGCAATGCGTTCTATATGTTCTATATAGCACGTCTGCCAAGTTTGCAACGCGTCGCAGCAGCAGGAGCGGAGTTACGGGCGCCTTGCGTTATCCTTCGTATTAGGGCAAGCGGAGAATCCGCGCAAACTTTTTGTTGAATCCGCCGCCGCCGATGCGCGCAATGCGTTCTATATGTTCTATATAGCACGTCTGCCAAGTTTGCAACGCGTCGCAGCAGCAGGAGCGGAGTTACGGGCGCCTTGCGTTATCCTTCGTATTAGGGCAAGCGGAGAATCCGCGCAAACTTTTTGTTGAATCCGCCGCCGCCGATGCGCGCAATGCGTTCTATATGTTCTATATAGCACGTCTGCCAAGTTTGCAACGCGTCGCAGCAGCAGGAGCGGAGTTACGGGCGCCTTGCGTTATCCTTCGTATTAGGGCAAGCGGAGAATCCGCGCAAACTTTTTGTTGAATCCGCCGCCGCCGATGCGCGCAATGCGTTCTATATGTTCTATATAGCACGTCTGCCAAGTTTGCAACGCGTCGCAGCAGCAGGAGCGGAGTTACGGGCGCCTTGCGTTATCCTTCGTATTAGGGCAAGCGGAGAATCCGCGCAAACTTTTTGTTGAATCCGCCGCCGCCGATGCGCGCAATGCGTTCTATATGTTCTATATAGCACGTCTGCCAAGTTTGCAACGCGTCGCAGCAGCAGGAGCGGAGTTACGGGCGCCTTGCGTTATCCTTCGTATTAGGGCAAGCGGAGAATCCGCGCAAACTTTTTGTTGAATCCGCCGCCGCCGATGCGCGCAATGCGTTCTATATGTTCTATATAGCACGTCTGCCAAGTTTGCAACGCGTCGCAGCAGCAGGAGCGGAGTTACGGGCGCCTTGCGTTATCCTTCGTATTAGGGCAAGCGGAGAATCCGCGCAAACTTTTTGTTGAATCCGCCGCCGCCGATGCGCGCAATGCGTTCTATATGTTCTATATAGCACGTCTGCCAAGTTTGCAACGCGTCGCAGCAGCAGGGAGCGGAGTTACGGGCGCCTTGCGTTATCCTTCGTATTAGGGCAAGCGGAGAATCCGCGCAAACTTTTTGTTGAATCCGCCGCCGCCGATGCGCGCAATGCGTTCTATATGTTCTATATAGCACGTCTGCCAAGTTTGCAACGCGTCGCAGCAGCAGGAGCGGAGTTACGGGCGCCTTGCGTTATCCTTCGTATTAGGGCAAGCGGAGAATCCGCGCAAACTTTTTGTTGAATCCGCCGCCGCCGATGCGCGCAATGCGTTCTATATGTTCTATATAGCACGTCTGCCAAGTTTGCAACGCGTCGCAGCAGCAGGAGCGGAGTTACGGGCGCCTTGCGTTATCCTTCGTATTAGGGCAAGCGGAGAATCCGCGCAAACTTTTTGTTGAATCCGCCGCCGCCGATGCGCGCAATGCGTTCTATATGTTCTATATAGCACGTCTGCCAAGTTTGCAACGCGTCGCAGCAGCAGGAGCGGAGTTACGGGCGCCTTGCGTTATCCTTCGTATTAGGGCAAGCGGAGAATCCGCGCAAACTTTTTGTTGAATCCGCCGCCGCCGATGCGCGCAATGCGTTCTATATGTTCTATATAGCACGTCTGCCAAGTTTGCAACGCGTCGCAGCAGCAGGAGCGGAGTTACGGGCGCCTTGCGTTATCCTTCGTATTAGGGCAAGCGGAGAATCCGCGCAAACTTTTTGTTGAATCCGCCGCCGCCGATGCGCGCAATGCGTTCTATATGTTCTATATAGCACGTCTGCCAAGTTTGCAACGCGTCGCAGCAGCAGGAGCGGAGTTACGGGCGCCTTGCGTTATCCTTCGTATTAGGGCAAGCGGAGAATCCGCGCAAACTTTTTGTTGAATCCGCCGCCGCCGATGCGCGCAATGCGTTCTATATGTTCTATATAGCACGTCTGCCAAGTTTGCAACGCGTCGCAGCAGCAGGAGCGGAGTTACGGGCGCCTTGCGTTATCCTTCGTATTAGGGCAAGCGGAGAATCCGCGCAAACTTTTTGTTGAATCCGCCGCCGCCGATGCGCGCAATGCGTTCTATATGTTCTATATAGCACGTCTGCCAAGTTTGCAACGCGTCGCAGCAGCAGGAGCGGAGTTACGGGCGCCTTGCGTTATCCTTCGTATTAGGGGCAAGCGGAGAATCCGCGCAAACTTTTTGTTGAATCCGCCGCCGCCGATGCGCGCAATGCGTTCTATATGTTCTATATAGCACGTCTGCCAAGTTTGCAACGCGTCGCAGCAGCAGGAGCGGAGTTACGGGCGCCTTGCGTTATCCTTCGTATTAGGGCAAGCGGAGAATCCGCGCAAACTTTTTGTTGAATCCGCCGCCGCCGATGCGCGCAATGCGTTCTATATGTTCTATATAGCACGTCTGCCAAGTTTGCAACGCGTCGCAGCAGCAGGAGCGGAGTTACGGGCGCCTTGCGTTATCCTTCGTATTAGGGCAAGCGGAGAATCCGCGCAAACTTTTTGTTGAATCCGCCGCCGCCGATGCGCGCAATGCGTTCTATATGTTCTATATAGCACGTCTGCCAAGTTTGCAACGCGTCGCAGCAGCAGGAGCGGAGTTACGGGCGCCTTGCGTTATCCTTCGTATTAGGGCAAGCGGAGAATCCGCGCAAACTTTTTGTTGAATCCGCCACCGCCGATGCGCGCAATGCGTTCTATATGTTCTATATAGCACGTCTGCCAAGTTTGCAACGCGTCGCAGCAGCAGGGAGCGGAGTTACGGGCGCCTTGCGTTATCCTTCGTATTAGGGCAAGCGGAGAATCCGCGCAAACTTTTTGTTGAAAACGCCGCCGCCGATGCGCGCAATGCGTTCTATATGTTCTATATAGCACGTCTGCCAAGTTTGCAACGCTTCGCAGCAGCAGGAGCGGAGTTACGGGCGCCTTGCGTTATCCTTCGTATTAGGGCAAGCGGAGAATCCGCGCAAACTTTTTGTTGAATCCGCCGCCGCGGATGCGCGCAATGCGTTCTATATGTTCTATATAGCACGTCTGCCAAGTTTGCAACGCGTCGCAGCAGCAGGAGCGGAGTTACGGGCGCCTTGCGTTATCCTTCGTATTAGGGCAAGCGGAGAATCCGCGCAAACTTTTTGTTGAATCCGCCGCCGCCGATGCGCGCAATGCGTTCTATATGTTCTATATAGCACGTCTGCCAAGTTTGCAACGCGTCCCAGCAGCAGGAGCGGAGTTACGGGCGCCTTGCGTTATCCTTCGTATTAGGGCAAGCGGAGAATCCGCGCAAACTTTTTGTTGAATCCGCCGCCGCCGATGCGCGCAATGCGTTCTATATGTTCTATATAGCACGTCTGCCAAGTTTGCAACGCGTCGCAGCAGCAGGAGCGGAGTTACGGGCGCCTTGCGTTATCCTTCGTATTAGGGCAAGCGGAGAATCCGCGCAAACTTTTTGTTGAATCCGCCGCCGCCGATGCGCGCAATGCGTTCTATATGTTCTATATAGCACGTCTGCCAAGTTTGCAACGCGTCGCAGCAGCAGGAGCGGAGTTACGGGTGCCTTGCGTTATCCTTCGTATTAGGGCAAGCGGAGAATCCGCGCAAACTTTTTGTTGAATCCGCCGCCGCCGATGCGCGCAATGCGTTCTATATGTTCTATATAGCACGTCTGCCAAGTTTGCAACGCGTCGCAGCAGCAGGAGCGGAGTTACGGGCGCCTTGCGTTATCCTTCGTATTAGGGCAAGCGGAGAATCCGCGCAAACTTTTTGTTGAATCCGCCGCCGCCGATGCGCGCAATGCGTTCTATATGTTCTATATAGCACGTCTGCCAAGTTTGCAACGCGTCGCAGCAGCAGGAGCGGAGTTACGGGCGCCTTGCGTTATCCTTCGTATTAGGGCAAGCGGAGAATCCGCGCAAACTTTTTGTTGAATCCGCCGCCGCCGATGCGCGCAATGCGTTCTATATGTTCCATATAGCACGTCTGCCAAGTTTGCAACGCGTCGCAGCAGCAGGAGCGGAGTTACGGGCGCCTTGCGTTATCCTTCGTATTAGGGCAAGCGGAGAATCCGCGCAAACTTTTTGTTGAATCCGCCGCCGCCGATGCGCGCAATGCGTTCTATATGTTCCATATAGCACGTCTGCCAAGTTTGCAACGCGTCGCAGCAGCAGGAGCGGAGTTACGGGCGCCTTGCGTTATCCTTCGTATTAGGGCAAGCGGAGAATCCGCGCAAACTTTTTGTTGAATCCGCCGCCGCCGATGCGCGCAATGCGTTCTATATGTTGTATATAGCACGTCTGCCAAGTTTGCAACGCGTCGCAGCAGCAGGAGCGGAGTTACGGGCGCCTTGCGTTATCCTTCGTATTAGGGCAAGCGGAGAATCCGCGCAAACTTTTTGTTGAATCCGCCGCCGCCGATGCGCGCAATGCGTTCTATATGTTCTATATAGCACGTCTGCCAAGTTTGCAACGCGTCGCAGAAGCAGGAGCGGAGTTACGGGCGCCTTGCGTTATCCTTCGTATTAGGGCAAGCGGAGAATCCGCGCAAACTTTTTGTTGAATCCGCCGCCGCCGATGCGCGCAATGCGTTCTATATGTTCTATATAGCATGTCTGCCAAGTTTGCAACGCGTCGCAGCAGCAGGAGCGGAGTTACGGGCGCCTTGCGTTATCCTTCGTATTAGGGCAAGCGGAGAATCCGCGCAAACTTTTTGTTGAATCCGCCGCCGCCGATGCGCGCAATGCGTTCTATATGTTCTATATAGCACGTCTGCCAAGTTTGCAACGCGTCGCAGCAGCAGGAGCGGAGTTACGGGCGCCTTGCGTTATCCTTCGTATTAGGGCAAGCGGAGAATCCGCGCAAACTTTTTGTTGAAAACGCCGCCGCCGATGCGCGCAATGCGTTCTATATGTTCTATATAGCACGTCTGCCAAGTTTGCAACGCGTCGCAGCAGCAGGAGCGGAGTTACGGGCGCCTTGCGTTATCCTTCGTATTAGGGCAAGCGGAGAATCCGCGCAAACTTTTTGTTGAATCCGCCGCCGCCGATGCGCGCAATGCGTTCTATATGTTCTATATAGCACGTCTGCCAAGTTTGCAACGCGTCGCAGCAGCAGGAGCGGAGTTACGGGCGCCTTGCGTTATCCTTCGTATTAGGGCAAGCGGAGAATCCGCGCAAACTTTTTGTTGAATCCGCCGCCGCCGATGCGCGCAATGCGTTCTATATGTTCTATATAGCACGTCTGCCAAGTTTGCAACGCGTCGCAGCAGCAGGAGCGGAGTTACGGGCGCCTTGCGTTATCCTTCGTATTAGGGCAAGCGGAGAATCCGCGCAAACTTTTTGTTGAATCCGCCGCCGCCGATGCGCGCAATGCGTTCTATATGTTCTATATAGCACGTCTGCCAAGTTTGCAACGCGTCGCAGCAGCAGGAGCGGAGTTACGGGCGCCTTGCGTTATCCTTCGTATTAGGGCAAGCGGAGAATCCGCGCAAACTTTTTGTTGAATCCGCCGCCGCCGATGCGCGCAATGCGTTCTATATGTTCTATATAGCACGTCTGCCAAGTTTGCAACGCGTCGCAGCAGCAGGAGCGGAGTTACGGGCGCCTTGCGTTATCCTTCGTATTAGGGCAAGCGGAGAATCCGCGCAAACTTTTTGTTGAATCCGCCGCCGCCGATGCGCGCAATGCGTTCTATATGTTCTATATAGCACGTCTGCCAAGTTTGCAACGCGTCGCAGCAGCAGGAGCGGAGTTACGGGCGCCTTGCGTTATCCTTCGTATTAGGGCAAGCGGAGAATCCGCGCAAACTTTTTGTTGAATCCGCCGCCGCCGATGCGCGCAATGCGTTCTATATGTTCTATATAGCACGTCTGCCAAGTTTGCAACGCGTCGCAGCAGCAGGAGCGGAGTTACGGGCGCCTTGCGTTATCCTTCGTATTAGGGCAAGCGGAGAATCCGCGCAAACTTTTTGTTGAATCCGCCGCCGCCGATGCGCGCAATGCGTTCTATATGTTCTATATAGCACGTCTGCCAAGTTTGCAACGCGTCGCAGCAGCAGGAGCGGAGTTACGGGCGCCTTGCGTTATCCTTCGTATTAGGGCAAGCGGAGAATCCGCGCAAACTTTTTGTTGAATCCGCCGCCGCCGATGCGCGCAATGCGTTCTATATGTTCTATATAGCACGTCTGCCAAGTTTGCAACGCGTCGCAGCAGCAGGAGCGGAGTTACGGGCGCCTTGCGTTATCCTTCGTATTAGGGCAAGCGGAGAATCCGCGCAAACTTTTTGTTGAATCCGCCGCCGCCGATGCGCGCAATGCGTTCTATATGTTCTATATAGCACGTCTGCCAAGTTTGCAACGCGTCGCAGCAGCAGGAGCGGAGTTACGGGCGCCTTGCGTTATCCTTCGTATTAGGGCAAGCGGAGAATCCGCGCAAACTTTTTGTTGAATCCGCCGCCGCCGATGCGCGCAATGCGTTCTATATGTTCTATATAGCACGTCTGCCAAGTTTGCAACGCGTCGCAGCAGCAGGAGCGGAGTTACGGGCGCCTTGCGTTATCCTTCGTATTAGGGCAAGCGGAGAATCCGCGCAAACTTTTTGTTGAATCCGCCGCCGCCGATGCGCGCAATGCGTTCTATATGTTCTATATAGCACGTCTGCCAAGTTTGCAACGCGTCGCAGCAGCAGGAGCGGAGTTACGGGCGCCTTGCGTTATCCTTCGTATTAGGGCAAGCGGAGAATCCGCGCAAACTTTTTGTTGAATCCGCCGCCGCCGATGCGCGCAATGCGTTCTATATGTTCTATATAGCACGTCTGCCAAGTTTGCAACGCGTCGCAGCAGCAGGAGCGGAGTTACGGGCGCCTTGCGTTATCCTTCGTATTAGGGCAAGCGGAGAATCCGCGCAAACTTTTTGTCGAATCCGCCGCCGCCGATGCGCGCAATGCGTTCTATATGTTCTATATAGCACGTCTGCCAAGTTTGCAACGCGTCGCAGCAGCAGGAGCGGAGTTACGGGCGCCTTGCGTTATCCTTCGTATTAGGGCAAGCGGAGAATCCGCGCAAACTTTTTGTTGAATCCGCCGCCGCCGATGCGCGCAATGCGTTCTATATGTTCTATATAGCACGTCTGCCAAGTTTGCAACGCGTCGCAGCAGCAGGAGCGGAGTTACGGGCGCCTTGCGTTATCCTTCGTATTAGGGCAAGCGGAGAATCCGCGCAAACTTTTTGTTGAATCCGCCGCCGCCGATGCGCGCAATGCGTTCTATATGTTCTATATAGCACGTCTGCCAAGTTTGCAACGCGTCGCAGCAGCAGGAGCGGAGTTACGGGCGCCTTGCGTTATCCTTCGTATTAGGGCAAGCGGAGAATCCGCGCAAACTTTTTGTTGAATCCGCCGCCGCCGATGCGCGCAATGCGTTCTATATGTTCTATATAGCACGTCTGCCAAGTTTGCAACGCGTCGCAGCAGCAGGAGCGGAGTTACGGGCGCCTTGCGTTATCCTTCGTATTAGGGCAAGCGGAGAATCCGCGCAAACTTTTTGTTGAATCCGCCGCCGCCGATGCGCGCAATGCGTTCTATATGTTCTATATAGCACGTCTGCCAAGTTTGCAACGCGTCGCAGCAGCAGGAGCGGAGTTACGGGCGCCTTGCGTTATCCTTCGTATTAGGGCAAGCGGAGAATCCGCGCAAACTTTTTGTTGAATCCGCCGCCGCCGATGCGCGCAATGCGTTCTATATGTTCTATATAGCACGTCTGCCAAGTTTGCAACGCGTCGCAGCAGCAGGAGCGGAGTTACGGGCGCCTTGCGTTATCCTTCGTATTAGGGCAAGCGGAGAATCCGCGCAAACTTTTTGTTGAATCCGCCGCCGCCGATGCGCGCAATGCGTTCTATATGTTCTATATAGCACGTCTGCCAAGTTTGCAACGCGTCGCAGCAGCAGGAGCGGAGTTACGGGCGCCTTGCGTTATCCTTCGTATTAGGGCAAGCGGAGAATCCGCGCAAACTTTTTGTTGAATCCGCCGCCGCCGATGCGCGCAATGCGTTCTATATGTTCTATATAGCACGTCTGCCAAGTTTGCAACGCGTCGCAGCAGCAGGAGCGGAGTTACGGGCGCCTTGCGTTATCCTTCGTATTAGGGCAAGCGGAGAATCCGCGCAAACTTTTTGTTGAATCCGCCGCCGCCGATGCGCGCAATGCGTTCTATATGTTCTATATAGCACGTCTGCCAAGTTTGCAACGCGTCGCAGCAGCAGGAGCGGAGTTACGGGCGCCTTGCGTTATCCTTCGTATTAGGGCAAGCGGAGAATCCGCGCAAACTTTTTGTTGAATCCGCCGCCGCCGATGCGCGCAATGCGTTCTATATGTTCTATATAGCACGTCTGCCAAGTTTGCAACGCGTCGCAGCAGCAGGAGCGGAGTTACGGGCGCCTTGCGTTATCCTTCGTATTAGGGCAAGCGGAGAATCCGCGCAAACTTTTTGTTGAATCCGCCGCCGCCGATGCGCGCAATGCGTTCTATATGTTCTATATAGCACGTCTGCCAAGTTTGCAACGCGTCGCAGCAGCAGGAGCGGAGTTACGGGCGCCTTGCGTTATCCTTCGTATTAGGGCAAGCGGAGAATCCGCGCAAACTTTTTGTTGAATCCGCCGCCGCCGATGCGCGCAATGCGTTCTATATGTTCTATATAGCACGTCTGCCAAGTTTGCAACGCGTCGCAGCAGCAGGAGCGGAGTTACGGGCGCCTTGCGTTATCCTTCGTATTAGGGCAAGCGGAGAATCCGCGCAAACTTTTTGTTGAATCCGCCGCCGCCGATGCGCGCAATGCGTTCTATATGTTCTATATAGCACGTCTGCCAAGTTTGCAACGCGTCGCAGCAGCAGGAGCGGAGTTACGGGCGCCTTGCGTTATCCTTCGTATTAGGGCAAGCGGAGAATCCGCGCAAACTTTTTGTTGAATCCGCCGCCGCCGATGCGCGCAATGCGTTCTATATGTTCTATATAGCACGTCTGCCAAGTTTGCAACGCGTCGCAGCAGCAGGAGCGGAGTTACGGGCGCCTTGCGTTATCCTTCGTATTAGGGCAAGCGGAGAATCCGCGCAAACTTTTTGTTGAATCCGCCGCCGCCGATGCGCGCAATGCGTTCTATATGTTCTATATAGCACGTCTGCCAAGTTTGCAACGCGTCGCAGCAGCAGGAGCGGAGTTACGGGCGTCTTGCGTTATCCTTCGTATTAGGGCAAGCGGAGAATCCGCGCAAACTTTTTGTTGAATCCGCCGCCGCCGATGCGCGCAATGCGTTCTATATGTTCTATATAGCACGTCTGCCAAGTTTGCAACGCGTCGCAGCAGCAGGAGCGGAGTTACGGGCGCCTTGCGTTATCCTTCGTATTAGGGCAAGCGGAGAATCCGCGCAAACTTTTTGTTGAATCCGCCGCCGCCGATGCGCGCAATGCGTTCTATATGTTCTATATAGCACGTCTGCCAAGTTTGCAACGCGTCGCAGCAGCAGGAGCGGAGTTACGGGCGCCTTGCGTTATCCTTCGTATTAGGGCAAGCGGAGAATCCGCGCAAACTTTTTGTTGAATCCGCCGCCGCCGATGCGCGCAATGCGTTCTATATGTTCTATATAGCACGTCTGCCAAGTTTGCAACGCGTCGCAGCAGCAGGAGCGGAGTTACGGGCGCCTTGCGTTATCCTTCGTATTAGGGCAAGCGGAGAATCCGCGCAAACTTTTTGTTGAATCCGCCGCCGCCGATGCGCGCAATGCGTTCTATATGTTCTATATAGCACGTCTGCCAAGTTTGCAACGCGTCGCAGCAGCAGGAGCGGAGTTACGGGCGCCTTGCGTTATCCTTCGTATTAGGGCAAGCGGAGAATCCGCGCAAACTTTTTGTTGAATCCGCCGCCGCCGATGCGCGCAATGCGTTCTATATGTTCTATATAGCACGTCTGCCAAGTTTGCAACGCGTCGCAGCAGCAGGAGCGGAGTTACGGGCGCCTTGCGTTATCCTTCGTATTAGGGCAAGCGGAGAATCCGCGCAAACTTTTTGTTGAATCCGCCGCCGCCGATGCGCGCAATGCGTTCTATATGTTCTATATAGCACGTCTGCCAAGTTTGCAACGCGTCGCAGCAGCAGGAGCGGAGTTACGGGCGCCTTGCGTTATCCTTCGTATTAGGGCAAGCGGAGAATCCGCGCAAACTTTTTGTTGAATCCGCCGCCGCCGATGCGCGCAATGCGTTCTATATGTTCTATATAGCACGTCTGCCAAGTTTGCAACGCGTCGCAGCAGCAGGAGCGGAGTTACGGGCGCCTTGCGTTATCCTTCGTATTAGGGCAAGCGGAGAATCCGCGCAAACTTTTTGTTGAATCCGCCGCCGCCGATGCGCGCAATGCGTTCTATATGTTCTATATAGCACGTCTGCCAAGTTTGCAACGCGTCGCAGCAGCAGGAGCGGAGTTACGGGCGCCTTGCGTTATCCTTCGTATTAGGGCAAGCGGAGAATCCGCGCAAACTTTTTGTTGAATCCGCCGCCGCCGATGCGCGCAATGCGTTCTATATGTTCTATATAGCACGTCTGCCAAGTTTGCAACGCGTCGCAGCAGCAGGAGCGGAGTTACGGGCGCCTTGCGTTATCCTTCGTATTAGGGCAAGCGGAGAATCCGCGCAAACTTTTTGTTGAATCCGCCGCCGCCGATGCGCGCAATGCGTTCTATATGTTCTATATAGCACGTCTGCCAAGTTTGCAACGCGTCGCAGCAGCAGGAGCGGAGTTACGGGCGCCTTGCGTTATCCTTCGTATTAGGGCAAGCGGAGAATCCGCGCAAACTTTTTGTTGAATCCGCCGCCGCCGATGCGCGCAATGCGTTCTATATGTTCTATATAGCACGTCTGCCAAGTTTGCAACGCGTCGCAGCAGCAGGAGCGGAGTTACGGGCGCCTTGCGTTATCCTTCGTATTAGGGCAAGCGGAGAATCCGCGCAAACTTTTTGTTGAAAACGCCGCCGCCGATGCGCGCAATGCGTTCTATATGTTCTATATAGCACGTCTGCCAAGTTTGCAACGCGTCGCAGCAGCAGGAGCGGAGTTACGGGTGCCTTGCGTTATCCTTCGTATTAGGGCAAGCGGAGAATCCGCGCAAACTTTTTGTTGAATCCGCCGCCGCCGATGCGCGCAATGCGTTCTATATGTTCTATATAGCACGTCTGCCAAGTTTGCAACGCGTCGCAGCAGCAGGAGCGGAGTTACGGGCGCCTTGCGTTATCCTTCGTATTAGGGCAAGCGGAGAATCCGCGCAAACTTTTTGTTGAATCCGCCGCCGCCGATGCGCGCAATGCGTTCTATATGTTCTATATAGCACGTCTGCCAAGTTTGCAACGCGTCGCAGCAGCAGGAGCGGAGTTACGGGCGCCTTGCCTTATCCTTCGTATTAGGGCAAGCGGAGAATCCGCGCAAACTTTTTGTTGAATCCGCCGCCGCCGATGCGCGCAATGCGTTCTATATGTTCCATATAGCACGTCTGCCAAGTTTGCAACGCGTCGCAGCAGCAGGAGCGGAGTTACGGGCGCCTTGCGTTATCCTTCGTATTAGGGCAAGCGGAGAATCCGCGCAAACTTTTTGTTGAATCCGCCGCCGCCGATGCGCGCAATGCGTTCTATATGTTCCATATAGCACGTCTGCCAAGTTTGCAACGCGTCGCAGCAGCAGGAGCGGAGTTACGGGCGCCTTGCGTTATCCTTCGTATTAGGGCAAGCGGAGAATCCGCGCAAACTTTTTGTTGAATCCGCCGCCGCCGATGCGCGCAATGCGTTCTATATGTTGTATATAGCACGTCTGCCAAGTTTGCAACGCGTCGCAGCAGCAGGAGCGGAGTTACGGGCGCCTTGCGTTATCCTTCGTATTAGGGCAAGCGGAGAATCCGCGCAAACTTTTTGTTGAATCCGCCGCCGCCGATGCGCGCAATGCGTTCTATATGTTCTATATAGCACGTCTGCCAAGTTTGCAACGCGTCGCAGAAGCAGGAGCGGAGTTACGGGCGCCTTGCGTTATCCTTCGTATTAGGGCAAGCGGAGAATCCGCGCAAACTTTTTGTTGAATCCGCCGCCGCCGATGCGCGCAATGCGTTCTATATGTTCTATATAGCATGTCTGCCAAGTTTGCAACGCGTCGCAGCAGCAGGAGCGGAGTTACGGGCGCCTTGCGTTATCCTTCGTATTAGGGCAAGCGGAGAATCCGCGCAAACTTTTTGTTGAATCCGCCGCCGCCGATGCGCGCAATGCGTTCTATATGTTCTATATAGCACGTCTGCCAAGTTTGCAACGCGTCGCAGCAGCAGGAGCGGAGTTACGGGCGCCTTGCGTTATCCTTCGTATTAGGGCAAGCGGAGAATCCGCGCAAACTTTTTGTTGAAAACGCCGCCGCCGATGCGCGCAATGCGTTCTATATGTTCTATATAGCACGTCTGCCAAGTTTGCAACGCGTCGCAGCAGCAGTAGCGGAGTTACGGGCGCCTTGCGTTATCCTTCGTATTAGGGCAAGCGGAGAATCCGCGCAAACTTTTTGTTGAATCCGCCGCCGCCGATGCGCGCAATGCGTTCTATATGTTCTATATAGCACGTCTGCCAAGTTTGCAACGCGTCGCAGCAGCAGGAGCGGAGTTACGGGCGCCTTGCGTTATCCTTCGTATTAGGGCAAGCGGAGAATCCGCGCAAACTTTTTGTTGAATCCGCAGCCGCCGATGCGCGCAATGCGTTCTATATGTTCTATATAGCACGTCTGCCAAGTTTGCAACGCGTCGCAGCAGCAGGAGCGGAGTTACGGGCGCCTTGCGTTATCCTTCGTATTAGGGCAAGCGGAGAATCCGCGCAAACTTTTTGTTGAATCCGCCGCCGCCGATGCGCGCAATGCGTTCTATATGTTCTATATAGCACGTCTGCCAAGTTTGCAACGCGTCGCAGCAGCAGGAGCGGAGTTACGGGCGCCTTGCGTTATCCTTCGTATTAGGGCAAGCGGAGAATCCGCGCAAACTTTTTGTTGAATCCGCCGCCGCCGATGCGCGCAATGCGTTCTATATGTTCTATATAGCACGTCTGCCAAGTTTGCAACGCGTCGCAGCAGCAGGAGCGGAGTTACGGGCGCCTTGCGTTATCCTTCGTATTAGGGCAAGCGGAGAATCCGCGCAAACTTTTTGTTGAATCCGCCGCCGCCGATGCGCGCAATGCGTTCTATATGTTCTATATAGCACGTCTGCCAAGTTTGCAACGCGTCGCAGCAGCAGGAGCGGAGTTACGGGCGCCTTGCGTTATCCTTCGTATTAGGGCAAGCGGAGAATCCGCGCAAACTTTTTGTTGAATCCGCCGCCGCCGATGCGCGCAATGCGTTCTATATGTTCTATATAGCACGTCTGCCAAGTTTGCAACGCGTCGCAGCAGCAGGAGCGGAGTTACGGGCGCCTTGCGTTATCCTTCGTATTAGGGCAAGCGGAGAATCCGCGCAAACTTTTTGTTGAATCCGCCGCCGCCGATGCGCGCAATGCGTTCTATATGTTCTATATAGCACGTCTGCCAAGTTTGCAACGCGTCGCAGCAGCAGGAGCGGAGTTACGGGCGCCTTGCGTTATCCTTCGTATTAGGGCAAGCGGAGAATCCGCGCAAACTTTTTGTTGAATCCGCCGCCGCCGATGCGCGCAATGCGTTCTATATGTTCTATATAGCACGTCTGCCAAGTTTGCAACGCGTCGCAGCAGCAGGAGCGGAGTTACGGGCGCCTTGCGTTATCCTTCGTATTAGGGCAAGCGGAGAATCCGCGCAAACTTTTTGTTGAATCCGCCGCCGCCGATGCGCGCAATGCGTTCTATATGTTCTATATAGCACGTCTGCCAAGTTTGCAACGCGTCGCAGCAGCAGGAGCGGAGTTACGGGCGCCTTGCGTTATCCTTCGTATTAGGGCAAGCGGAGAATCCGCGCAAACTTTTTGTTGAATCCGCCGCCGCCGATGCGCGCAATGCGTTCTATATGTTCTATATAGCACGTCTGCCAAGTTTGCAACGCGTCGCAGCAGCAGGAGCGGAGTTACGGGCGCCTTGCGTTATCCTTCGTATTAGGGCAAGCGGAGAATCCGCGCAAACTTTTTGTTGAATCCGCCGCCGCCGATGCGCGCAATGCGTTCTATATGTTCTATATAGCACGTCTGCCAAGTTTGCAACGCGTCGCAGCAGCAGGAGCGGAGTTACGGGCGCCTTGCGTTATCCTTCGTATTAGGGCAAGCGGAGAATCCGCGCAAACTTTTTGTTGAATCCGCCGCCGCCGATGCGCGCAATGCGTTCTATATGTTCTATATAGCACGTCTGCCAAGTTTGCAACGCGTCGCAGCAGCAGGAGCGGAGTTACGGGCGCCTTGCGTTATCCTTCGTATTAGGGCAAGCGGAGAATCCGCGCAAACTTTTTGTTGAATCCGCCGCCGCCGATGCGCGCAATGCGTTCTATATGTTCTATATAGCACGTCTGCCAAGTTTGCAACGCGTCGCAGCAGCAGGAGCGGAGTTACGGGCGCCTTGCGTTATCCTTCGTATTAGGGCAAGCGGAGAATCCGCGCAAACTTTTTGTTGAATCCGCCGCCGCCGATGCGCGCAATGCGTTCTATATGTTCTATATAGCACGTCTGCCAAGTTTGCAACGCGTCGCAGCAGCAGGAGCGGAGTTACGGGCGCCTTGCGTTATCCTTCGTATTAGGGCAAGCGGAGAATCCGCGCAAACTTTTTGTTGAATCCGCCGCCGCCGATGCGCGCAATGCGTTCTATATGTTCTATATAGCACGTCTGCCAAGTTTGCAACGCGTCGCAGCAGCAGGAGCGGAGTTACGGGCGCCTTGCGTTATCCTTCGTATTAGGGCAAGCGGAGAATCCGCGCAAACTTTTTGTTGAATCCGCCGCCGCCGATGCGCGCAATGCGTTCTATATGTTCTATATAGCACGTCTGCCAAGTTTGCAACGCGTCGCAGCAGCAGGAGCGGAGTTACGGGCGCCTTGCGTTATCCTTCGTATTAGGGCAAGCGGAGAATCCGCGCAAACTTTTTGTTGAATCCGCCGCCGCCGATGCGCGCAATGCGTTCTATATGTTCTATATAGCACGTCTGCCAAGTTTGCAACGCGTCGCAGCAGCAGGAGCGGAGTTACGGGCGCCTTGCGTTATCCTTCGTATTAGGGCAAGCGGAGAATCCGCGCAAACTTTTTGTTGAATCCGCCGCCGCCGATGCGCGCAATGCGTTCTATATGTTCTATATAGCACGTCTGCCAAGTTTGCAACGCGTCGCAGCAGCAGGAGCGGAGTTACGGGCGCCTTGCGTTATCCTTCGTATTAGGGCAAGCGGAGAATCCGCGCAAACTTTTTGTTGAATCCGCCGCCGCCGATGCGCGCAATGCGTTCTATATGTTCTATATAGCACGTCTGCCAAGTTTGCAACGCGTCGCAGCAGCAGGAGCGGAGTTACGGGCGCCTTGCGTTATCCTTCGTATTAGGGCAAGCGGAGAATCCGCGCAAACTTTTTGTTGAATCCGCCGCCGCCGATGCGCGCAATGCGTTCTATATGTTCTATATAGCACGTCTGCCAAGTTTGCAACGCGTCGCAGCAGCAGGAGCGGAGTTACGGGCGCCTTGCGTTATCCTTCGTATTAGGGCAAGCGGAGAATCCGCGCAAACTTTTTGTTGAATCCGCCGCCGCCGATGCGCGCAATGCGTTCTATATGTTCTATATAGCACGTCTGCCAAGTTTGCAACGCGTCGCAGCAGCAGGAGCGGAGTTACGGGCGCCTTGCGTTATCCTTCGTATTAGGGCAAGCGGAGAATCCGCGCAAACTTTTTGTTGAATCCGCCGCCGCCGATGCGCGCAATGCGTTCTATATGTTCTATATAGCACGTCTGCCAAGTTTGCAACGCGTCGCAGCAGCAGGAGCGGAGTTACGGGCGCCTTGCGTTATCCTTCGTATTAGGGCAAGCGGAGAATCCGCGCAAACTTTTTGTTGAATCCGCCGCCGCCGATGCGCGCAATGCGTTCTATATGTTCTATATAGCACGTCTGCCAAGTTTGCAACGCGTCGCAG
>CM043024.1:12620222-12706178 GCA_023690525.1 Holotrichia oblita
TCTATATAGCACGTCTGCCAAGTTTGCAACGCGTCGCAGCAGCAGGAGCGGAGTTACGTGCGCCTTGCGTTATCCTTCGTATTACGGCAAGCGGAGAATCCGTGCAAACTTTTTGTTGAATCCGCCGCTGCCGATGCGCGCAATGCGTTCTATATTTCTATATAGCACGTCTGCCAAGTTTGCAACGCGTCGCAGCAGCAGGAGCGGAGTTACGTGCGCCTTGCGTTATCCTTCGTATTACGGCAAGCGGAGAATCCGTGCAAACTTTTTGTTGAATCCGCCGCTGCCGATGCGCGCAATGCGTTCTATATTTCTATATAGCACGTCTGCCAAGTTTGCAACGCGTCGCAGCAGCAGGAGCGGAGTTACGTGCGCCTTGCGTTATCCTTCGTATTACGGCAAGCGGAGAATCCGTGCAAACTTTTTGTTGAATCCGCCGCTGCCGATGCGCGCAATGCGTTCTATATTCTCTATATAGCACGTCTGCCAAGTTTGCAACGCGTCGCAGCAGCAGGAGCGGAGTTACGTGCGCCTTGCGTTATCCTTCGTATTACGGCAAGCGGAGAATCCGTGCAAACTTTTTGTTGAATCCGCCGCTGCCGATGCGCGCAATGCGTTCTATATTCTCTATATAGCACGTCTGCCAAGTTTGCAACGCGTCGCAGCAGCAGGAGCGGAGTTACGTGCGCCTTGCGTTATCCTTCGTATTACGGCAAGCGGAGAATCCGTGCAAACTTTTTGTTGAATCCGCCGCTGCCGATGCGCGCAATGCGTTCTATATTTCTATATAGCACGTCTGCCAAGTTTGCAACGCGTCGCAGCAGCAGGAGCGGAGTTACGTGCGCCTTGCGTTATCCTTCGTATTACGGCAAGCGGAGAATCCGTGCAAACTTTTTGTTGAATCCGCCGCTGCCGATGCGCGCAATGCGTTCTATATTCTATATAGCACGTCTGCCAAGTTTGCAACGCGTCGCAGCAGCAGGAGCGGAGTTACGTGCGCCTTGCGTTATCCTTCGTATTACGGCAAGCGGAGAATCCGTGCAAACTTTTTGTTGAATCCGCCGCTGCCGATGCGCGCAATGCGTTCTATATTTTCTATATAGCACGTCTGCCAAGTTTGCAACGCGTCGCAGCAGCAGGAGCGGAGTTACGTGCGCCTTGCGTTATCCTTCGTATTACGGCAAGCGGAGAATCCGTGCAAACTTTTTGTTGAATCCGCCGCTGCCGATGCGCGCAATGCGTTCTATATGTTCTATATAGCACGTCTGCCAAGTTTGCAACGCGTCGCAGCAGCAGGAGCGGAGTTACGTGCGCCTTGCGTTATCCTTCGTATTACGGCAAGCGGAGAATCCGTGCAAACTTTTTGTTGAATCCGCCGCCGCCGATGCGCGCAATGCGTTCTATATTTCTATATAGCACGTCTGCCAAGTTTGCAACGCGTCGCAGCAGCAGGAGCGGAGTTACGTGCGCCTTGCGTTATCCTTCGTATTACGGCAAGCGGAGAATCCGCGCAAACTTTTTGTTGAATCCGCCGCCGCCGATGCGCGCAATGCGTTCTATATGTTCTATATAGCACGTCTGCCAAGTTTGCAACGCGTCGCAGCAGCAGGAGCGGAGTTACGTGCGCCTTGCGTTATCCTTCGTATTACGGCAAGCGGAGAATCCGTGCAAACTTTTTGTTGAATCCGCCGCTGCCGATGCGCGCAATGCGTTCTATATTCTCTATATAGCACGTCTGCCAAGTTTGCAACGCGTCGCAGCAGCAGGAGCGGAGTTACGTGCGCCTTGCGTTATCCTTCGTATTACGGCAAGCGGAGAATCCGTGCAAACTTTTTGTTGAATCCGCCGCTGCCGATGCGCGCAATGCGTTCTATATGTTCTATATAGCACGTCTGCCAAGTTTGCAACGCGTCGCAGCAGCAGGAGCGGAGTTACGTGCGCCTTGCGTTATCCTTCGTATTACGGCAAGCGGAGAATCCGTGCAAACTTTTTGTTGAATCCGCCGCCGCCGATGCGCGCAATGCGTTCTATATGTTCTATATAGCACGTCTGCCAAGTTTGCAACGCGTCGCAGCAGCAGGAGCGGAGTTACGTGCGCCTTGCGTTATCCTTCGTATTACGGCAAGCGGAGAATCCGTGCAAACTTTTGTTGAATCCGCCGCTGCCGATGCGCGCAATGCGTTCTATATGTTCTATATAGCACGTCTGCCAAGTTTGCAACGCGTCGCAGCAGCAGGAGCGGAGTTACGTGCGCCTTGCGTTATCCTTCGTATTACGGCAAGCGGAGAATCCGTGCAAACTTTTTGTTGAATCCGCCGCTGCCGATGCGCGCAATGCGTTCTATATGTTCTATATAGCACGTCTGCCAAGTTTGCAACGCGTCGCAGCAGCAGGAGCGGAGTTACGTGCGCCTTGCGTTATCCTTCGTATTACGGCAAGCGGAGAATCCGTGCAAACTTTTTGTTGAATCCGCCGCTGCCGATGCGCGCAATGCGTTCTATATGTTCTATATAGCACGTCTGCCAAGTTTGCAACGCGTCGCAGCAGCAGGAGCGGAGTTACGTACGGGCGCCTTGCGTTATCCTTCGTATTACGGCAAGCGGAGAATCCGTGCAAACTTTTTGTTGAATCCGCCGCTGCCGATGCGCGCAATGCGTTCTATATGTTCTCTATATAGCACGTCTGCCAAGTTTGCAACGCGTCGCAGCAGCAGGAGCGGAGTTACGTGCGCCTTGCGTTATCCTTCGTATTACGGCAAGCGGAGAATCCGTGCAAACTTTTTGTTGAATCCGCCGCTGCCGATGCGCGCAATGCGTTCTATATTCTCTATATAGCACGTCTGCCAAGTTTGCAACGCGTCGCAGCAGCAGGAGCGGAGTTACGTGCGCCTTGCGTTATCCTTCGTATTACGGCAAGCGGAGAATCCGTGCAAACTTTTTGTTGAATCCGCCGCTGCCGATGCGCGCAATGCGTTCTATATGTTCTATATAGCACGTCTGCCAAGTTTGCAACGCGTCGCAGCAGCAGGAGCGGAGTTACGTGCGCCTTGCGTTATCCTTCGTATTAGGGCAAGCGGAGAATCCGTGCAAACTTTTTGTTGAATCCGCCGCTGCCGATGCGCGCAATGCGTTCTATATGTTCTATATAGCACGTCTGCCAAGTTTGCAACGCGTCGCAGCAGCAGGAGCGGAGTTACGTGCGCCTTGCGTTATCCTTCGTATTACGGCAAGCGGAGAATCCGTGCAAACTTTTTGTTGAATCCGCCGCCGCCGATGCGCGCAATGCGTTCTATATGTTCTATATAGCACGTCTGCCAAGTTTGCAACGCGTCGCAGCAGCAGGAGCGGAGTTACGTGCGCCTTGCGTTATCCTTCGTATTACGGCAAGCGGAGAATCCGTGCAAACTTTTTGTTGAATCCGCCGCCGCCGATGCGCGCAATGCGTTCTATATGTTCTATATAGCACGTCTGCCAAGTTTGCAACGCGTCGCAGCAGCAGGAGCGGAGTTACGTGCGCCTTGCGTTATCCTTCGTATTACGGCAAGCGGAGAATCCGTGCAAACTTTTTGTTGAATCCGCCGCTGCCGATGCGCGCAATGCGTTCTATATGTTCTATATAGCACGTCTGCCAAGTTTGCAACGCGTCGCAGCAGCAGGAGCGGAGTTACGTGCGCCTTGCGTTATCCTTCGTATTACGGCAAGCGGAGAATCCGTGCAAACTTTTTGTTGAATCCGCCGCTGCCGATGCGCGCAATGCGTTCTATATGTCTCTATATAGCACGTCTGCCAAGTTTGCAACGCGTCGCAGCAGCAGGAGCGGAGTTACGGGCGCCTTGCGTTATCCTTCGTATTACGGCAAGCGGAGAATCCGCGCAAACTTTTTGTTGAATCCGCCGCCGCCGATGCGCGCAATGCGTTCTATATGTTCTATATAGCACGTCTGCCAAGTTTGCAACGCGTCGCAGCAGCAGGAGCGGAGTTACGGGCGCCTTGCGTTATCCTTCGTATTAGGGCAAGCGGAGAATCCGCGCAAACTTTTGTTGAATCCGCCGCCGCCGATGCGCGCAATGCGTTCTATATGTTCTATATAGCACGTCTGCCAAGTTTGCAACGCGTCGCAGCAGCAGGAGCGGAGTTACGGGCGCCTTGCGTTATCCTTCGTATTAGGGCAAGCGGAGAATCCGCGCAAACTTTTTGTTGAATCCGCCGCCGCCGATGCGCGCAATGCGTTCTATATGTTCTATATAGCACGTCTGCCAAGTTTGCAACGCGTCGCAGCAGCAGGAGCGGAGTTACGGGCGCCTTGCGTTATCCTTCGTATTAGGGCAAGCGGAGAATCCGCGCAAACTTTTTGTTGAATCCGCCGCCGCCGATGCGCGCAATGCGTTCTATATGTTCTATATAGCACGTCTGCCAAGTTTGCAACGCGTCGCAGCAGCAGGAGCGGAGTTACGGGCGCCTTGCGTTATCCTTCGTATTACGGCAAGCGGAGAATCCGCGCAAACTTTTTGTTGAATCCGCCGCCGCCGATGCGCGCAATGCGTTCTATATGTTCTATATAGCACGTCTGCCAAGTTTGCAACGCGTCGCAGCAGCAGGAGCGGAGTTACGTGCGCCTTGCGTTATCCTTCGTATTAGGGCAAGCGGAGAATCCGCGCAAACTTTTTGTTGAATCCGCCGCCGCCGATGCGCGCAATGCGTTCTATATGTTCTATATAGCACGTCTGCCAAGTTTGCAACGCGTCGCAGCAGCAGGAGCGGAGTTACGGGCGCCTTGCGTTATCCTTCGTATTACGGCAAGCGGAGAATCCGCGCAAACTTTTTGTTGAATCCGCCGCCGCCGATGCGCGCAATGCGTTCTATATGTTCTATATAGCACGTCTGCCAAGTTTGCAACGCGTCGCAGCAGCAGGAGCGGAGTTACGGGCGCCTTGCGTTATCCTTCGTATTAGGGCAAGCGGAGAATCCGCGCAAACTTTTTGTTGAATCCGCCGCCGCCGATGCGCGCAATGCGTTCTATATGTTCTATATAGCACGTCTGCCAAGTTTGCAACGCGTCGCAGCAGCAGGAGCGGAGTTACGGGCGCCTTGCGTTATCCTTCGTATTAGGGCAAGCGGAGAATCCGCGCAAACTTTTTGTTGAATCCGCCGCTGCCGATGCGCGCAATGCGTTCTATATGTTCTATATAGCACGTCTGCCAAGTTTGCAACGCGTCGCAGCAGCAGGAGCGGAGTTACGTGCGCCTTGCGTTATCCTTCGTATTAGGGCAAGCGGAGAATCCGCGCAAACTTTTTGTTGAATCCGCCGCCGCCGATGCGCGCAATGCGTTCTATATGTTCTATATAGCACGTCTGCCAAGTTTGCAACGCGTCGCAGCAGCAGGAGCGGAGTTACGTGCGCCTTGCGTTATCCTTCGTATTACGGCAAGCGGAGAATCGCGTGCAAACTTTTTGTTGAATCCGCCGCCGCCGATGCGCGCAATGCGTTCTATATGTTCTATATAGCACGTCTGCCAAGTTTGCAACGCGTCGCAGCAGCAGGAGCGGAGTTACGTGCGCCTTGCGTTATCCTTCGTATTACGGCAAGCGGAGAATCCGTGCAAACTTTTTGTTGAATCCGCCGCTGCCGATGCGCGCAATGCGTTCTATATGTTCTATATAGCACGTCTGCCAAGTTTGCAACGCGTCGCAGCAGCAGGAGCGGAGTTACGTGCGCCTTGCGTTATCCTTCGTATTACGGCAAGCGGAGAATCCGTGCAAACTTTTTGTTGAATCCGCCGCTGCCGATGCGCGCAATGCGTTCTATATGTTCTATATAGCACGTCTGCCAAGTTTGCAACGCGTCGCAGCAGCAGGAGCGGAGTTACGTGCGCCTTGCGTTATCCTTCGTATTACGGCAAGCGGAGAATCCGTGCAAACTTTTTGTTGAATCCGCCGCTGCCGATGCGCGCAATGCGTTCTATATTCTCTATATAGCACGTCTGCCAAGTTTGCAACGCGTCGCAGCAGCAGGAGCGGAGTTACGTGCGCCTTGCGTTATCCTTCGTATTACGGCAAGCGGAGAATCCGTGCAAACTTTTTGTTGAATCCGCCGCTGCCGATGCGCGCAATGCGTTCTATATGTCTCTATATAGCACGTCTGCCAAGTTTGCAACGCGTCGCAGCAGCAGGAGCGGAGTTACGTGCGCCTTGCGTTATCCTTCGTATTAGGGCAAGCGGAGAATCCGTGCAAACTTTTTGTTGAATCCGCCGCTGCCGATGCGCGCAATGCGTTCTATATGTTCTATATAGCACGTCTGCCAAGTTTGCAACGCGTCGCAGCAGCAGGAGCGGAGTTACGGGCGCCTTGCGTTATCCTTCGTATTAGGGCAAGCGGAGAATCCGCGCAAACTTTTTGTTGAATCCGCCGCCGCCGATGCGCGCAATGCGTTCTATATGTTCTATATAGCACGTCTGCCAAGTTTGCAACGCGTCGCAGCAGCAGGAGCGGAGTTACGTGCGCCTTGCGTTATCCTTCGTATTACGGCAAGCGGAGAATCCGCGCAAACTTTTTGTTGAATCCGCCGCTGCCGATGCGCGCAATGCGTTCTATATGTTCTATATAGCACGTCTGCCAAGTTTGCAACGCGTCGCAGCAGCAGGAGCGGAGTTACGTGCGCCTTGCGTTATCCTTCGTATTACGGCAAGCGGAGAATCCGTGCAAACTTTTTGTTGAATCCGCCGCTGCCGATGCGCGCAATGCGTTCTATATTTCTATATAGCACGTCTGCCAAGTTTGCAACGCGTCGCAGCAGCAGGAGCGGAGTTACGGGCGCCTTGCGTTATCCTTCGTATTACGGCAAGCGGAGAATCCGTGCAAACTTTTTGTTGAATCCGCCGCTGCCGATGCGCGCAATGCGTTCTATATTCTCTATATAGCACGTCTGCCAAGTTTGCAACGCGTCGCAGCAGCAGGAGCGGAGTTACGTGCGCCTTGCGTTATCCTTCGTATTACGGCAAGCGGAGAATCCGTGCAAACTTTTTGTTGAATCCGCCGCTGCCGATGCGCGCAATGCGTTCTATATGTTCTATATAGCACGTCTGCCAAGTTTGCAACGCGTCGCAGCAGCAGGAGCGGAGTTACGTGCGCCTTGCGTTATCCTTCGTATTACGGCAAGCGGAGAATCCGTGCAAACTTTTTGTTGAATCCGCCGCTGCCGATGCGCGCAATGCGTTCTATATTCTCTATATAGCACGTCTGCCAAGTTTGCAACGCGTCGCAGCAGCAGGAGCGGAGTTACGTGCGCCTTGCGTTATCCTTCGTATTACGGCAAGCGGAGAATCCGTGCAAACTTTTTGTTGAATCCGCCGCTGCCGATGCGCGCAATGCGTTCTATATGTTCTATATAGCACGTCTGCCAAGTTTGCAACGCGTCGCAGCAGCAGGAGCGGAGTTACGTGCGCCTTGCGTTATCCTTCGTATTACGGCAAGCGGAGAATCCGCGCAAACTTTTTGTTGAATCCGCCGCTGCCGATGCGCGCAATGCGTTCTATATGTTCTATATAGCACGTCTGCCAAGTTTGCAACGCGTCGCAGCAGCAGGAGCGGAGTTACGTGCGCCTTGCGTTATCCTTCGTATTACGGCAAGCGGAGAATCCGCGCAAACTTTTTGTTGAATCCGCCGCCGCCGATGCGCGCAATGCGTTCTATATTTCTATATAGCACGTCTGCCAAGTTTGCAACGCGTCGCAGCAGCAGGAGCGGAGTTACGTGCGCCTTGCGTTATCCTTCGTATTACGGCAAGCGGAGAATCCGTGCAAACTTTTTGTTGAATCCGCCGCTGCCGATGCGCGCAATGCGTTCTATATTCTATATAGCACGTCTGCCAAGTTTGCAACGCGTCGCAGCAGCAGGAGCGGAGTTACGTGCGCCTTGCGTTATCCTTCGTATTAGGGCAAGCGGAGAATCCGCGCAAACTTTTTGTTGAATCCGCCGCCGCCGATGCGCGCAATGCGTTCTATATTCTCTATATAGCACGTCTGCCAAGTTTGCAACGCGTCGCAGCAGCAGGAGCGGAGTTACGTGCGCCTTGCGTTATCCTTCGTATTACGGCAAGCGGAGAATCCGTGCAAACTTTTTGTTGAATCCGCCGCTGCCGATGCGCGCAATGCGTTCTATATTTCTATATAGCACGTCTGCCAAGTTTGCAACGCGTCGCAGCAGCAGGAGCGGAGTTACGTGCGCCTTGCGTTATCCTTCGTATTACGGCAAGCGGAGAATCCGTGCAAACTTTTTGTTGAATCCGCCGCTGCCGATGCGCGCAATGCGTTCTATATTCTCTATATAGCACGTCTGCCAAGTTTGCAACGCGTCGCAGCAGCAGGAGCGGAGTTACGTGCGCCTTGCGTTATCCTTCGTATTACGGCAAGCGGAGAATCCGCGCAAACTTTTTGTTGAATCCGCCGCTGCCGATGCGCGCAATGCGTTCTATATGTTCTATATAGCACGTCTGCCAAGTTTGCAACGCGTCGCAGCAGCAGGAGCGGAGTTACGTGCGCCTTGCGTTATCCTTCGTATTACGGCAAGCGGAGAATCCGTGCAAACTTTTTGTTGAATCCGCCGCTGCCGATGCGCGCAATGCGTTCTATATGTTCTATATAGCACGTCTGCCAAGTTTGCAACGCGTCGCAGCAGCAGGAGCGGAGTTACGTGCGCCTTGCGTTATCCTTCGTATTACGGCAAGCGGAGAATCCGTGCAAACTTTTTGTTGAATCCGCCGCTGCCGATGCGCGCAATGCGTTCTATATTTTCTATATAGCACGTCTGCCAAGTTTGCAACGCGTCGCAGCAGCAGGAGCGGAGTTACGTGCGCCTTGCGTTATCCTTCGTATTACGGCAAGCGGAGAATCCGTGCAAACTTTTTGTTGAATCCGCCGCCGCCGATGCGCGCAATGCGTTCTATATGTTCTATATAGCACGTCTGCCAAGTTTGCAACGCGTCGCAGCAGCAGGAGCGGAGTTACGTGCGCCTTGCGTTATCCTTCGTATTACGGCAAGCGGAGAATCCGTGCAAACTTTTTGTTGAATCCGCCGCTGCCGATGCGCGCAATGCGTTCTATATTTTCTATATAGCACGTCTGCCAAGTTTGCAACGCGTCGCAGCAGCAGGAGCGGAGTTACGTGCGCCTTGCGTTATCCTTCGTATTACGGCAAGCGGAGAATCCGTGCAAACTTTTTGTTGAATCCGCCGCTGCCGATGCGCGCAATGCGTTCTATATTCTCTATATAGCACGTCTGCCAAGTTTGCAACGCGTCGCAGCAGCAGGAGCGGAGTTACGTGCGCCTTGCGTTATCCTTCGTATTACGGCAAGCGGAGAATCCGTGCAAACTTTTTGTTGAATCCGCCGCTGCCGATGCGCGCAATGCGTTCTATATTCTCTATATAGCACGTCTGCCAAGTTTGCAACGCGTCGCAGCAGCAGGAGCGGAGTTACGTGCGCCTTGCGTTATCCTTCGTATTACGGCAAGCGGAGAATCCGTGCAAACTTTTTGTTGAATCCGCCGCCGCCGATGCGCGCAATGCGTTCTATATTTCTATATAGCACGTCTGCCAAGTTTGCAACGCGTCGCAGCAGCAGGAGCGGAGTTACGTGCGCCTTGCGTTATCCTTCGTATTACGGCAAGCGGAGAATCCGTGCAAACTTTTTGTTGAATCCGCCGCCGCCGATGCGCGCAATGCGTTCTATATTCTCTATATAGCACGTCTGCCAAGTTTGCAACGCGTCGCAGCAGCAGGAGCGGAGTTACGTGCGCCTTGCGTTATCCTTCGTATTACGGCAAGCGGAGAATCCGTGCAAACTTTTTGTTGAATCCGCCGCTGCCGATGCGCGCAATGCGTTCTATATTTCTATATAGCACGTCTGCCAAGTTTGCAACGCGTCGCAGCAGCAGGAGCGGAGTTACGTGCGCCTTGCGTTATCCTTCGTATTACGGCAAGCGGAGAATCCGTGCAAACTTTTTGTTGAATCCGCCGCTGCCGATGCGCGCAATGCGTTCTATATTTCTATATAGCACGTCTGCCAAGTTTGCAACGCGTCGCAGCAGCAGGAGCGGAGTTACGTGCGCCTTGCGTTATCCTTCGTATTACGGCAAGCGGAGAATCCGTGCAAACTTTTTGTTGAATCCGCCGCTGCCGATGCGCGCAATGCGTTCTATATTTCTATATAGCACGTCTGCCAAGTTTGCAACGCGTCGCAGCAGCAGGAGCGGAGTTACGTGCGCCTTGCGTTATCCTTCGTATTACGGCAAGCGGAGAATCCGTGCAAACTTTTTGTTGAATCCGCCGCTGCCGATGCGCGCAATGCGTTCTATATTTCTATATAGCACGTCTGCCAAGTTTGCAACGCGTCGCAGCAGCAGGAGCGGAGTTACGTGCGCCTTGCGTTATCCTTCGTATTACGGCAAGCGGAGAATCCGTGCAAACTTTTTGTTGAATCCGCCGCTGCCGATGCGCGCAATGCGTTCTATATTTTCTATATAGCACGTCTGCCAAGTTTGCAACGCGTCGCAGCAGCAGGAGCGGAGTTACGTGCGCCTTGCGTTATCCTTCGTATTACGGCAAGCGGAGAATCCGTGCAAACTTTTTGTTGAATCCGCCGCTGCCGATGCGCGCAATGCGTTCTATATTTTCTATATAGCACGTCTGCCAAGTTTGCAACGCGTCGCAGCAGCAGGAGCGGAGTTACGTGCGCCTTGCGTTATCCTTCGTATTACGGCAAGCGGAGAATCCGTGCAAACTTTTTGTTGAATCCGCCGCTGCCGATGCGCGCAATGCGTTCTATATTCTCTATATAGCACGTCTGCCAAGTTTGCAACGCGTCGCAGCAGCAGGAGCGGAGTTACGTGCGCCTTGCGTTATCCTTCGTATTACGGCAAGCGGAGAATCCGTGCAAACTTTTTGTTGAATCCGCCGCTGCCGATGCGCGCAATGCGTTCTATATTTTCTATATAGCACGTCTGCCAAGTTTGCAACGCGTCGCAGCAGCAGGAGCGGAGTTACGTGCGCCTTGCGTTATCCTTCGTATTACGGCAAGCGGAGAATCCGTGCAAACTTTTTGTTGAATCCGCCGCTGCCGATGCGCGCAATGCGTTCTATATTTCTATATAGCACGTCTGCCAAGTTTGCAACGCGTCGCAGCAGCAGGAGCGGAGTTACGTGCGCCTTGCGTTATCCTTCGTATTACGGCAAGCGGAGAATCCGTGCAAACTTTTTGTTGAATCCGCCGCTGCCGATGCGCGCAATGCGTTCTATATTCTCTATATAGCACGTCTGCCAAGTTTGCAACGCGTCGCAGCAGCAGGAGCGGAGTTACGTGCGCCTTGCGTTATCCTTCGTATTACGGCAAGCGGAGAATCCGTGCAAACTTTTTGTTGAATCCGCCGCTGCCGATGCGCGCAATGCGTTCTATATTCTCTATATAGCACGTCTGCCAAGTTTGCAACGCGTCGCAGCAGCAGGAGCGGAGTTACGTGCGCCTTGCGTTATCCTTCGTATTACGGCAAGCGGAGAATCCGTGCAAACTTTTTGTTGAATCCGCCGCTGCCGATGCGCGCAATGCGTTCTATATTTCTATATAGCACGTCTGCCAAGTTTGCAACGCGTCGCAGCAGCAGGAGCGGAGTTACGTGCGCCTTGCGTTATCCTTCGTATTACGGCAAGCGGAGAATCCGTGCAAACTTTTTGTTGAATCCGCCGCTGCCGATGCGCGCAATGCGTTCTATATGTTCTATATAGCACGTCTGCCAAGTTTGCAACGCGTCGCAGCAGCAGGAGCGGAGTTACGTGCGCCTTGCGTTATCCTTCGTATTACGGCAAGCGGAGAATCCGTGCAAACTTTTTGTTGAATCCGCCGCTGCCGATGCGCGCAATGCGTTCTATATTTCTATATAGCACGTCTGCCAAGTTTGCAACGCGTCGCAGCAGCAGGAGCGGAGTTACGTGCGCCTTGCGTTATCCTTCGTATTACGGCAAGCGGAGAATCCGTGCAAACTTTTTGTTGAATCCGCCGCTGCCGATGCGCGCAATGCGTTCTATATTTCTATATAGCACGTCTGCCAAGTTTGCAACGCGTCGCAGCAGCAGGAGCGGAGTTACGTGCGCCTTGCGTTATCCTTCGTATTACGGCAAGCGGAGAATCCGTGCAAACTTTTTGTTGAATCCGCCGCTGCCGATGCGCGCAATGCGTTCTATATTCTCTATATAGCACGTCTGCCAAGTTTGCAACGCGTCGCAGCAGCAGGAGCGGAGTTACGTGCGCCTTGCGTTATCCTTCGTATTACGGCAAGCGGAGAATCCGTGCAAACT
Organism: Holotrichia oblita; assembly: GCA_023690525.1. NCBI lineage: Eukaryota > Metazoa > Arthropoda > Insecta > Coleoptera > Scarabaeidae > Holotrichia > Holotrichia oblita. The sequence goes on from CM043024.1 coordinate 12,632,566, forward strand.
TTTTGTTGAATCCGCCGCTGCCGATGCGCGCAATGCGTTCTATATTCTCTATATAGCACGTCTGCCAAGTTTGCAACGCGTCGCAGCAGCAGGAGCGGAGTTACGTGCGCCTTGCGTTATCCTTCGTATTACGGCAAGCGGAGAATCCGTGCAAACTTTTTGTTGAATCCGCCGCTGCCGATGCGCGCAATGCGTTCTATATTTCTATATAGCACGTCTGCCAAGTTTGCAACGCGTCGCAGCAGCAGGAGCGGAGTTACGTGCGCCTTGCGTTATCCTTCGTATTACGGCAAGCGGAGAATCCGTGCAAACTTTTTGTTGAATCCGCCGCTGCCGATGCGCGCAATGCGTTCTATATTTCTATATAGCACGTCTGCCAAGTTTGCAACGCGTCGCAGCAGCAGGAGCGGAGTTACGTGCGCCTTGCGTTATCCTTCGTATTACGGCAAGCGGAGAATCCGTGCAAACTTTTTGTTGAATCCGCCGCTGCCGATGCGCGCAATGCGTTCTATATGTTCTATATAGCACGTCTGCCAAGTTTGCAACGCGTCGCAGCAGCAGGAGCGGAGTTACGTGCGCCTTGCGTTATCCTTCGTATTACGGCAAGCGGAGAATCCGTGCAAACTTTTTGTTGAATCCGCCGCTGCCGATGCGCGCAATGCGTTCTATATTTCTATATAGCACGTCTGCCAAGTTTGCAACGCGTCGCAGCAGCAGGAGCGGAGTTACGTGCGCCTTGCGTTATCCTTCGTATTACGGCAAGCGGAGAATCCGTGCAAACTTTTTGTTGAATCCGCCGCTGCCGATGCGCGCAATGCGTTCTATATTTCTATATAGCACGTCTGCCAAGTTTGCAACGCGTCGCAGCAGCAGGAGCGGAGTTACGTGCGCCTTGCGTTATCCTTCGTATTACGGCAAGCGGAGAATCCGTGCAAACTTTTTGTTGAATCCGCCGCTGCCGATGCGCGCAATGCGTTCTATATTCTCTATATAGCACGTCTGCCAAGTTTGCAACGCGTCGCAGCAGCAGGAGCGGAGTTACGTGCGCCTTGCGTTATCCTTCGTATTACGGCAAGCGGAGAATCCGTGCAAACTTTTTGTTGAATCCGCCGCTGCCGATGCGCGCAATGCGTTCTATATTTCTATATAGCACGTCTGCCAAGTTTGCAACGCGTCGCAGCAGCAGGAGCGGAGTTACGTGCGCCTTGCGTTATCCTTCGTATTACGGCAAGCGGAGAATCCGCGCAAACTTTTTGTTGAATCCGCCGCTGCCGATGCGCGCAATGCGTTCTATATTCTCTATATAGCACGTCTGCCAAGTTTGCAACGCGTCGCAGCAGCAGGAGCGGAGTTACGTGCGCCTTGCGTTATCCTTCGTATTACGGCAAGCGGAGAATCCGTGCAAACTTTTTGTTGAATCCGCCGCTGCCGATGCGCGCAATGCGTTCTATATTTCTATATAGCACGTCTGCCAAGTTTGCAACGCGTCGCAGCAGCAGGAGCGGAGTTACGTGCGCCTTGCGTTATCCTTCGTATTACGGCAAGCGGAGAATCCGTGCAAACTTTTTGTTGAATCCGCCGCTGCCGATGCGCGCAATGCGTTCTATATGTTCTATATAGCACGTCTGCCAAGTTTGCAACGCGTCGCAGCAGCAGGAGCGGAGTTACGTGCGCCTTGCGTTATCCTTCGTATTACGGCAAGCGGAGAATCCGTGCAAACTTTTTGTTGAATCCGCCGCCGCCGATGCGCGCAATGCGTTCTATATGTTCTATATAGCACGTCTGCCAAGTTTGCAACGCGTCGCAGCAGCAGGAGCGGAGTTACGTGCGCCTTGCGTTATCCTTCGTATTACGGCAAGCGGAGAATCCGCGCAAACTTTTTGTTGAATCCGCCGCTGCCGATGCGCGCAATGCGTTCTATATTTCTATATAGCACGTCTGCCAAGTTTGCAACGCGTCGCAGCAGCAGGAGCGGAGTTACGTGCGCCTTGCGTTATCCTTCGTATTACGGCAAGCGGAGAATCCGTGCAAACTTTTTGTTGAATCCGCCGCTGCCGATGCGCGCAATGCGTTCTATATTCTCTATATAGCACGTCTGCCAAGTTTGCAACGCGTCGCAGCAGCAGGAGCGGAGTTACGTGCGCCTTGCGTTATCCTTCGTATTACGGCAAGCGGAGAATCCGTGCAAACTTTTTGTTGAATCCGCCGCTGCCGATGCGCGCAATGCGTTCTATATTCTCTATATAGCACGTCTGCCAAGTTTGCAACGCGTCGCAGCAGCAGGAGCGGAGTTACGTGCGCCTTGCGTTATCCTTCGTATTACGGCAAGCGGAGAATCCGTGCAAACTTTTTGTTGAATCCGCCGCCGCTGCCGATGCGCGCAATGCGTTCTATATTCTCTATATAGCACGTCTGCCAAGTTTGCAACGCGTCGCAGCAGCAGGAGCGGAGTTACGTGCGCCTTGCGTTATCCTTCGTATTACGGCAAGCGGAGAATCCGTGCAAACTTTTTGTTGAATCCGCCGCTGCCGATGCGCGCAATGCGTTCTATATTTTCTATATAGCACGTCTGCCAAGTTTGCAACGCGTCGCAGCAGCAGGAGCGGAGTTACGTGCGCCTTGCGTTATCCTTCGTATTACGGCAAGCGGAGAATCCGTGCAAACTTTTTGTTGAATCCGCCGCTGCCGATGCGCGCAATGCGTTCTATATTTTCTATATAGCACGTCTGCCAAGTTTGCAACGCGTCGCAGCAGCAGGAGCGGAGTTACGTGCGCCTTGCGTTATCCTTCGTATTACGGCAAGCGGAGAATCCGTGCAAACTTTTTGTTGAATCCGCCGCTGCCGATGCGCGCAATGCGTTCTATATTTCTATATAGCACGTCTGCCAAGTTTGCAACGCGTCGCAGCAGCAGGAGCGGAGTTACGTGCGCCTTGCGTTATCCTTCGTATTACGGCAAGCGGAGAATCCGTGCAAACTTTTTGTTGAATCCGCCGCTGCCGATGCGCGCAATGCGTTCTATATTCTCTATATAGCACGTCTGCCAAGTTTGCAACGCGTCGCAGCAGCAGGAGCGGAGTTACGTGCGCCTTGCGTTATCCTTCGTATTACGGCAAGCGGAGAATCCGCGCAAACTTTTTGTTGAATCCGCCGCCGCTGCCGATGCGCGCAATGCGTTCTATATGTTCTATATAGCACGTCTGCCAAGTTTGCAACGCGTCGCAGCAGCAGGAGCGGAGTTACGTGCGCCTTGCGTTATCCTTCGTATTACGGCAAGCGGAGAATCCGTGCAAACTTTTTGTTGAATCCGCCGCTGCCGATGCGCGCAATGCGTTCTATATTTCTATATAGCACGTCTGCCAAGTTTGCAACGCGTCGCAGCAGCAGGAGCGGAGTTACGTGCGCCTTGCGTTATCCTTCGTATTAGGGCAAGCGGAGAATCCGTGCAAACTTTTTGTTGAATCCGCCGCTGCCGATGCGCGCAATGCGTTCTATATGTTCTATATAGCACGTCTGCCAAGTTTGCAACGCGTCGCAGCAGCAGGAGCGGAGTTACGTGCGCCTTGCGTTATCCTTCGTATTAGGGCAAGCGGAGAATCCGTGCAAACTTTTTGTTGAATCCGCCGCTGCCGATGCGCGCAATGCGTTCTATATGTTCTATATAGCACGTCTGCCAAGTTTGCAACGCGTCGCAGCAGCAGGAGCGGAGTTACGTGCGCCTTGCGTTATCCTTCGTATTACGGCAAGCGGAGAATCCGTGCAAACTTTTTGTTGAATCCGCCGCTGCCGATGCGCGCAATGCGTTCTATATTTTCTATATAGCACGTCTGCCAAGTTTGCAACGCGTCGCAGCAGCAGGAGCGGAGTTACGTGCGCCTTGCGTTATCCTTCGTATTACGGCAAGCGGAGAATCCGTGCAAACTTTTTGTTGAATCCGCCGCTGCCGATGCGCGCAATGCGTTCTATATTTCTATATAGCACGTCTGCCAAGTTTGCAACGCGTCGCAGCAGCAGGAGCGGAGTTACGTGCGCCTTGCGTTATCCTTCGTATTACGGCAAGCGGAGAATCCGTGCAAACTTTTTGTTGAATCCGCCGCTGCCGATGCGCGCAATGCGTTCTATATGTTCTATATAGCACGTCTGCCAAGTTTGCAACGCGTCGCAGCAGCAGGAGCGGAGTTACGTGCGCCTTGCGTTATCCTTCGTATTACGGCAAGCGGAGAATCCGTGCAAACTTTTTGTTGAATCCGCCGCTGCCGATGCGCGCAATGCGTTCTATATTTTCTATATAGCACGTCTGCCAAGTTTGCAACGCGTCGCAGCAGCAGGAGCGGAGTTACGTGCGCCTTGCGTTATCCTTCGTATTACGGCAAGCGGAGAATCCGTGCAAACTTTTTGTTGAATCCGCCGCTGCCGATGCGCGCAATGCGTTCTATATGTTCTATATAGCACGTCTGCCAAGTTTGCAACGCGTCGCAGCAGCAGGAGCGGAGTTACGTGCGCCTTGCGTTATCCTTCGTATTACGGCAAGCGGAGAATCCGTGCAAACTTTTTGTTGAATCCGCCGCTGCCGATGCGCGCAATGCGTTCTATATGTTCTATATAGCACGTCTGCCAAGTTTGCAACGCGTCGCAGCAGCAGGAGCGGAGTTACGTGCGCCTTGCGTTATCCTTCGTATTACGGCAAGCGGAGAATCCGTGCAAACTTTTTGTTGAATCCGCCGCTGCCGATGCGCGCAATGCGTTCTATATTTTCTATATAGCACGTCTGCCAAGTTTGCAACGCGTCGCAGCAGCAGGAGCGGAGTTACGTGCGCCTTGCGTTATCCTTCGTATTACGGCAAGCGGAGAATCCGTGCAAACTTTTTGTTGAATCCGCCGCTGCCGATGCGCGCAATGCGTTCTATATTCTCTATATAGCACGTCTGCCAAGTTTGCAACGCGTCGCAGCAGCAGGAGCGGAGTTACGTGCGCCTTGCGTTATCCTTCGTATTACGGCAAGCGGAGAATCCGTGCAAACTTTTTGTTGAATCCGCCGCTGCCGATGCGCGCAATGCGTTCTATATTTCTATATAGCACGTCTGCCAAGTTTGCAACGCGTCGCAGCAGCAGGAGCGGAGTTACGTGCGCCTTGCGTTATCCTTCGTATTACGGCAAGCGGAGAATCCGCGCAAACTTTTTGTTGAATCCGCCGCCGCCGATGCGCGCAATGCGTTCTATATTCTCTATATAGCACGTCTGCCAAGTTTGCAACGCGTCGCAGCAGCAGGAGCGGAGTTACGTGCGCCTTGCGTTATCCTTCGTATTACGGCAAGCGGAGAATCCGTGCAAACTTTTTGTTGAATCCGCCGCTGCCGATGCGCGCAATGCGTTCTATATTTCTATATAGCACGTCTGCCAAGTTTGCAACGCGTCGCAGCAGCAGGAGCGGAGTTACGTGCGCCTTGCGTTATCCTTCGTATTACGGCAAGCGGAGAATCCGTGCAAACTTTTTGTTGAATCCGCCGCTGCCGATGCGCGCAATGCGTTCTATATTTCTCTATATAGCACGTCTGCCAAGTTTGCAACGCGTCGCAGCAGCAGGAGCGGAGTTACGTGCGCCTTGCGTTATCCTTCGTATTACGGCAAGCGGAGAATCCGTGCAAACTTTTTGTTGAATCCGCCGCTGCCGATGCGCGCAATGCGTTCTATATTCTCTATATAGCACGTCTGCCAAGTTTGCAACGCGTCGCAGCAGCAGGAGCGGAGTTACGTGCGCCTTGCGTTATCCTTCGTATTACGGCAAGCGGAGAATCCGTGCAAACTTTTTGTTGAATCCGCCGCTGCCGATGCGCGCAATGCGTTCTATATTCTCTATATAGCACGTCTGCCAAGTTTGCAACGCGTCGCAGCAGCAGGAGCGGAGTTACGTGCGCCTTGCGTTATCCTTCGTATTACGGCAAGCGGAGAATCCGTGCAAACTTTTTGTTGAATCCGCCGCCGCCGATGCGCGCAATGCGTTCTATATGTTCTATATAGCACGTCTGCCAAGTTTGCAACGCGTCGCAGCAGCAGGAGCGGAGTTACGTGCGCCTTGCGTTATCCTTCGTATTACGGCAAGCGGAGAATCCGTGCAAACTTTTTGTTGAATCCGCCGCTGCCGATGCGCGCAATGCGTTCTATATTTCTATATAGCACGTCTGCCAAGTTTGCAACGCGTCGCAGCAGCAGGAGCGGAGTTACGTGCGCCTTGCGTTATCCTTCGTATTACGGCAAGCGGAGAATCCGTGCAAACTTTTTGTTGAATCCGCCGCTGCCGATGCGCGCAATGCGTTCTATATTTCTATATAGCACGTCTGCCAAGTTTGCAACGCGTCGCAGCAGCAGGAGCGGAGTTACGTGCGCCTTGCGTTATCCTTCGTATTACGGCAAGCGGAGAATCCGTGCAAACTTTTTGTTGAATCCGCCGCTGCCGATGCGCGCAATGCGTTCTATATGTTCTATATAGCACGTCTGCCAAGTTTGCAACGCGTCGCAGCAGCAGGAGCGGAGTTACGTGCGCCTTGCGTTATCCTTCGTATTACGGCAAGCGGAGAATCCGTGCAAACTTTTTGTTGAATCCGCCGCTGCCGATGCGCGCAATGCGTTCTATATTTTCTATATAGCACGTCTGCCAAGTTTGCAACGCGTCGCAGCAGCAGGAGCGGAGTTACGTGCGCCTTGCGTTATCCTTCGTATTACGGCAAGCGGAGAATCCGTGCAAACTTTTTGTTGAATCCGCCGCTGCCGATGCGCGCAATGCGTTCTATATTTCTATATAGCACGTCTGCCAAGTTTGCAACGCGTCGCAGCAGCAGGAGCGGAGTTACGTGCGCCTTGCGTTATCCTTCGTATTACGGCAAGCGGAGAATCCGTGCAAACTTTTTGTTGAATCCGCCGCTGCCGATGCGCGCAATGCGTTCTATATGTTCTATATAGCACGTCTGCCAAGTTTGCAACGCGTCGCAGCAGCAGGAGCGGAGTTACGTGCGCCTTGCGTTATCCTTCGTATTACGGCAAGCGGAGAATCCGTGCAAACTTTTTGTTGAATCCGCCGCTGCCGATGCGCGCAATGCGTTCTATATTTCTATATAGCACGTCTGCCAAGTTTGCAACGCGTCGCAGCAGCAGGAGCGGAGTTACGTGCGCCTTGCGTTATCCTTCGTATTACGGCAAGCGGAGAATCCGTGCAAACTTTTTGTTGAATCCGCCGCTGCCGATGCGCGCAATGCGTTCTATATTCTCTATATAGCACGTCTGCCAAGTTTGCAACGCGTCGCAGCAGCAGGAGCGGAGTTACGTGCGCCTTGCGTTATCCTTCGTATTACGGCAAGCGGAGAATCCGTGCAAACTTTTTGTTGAATCCGCCGCTGCCGATGCGCGCAATGCGTTCTATATTTCTATATAGCACGTCTGCCAAGTTTGCAACGCGTCGCAGCAGCAGGAGCGGAGTTACGTGCGCCTTGCGTTATCCTTCGTATTACGGCAAGCGGAGAATCCGTGCAAACTTTTTGTTGAATCCGCCGCTGCCGATGCGCGCAATGCGTTCTATATTTCTATATAGCACGTCTGCCAAGTTTGCAACGCGTCGCAGCAGCAGGAGCGGAGTTACGTGCGCCTTGCGTTATCCTTCGTATTACGGCAAGCGGAGAATCCGTGCAAACTTTTTGTTGAATCCGCCGCTGCCGATGCGCGCAATGCGTTCTATATGTTCTATATAGCACGTCTGCCAAGTTTGCAACGCGTCGCAGCAGCAGGAGCGGAGTTACGTGCGCCTTGCGTTATCCTTCGTATTACGGCAAGCGGAGAATCCGTGCAAACTTTTTGTTGAATCCGCCGCTGCCGATGCGCGCAATGCGTTCTATATGTTCTATATAGCACGTCTGCCAAGTTTGCAACGCGTCGCAGCAGCAGGAGCGGAGTTACGTGCGCCTTGCGTTATCCTTCGTATTACGGCAAGCGGAGAATCCGTGCAAACTTTTTGTTGAATCCGCCGCTGCCGATGCGCGCAATGCGTTCTATATGTTCTATATAGCACGTCTGCCAAGTTTGCAACGCGTCGCAGCAGCAGGAGCGGAGTTACGTGCGCCTTGCGTTATCCTTCGTATTACGGCAAGCGGAGAATCCGTGCAAACTTTTTGTTGAATCCGCCGCCGCTGCCGATGCGCGCAATGCGTTCTATATTTCTATATAGCACGTCTGCCAAGTTTGCAACGCGTCGCAGCAGCAGGAGCGGAGTTACGTGCGCCTTGCGTTATCCTTCGTATTACGGCAAGCGGAGAATCCGTGCAAACTTTTTGTTGAATCCGCCGCCGCCGATGCGCGCAATGCGTTCTATATGTTCTATATAGCACGTCTGCCAAGTTTGCAACGCGTCGCAGCAGCAGGAGCGGAGTTACGTGCGCCTTGCGTTATCCTTCGTATTACGGCAAGCGGAGAATCCGTGCAAACTTTTTGTTGAATCCGCCGCTGCCGATGCGCGCAATGCGTTCTATATGTTCTATATAGCACGTCTGCCAAGTTTGCAACGCGTCGCAGCAGCAGGAGCGGAGTTACGTGCGCCTTGCGTTATCCTTCGTATTACGGCAAGCGGAGAATCCGTGCAAACTTTTTGTTGAATCCGCCGCTGCCGATGCGCGCAATGCGTTCTATATTTCTATATAGCACGTCTGCCAAGTTTGCAACGCGTCGCAGCAGCAGGAGCGGAGTTACGTGCGCCTTGCGTTATCCTTCGTATTACGGCAAGCGGAGAATCCGTGCAAACTTTTTGTTGAATCCGCCGCTGCCGATGCGCGCAATGCGTTCTATATGTTCTATATAGCACGTCTGCCAAGTTTGCAACGCGTCGCAGCAGCAGGAGCGGAGTTACGTGCGCCTTGCGTTATCCTTCGTATTACGGCAAGCGGAGAATCCGTGCAAACTTTTTGTTGAATCCGCCGCTGCCGATGCGCGCAATGCGTTCTATATTCTATATAGCACGTCTGCCAAGTTTGCAACGCGTCGCAGCAGCAGGAGCGGAGTTACGTGCGCCTTGCGTTATCCTTCGTATTACGGCAAGCGGAGAATCCGTGCAAACTTTTTGTTGAATCCGCCGCTGCCGATGCGCGCAATGCGTTCTATATGTTCTATATAGCACGTCTGCCAAGTTTGCAACGCGTCGCAGCAGCAGGAGCGGAGTTACGTGCGCCTTGCGTTATCCTTCGTATTACGGCAAGCGGAGAATCCGTGCAAACTTTTTGTTGAATCCGCCGCTGCCGATGCGCGCAATGCGTTCTATATTTCTATATAGCACGTCTGCCAAGTTTGCAACGCGTCGCAGCAGCAGGAGCGGAGTTACGTGCGCCTTGCGTTATCCTTCGTATTACGGCAAGCGGAGAATCCGTGCAAACTTTTTGTTGAATCCGCCGCTGCCGATGCGCGCAATGCGTTCTATATTTTCTATATAGCACGTCTGCCAAGTTTGCAACGCGTCGCAGCAGCAGGAGCGGAGTTACGTGCGCCTTGCGTTATCCTTCGTATTACGGCAAGCGGAGAATCCGTGCAAACTTTTTGTTGAATCCGCCGCTGCCGATGCGCGCAATGCGTTCTATATGTTCTATATAGCACGTCTGCCAAGTTTGCAACGCGTCGCAGCAGCAGGAGCGGAGTTACGTGCGCCTTGCGTTATCCTTCGTATTACGGCAAGCGGAGAATCCGTGCAAACTTTTTGTTGAATCCGCCGCTGCCGATGCGCGCAATGCGTTCTATATGTTCTATATAGCACGTCTGCCAAGTTTGCAACGCGTCGCAGCAGCAGGAGCGGAGTTACGTGCGCCTTGCGTTATCCTTCGTATTACGGCAAGCGGAGAATCCGCGCAAACTTTTTGTTGAATCCGCCGCTGCCGATGCGCGCAATGCGTTCTATATTCTCTATATAGCACGTCTGCCAAGTTTGCAACGCGTCGCAGCAGCAGGAGCGGAGTTACGTGCGCCTTGCGTTATCCTTCGTATTACGGCAAGCGGAGAATCCGTGCAAACTTTTTGTTGAATCCGCCGCTGCCGATGCGCGCAATGCGTTCTATATTTCTATATAGCACGTCTGCCAAGTTTGCAACGCGTCGCAGCAGCAGGAGCGGAGTTACGTGCGCCTTGCGTTATCCTTCGTATTACGGCAAGCGGAGAATCCGTGCAAACTTTTTGTTGAATCCGCCGCTGCCGATGCGCGCAATGCGTTCTATATGTTCTATATAGCACGTCTGCCAAGTTTGCAACGCGTCGCAGCAGCAGGAGCGGAGTTACGTGCGCCTTGCGTTATCCTTCGTATTACGGCAAGCGGAGAATCCGTGCAAACTTTTTGTTGAATCCGCCGCTGCCGATGCGCGCAATGCGTTCTATATGTTCTATATAGCACGTCTGCCAAGTTTGCAACGCGTCGCAGCAGCAGGAGCGGAGTTACGTGCGCCTTGCGTTATCCTTCGTATTACGGCAAGCGGAGAATCCGTGCAAACTTTTTGTTGAATCCGCCGCTGCCGATGCGCGCAATGCGTTCTATATGTTCTATATAGCACGTCTGCCAAGTTTGCAACGCGTCGCAGCAGCAGGAGCGGAGTTACGTGCGCCTTGCGTTATCCTTCGTATTACGGCAAGCGGAGAATCCGTGCAAACTTTTTGTTGAATCCGCCGCTGCCGATGCGCGCAATGCGTTCTATATGTTCTATATAGCACGTCTGCCAAGTTTGCAACGCGTCGCAGCAGCAGGAGCGGAGTTACGTGCGCCTTGCGTTATCCTTCGTATTACGGCAAGCGGAGAATCCGTGCAAACTTTTTGTTGAATCCGCCGCTGCCGATGCGCGCAATGCGTTCTATATGTTCTATATAGCACGTCTGCCAAGTTTGCAACGCGTCGCAGCAGCAGGAGCGGAGTTACGTGCGCCTTGCGTTATCCTTCGTATTACGGCAAGCGGAGAATCCGTGCAAACTTTTTGTTGAATCCGCCGCTGCCGATGCGCGCAATGCGTTCTATATGTTCTATATAGCACGTCTGCCAAGTTTGCAACGCGTCGCAGCAGCAGGAGCGGAGTTACGTGCGCCTTGCGTTATCCTTCGTATTACGGCAAGCGGAGAATCCGTGCAAACTTTTTGTTGAATCCGCCGCTGCCGATGCGCGCAATGCGTTCTATATTTCTCTATATAGCACGTCTGCCAAGTTTGCAACGCGTCGCAGCAGCAGGAGCGGAGTTACGTGCGCCTTGCGTTATCCTTCGTATTACGGCAAGCGGAGAATCCGTGCAAACTTTTTGTTGAATCCGCCGCTGCCGATGCGCGCAATGCGTTCTATATTTCTATATAGCACGTCTGCCAAGTTTGCAACGCGTCGCAGCAGCAGGAGCGGAGTTACGTGCGCCTTGCGTTATCCTTCGTATTACGGCAAGCGGAGAATCCGTGCAAACTTTTTGTTGAATCCGCCGCTGCCGATGCGCGCAATGCGTTCTATATTTCTATATAGCACGTCTGCCAAGTTTGCAACGCGTCGCAGCAGCAGGAGCGGAGTTACGTGCGCCTTGCGTTATCCTTCGTATTACGGCAAGCGGAGAATCCGTGCAAACTTTTTGTTGAATCCGCCGCTGCCGATGCGCGCAATGCGTTCTATATTTCTATATAGCACGTCTGCCAAGTTTGCAACGCGTCGCAGCAGCAGGAGCGGAGTTACGTGCGCCTTGCGTTATCCTTCGTATTACGGCAAGCGGAGAATCCGTGCAAACTTTTTGTTGAATCCGCCGCTGCCGATGCGCGCAATGCGTTCTATATTCTCTATATAGCACGTCTGCCAAGTTTGCAACGCGTCGCAGCAGCAGGAGCGGAGTTACGTGCGCCTTGCGTTATCCTTCGTATTACGGCAAGCGGCTATATAGCAAGTTTGCAACGCGTCGCAGCAGCAGGAGCGGAGTTACGGGCGCCTTGCGTTATCCTTCGTATTAGGGCAAGCGGAGAATCCGCGCAAACTTTTGTTGAATCCGCCGCCGCCGATGCGCGCAATGCGTTCTATATGTTCTATATAGCACGTCTGCCAAGTTTGCAACGCGTCGCAGCTGCAGGAGCGGAGTTACGGGCGCCTTGCGTTATCCTTCGTATTAGGGCAAGCGGAGAATCCGCGCAAACTTTTTGTTGAATCCGCCGCCGCCGATGCCCGCAATGCGTTCTATATGTTCTATATAGCACGTCTGCCAAGTTTGCAACGCGTCGCAGCAGCAGGAGCGGAGTTACGGGCGCCTTGCGTTATCCTTCGTATTAGGGCAAGCGGAGAATCCGCGCAAACTTTTTATTGAATCCGCCGCCGCCGATGCGCGCAATGCGTTCTATATGTTCTATATAGCACGTCTGCCAAGTTTGCAACGCGTCGCAGCAGCAGGAGCGGAGTTACGGGCGCCTTGCGTTATCCTTCGTATTAGGGCAAGCGGAGAATCCGCGCAAACTTTTTGTTGAATCCGCCGCCGCCGATGCGCGCAATGCGTTCTATATGTTCTATATAGCACGTCTGCCAAGTTTGCAACGCGTCGCAGCAGCAGGAGCGGAGTTACGGGCGCCTTGCGTTATCCTTCGTATTAGGGCAAGCGGAGAATCCGCGCAAACTTTTGTTGAATCCGCCGCCGCCGATGCGCGCAATGCGTTCTATATGTTCTATATAGCACGTCTGCCAAGTTTGCAACGCGTTGCAGCAGCAGGAGCGGAGTTACGGGCGCCTTGCGTTATCCTTCGTATTAGGGCAAGCGGAGAATCCGCGCAAACTTTTTGTTGAATCCGCCGCCGCCGATGCGCGCAATGCGTTCTATATGTTCTATATAGCACGTCTGCCAAGTTTGCAACGCGTCGCAGCAGCAGGAGCGGAGTTACGGGCGCCTTGCGTTATCCTTCGTATTAGGGCAAGCGGAGAATCCGCGCAAACTTTTTGTTGAATCCGCCGCCGCCGATGCGCGCAATGCGTTCTATATGTTCTATATAGCACGTCTGCCAAGTTTGCAACGCGTCGCAGCAGCAGGAGCGGAGTTACGGGCGCCTTGCGTTATCCTTCGTATTAGGGCAAGCGGAGAATCCGCGCAAACTTTTTGTTGAATCCGCCGCCGCCGATACGCGCAATGCGTTCTATATGTACTATATAGCACGTCTGCCAAGTTTGCAACGCGTCGCAGCAGCAGGAGCGGAGGTACGGGCGCCTTGCGTTATCCTTCGTATTAGGGCAAGCGGAGAATCCGCGCAAACTTTTTGTTGAATCCGCCGCTGCCGATGCGCGCAATGCGTTCTATATGTTCTATATAGCACGTCTGCCAAGTTTGCAACGCGTCGCAGCAGCAGGAGCTTAGTTACGGGCGCCTTGTGTTATCCTTCGTATTAGGGCAAGCGGAGAATCCGCGCAATTCATTTATTGATAAAACTTAAATAATTACAATACATCCCTAAACCCGGTGCTCCACTCAAAGGTACTACACCGGGTTGCCCTGCTCTAAATATATGTATATTCCTGTATATACAAAATAGTCCCTACTCTAGCTAACTATATCTAAGCTAACTTACAACTACTGCTAATGCGGACCTAGTCCGCGCCCTGCTTAACTAATTATTTACATGTCATCTCCTAATCCTTATATATTTCATTATTCCACTCAATAATTTGTCAAATACAATACATATAAAAAAATAATAATAATAAAGAAAATAAATATAAATGTCTCCTCGTCAAAGGTCGTCCGTTGTTGGTCTGCGTCGGGTCCTGGAGATTCCGTCTCTGCGCTGTAACGCGCAGCACCTTGAACAGAAACGAGCGTAATACGAAACATAATAGTAAACAGTTGGAACGTTACTCCCCTTGCGTGGATGCCTCCAGCACCTTCCGCTGTTGCTCAACCTCCTTGCGTACGCTGGCGGTCCCTTTGGTTGTGGAAGCTTCACTCGGTGTCATCGGCTCCTTATACGCTTGCTGTTGCCCCGTATCACCATGTTATCGCCATTAGCACGTTCCGTGCTAATTTGCAAAGCGTCGCCTCTCCTAGTAGCCGCTTCCGGCGCCTCCGGTTTCCCCCAGCTCGTCAATCACCCTTCGGTTACCCATGGGTCCGTCAGCAAATCCTGAAACAAAAGAAACAAAAACACACCCAAAATATCCGTTACCCGAGATCGGAGAACCAGACCGCTTTCAGAGCCGCCAACCCTTCCGGAGGACTTCTTTGCAATTCCATGCGGTACCAAGGGCGGCCGCCCTCGCCCCTCGGGGCGAGACCCGGTCGCCAACGGCGCGATCCGCAAGGGGTCCCTCGCCTGGACCTGGACAGCACTCTTTGCGACTATCCTGAGGTACAAAGCGGTCACGCTATGTGCCGTCTTTCGTATCCGCTCACCCGCAGCGGGGGCATGTGGCCACCAGAGCACCGGCCGTCCGGTACCCCGGGATCAACGGGCCAGCGCGTTTTCGCGCGACGCCGAAATGCGCCGCTAGGTCTGGATCCTCTCTTTTTCGCGCAACAGTAGGCCGCTGCCTCATCTCCCGGGAGACTGCCCGCCAGTATAGTCAGCACGCCCCGTAGTGGTGACTCTAGTATTGGGCACTGTTGTTTCCCGCCCTGCCTAATCCTGCGTTCGTGTTCTGCCCCGCGTTCGCGATCTAAACACTCGCGGTACTTAACCTACAAACTTAATCCTAAAACACTAAATTACCCACGGCGATTTTCCTTTTTCCTATCGATCGTGCTTAAGACGATCCAGCTTTTCCGCCTCCTTGCTAAAGAATTCCCACCAGTCTGCCGTTTCTCGGTCGTTAATCTCCTGGTCGCTTCTGGGCCATCGTAAGCCTCGTCGTAGCGCTGCAGCTTCCGCGCGTGCTCGCCACTCCGCCGTTCCGGGACACTCGAATAATACGTGTCCTGCAGTATCTTCCGCGCCGCAATAGCAATTAGGATCGTCTCTACGTCCTATTTTATGGAGGTACGCCTTGAAGTTTCCATGTCCGGTTATCAGTTGTACCGCTTGATGTGACATCCTCACGTCTAATTTCCTAAATTCAACCGCATTTCCGATAAATTTCTTCGTCCATCTACCTTTTACAGCATTTTCCCACCGATCCTGCCATTCGTCCTCGCATACACTAGAAATTGCGTTTCTTACTGTTTTTGCCGAAATTAATTCATATACTGCGTCCGCGTTCGCGTCTTGTCCCGCTTCTTTAGCTAATTCGTCCGCGCGTTCGTTTCCTGTCGCCCCCGCGTGAGCCCTAGTCCAAATTAATCTTAATCCAAGGAGAATCCGTCGCAAAAAGTTTGTTGAATCCGCCGCCGCCGACGCGCTCTAGTGCGATAAACTATCCGTTACTATTACAGCGCTTCGAACCGCCTATTTCGAATGTATTTCGCCGCGTAATAAATCGCGACGAGCTCCGCTTGATAATTATCGCACGCGTCCGCTAACTTTAATTTCCGATTATAAGTTTCCTTACCGTTGATATATACTACGAATGCCGCGCCCGTACCGTGATCCGAATCCGTCGGTGTAAATCAGACGCCCTGCAGCTTCGAATCGCGTCCGCGTTCTTCTCGTATCGAACTGATCGCGCCTCTGCCGGATGTAGCGCGTCCAAAATCGCACTTACAGTTTCCACGCTCTCCGGATGCAGTCTCTTGAATCCAGTGATTCTTTCTAATTCCGCTCGGATCCAATCCGCGCAAACTTTTTGTTGAATCCGCCGCCGCCGATGCGCGCAATGCGTTCTATATGTTCTATATAGCACGTCTGCCAAGTTTGCAACGCGTCGCAGCAGCAGGAGCGGAGTTACGGGCGCCTTGCGTTATCCTTCGTATTAGGGCAAGCGGAGAATCCGCGCAAACTTTTTGTTGAATCCGCCGCCGCCGATGCGCGCAATGCGTTCTATATGTTCTATATAGCACGTCTGCCAAGTTTGCAACGCGTCGCAGCAGCAGGAGCGGAGTTACGGGCGCCTTGCGTTATCCTTCGTATTAGGCAAGCGGAGAATCCGCGCAAACTTTTTGTTGAATCCGCCGCCGCCGATGCGCGCAATGCGTTCTATATGTTCTATATAGCACGTCTGCCAAGTTTGCAACGCGTCGCAGCAGCAGGAGCGGAGTTACGGGCGCCTTGCGTTATCCTTCGTATTAGGGCAAGCGGAGAATCAGCGCAAACTTTTTGTTGAATCCGCCGCCGCCGATGCGCGCAATGCGTTCTATATGTTCTATATAGCACGTCTGCCAAGTTTGCAACGCGTCGCAGCAGCAGGAGCGGAGTTACGGGCGCCTTGCGTTATCCTTCGTATTAGGGCAAGCGGAGAATCCGCGCAAACTTTTTGTTGAATCCGCCGCCGCCGATGCGCGCAATGCGTTCTATATGCTCTATATAGCACGTCTGCCAAGTTTGCAACGCGTCGCAGCAGCAGGAGCGGAGTTACGGGCGCCTTGCGTTATCCTTCGTATTAGGGCAAGCGGAGAATCCGCGCAAACTTTTTGTTGAATCCGCCGCCGCCGATGAGCGCAATGCGTTCTATATGTTCTATATAGCACGTCTGCCAAGTTTGCAATGCGTCGCAGCAGCAGGAGCGGAGTTACGGGCGCCTTGCGTTATCCTTCGTATTAGGGCAAGCGGAGAATCAGCGCAAACTTTTTGTTGAATCCGCCGCCGCCGATGCGCGCAATGCGTTCTATATGTTCTATATAGCACGTCTGCCAAGTTTGCAACGCGTCGCAGCAGCAGGAGCGGAGTTACGGACGCCTTGCGTTATCCTTCGTATTAGGGCAAGCGGAGAATCCGCGCAAACTTTTTGTTGAATCCGCCGCCGCCGATGCGCGCAATGCGTTCTATATAGCACGTCTGCCAAGTTTGCAACGCGTCGCAGCAGCAGGAGCGGAGTTACGGGCGCCTTGCGTTATCCTTCGTATTAGGGGAAGCGGAGAATCCGCGCAAACTTTTTGTTGAATCCGCCGCCGCCGATGCACGCAATGCGTTCTATATGTTCTATATAGCACGTCTGCCAAGTTTGCAACGCGTCGCAGCAGCAGGAGCGGAGTTACGGACGCCTTGCGTTATCCTTCGTATTAGGGCAAGCGGAGAATCCGCGCAAACTTTTTGTTGAATCCGCCGCCGCCGATGCGCGCAATGCGTTCTATATGTTCTATATAGCACGTCTGCCAAGTTTGCAACGCGTCGCAGCAGCAGGAGCGGAGTTACGGGCGCCTTGCGTTATCCTTCGTATTAGGGCAAGCGGAGAATCCGCGCAAACTTTTTGTTGAATCCGCCGCCGCCGATGCGCGCAATGCGTTCTATATGTTCTATATAGCACGTCTGCCAAGTTTGCAACGCGTCGCAGCAGCAGGAGCGGAGTTACGGGCGCCTTGCGTTATCCTTCGTATTAGGGCAAGCGGAGAATCCGCGCAAACTTTTTGTTGAATCAGCCGCCGCCGATGCGCGCAATGCGTTCTATATGTTCTATATAGCACGTCTGCCAAGTTTGCAACGCGTCGCAGCAGCAGGAGCGGAGTTACGGGCGCCTTGCGTTATCCTTCGTATTAGGGCAAGCGGAGAATCCGCGCAAACTTTTTGTTGAATCCGCCGCCGCCGATGCGCGCAATGCGTTCTATATGCTCTATATAGCACGTCTGCCAAGTTTGCAACGCGTCGCAGCAGCAGGAGCGGAGTTACGGGCGCCTTGCGTTATCCTTCGTATTAGGGCAAGCGGAGAATCCGCGCAAACTTTTTGTTGAATCCGCCGCCGCCGATGCGCGCAATGCGTTCTATATGTTCTATATAGCACGTCTGCCAAGTTTGCAACGCGTCGCAGCAGCAGGAGCGGAGTTACGGGCGCCTTGCGTTATCCTTCGTATTAGGGCAAGCGGAGAATCCGCGCAAACTTTTTGTTGAATCCGCCGCCGCCGATGCGCGCAATGCGTTCTATATGTTCTATATAGCACGTCTGCCAAGTTTGCAACGCTTCGCAGCAGCAGGAGCGGAGTTACGGGCGCCTTGCGTTATCCTTCGTATTAGGGCAAGCGGAGAATCCGCGCAAACTTTTTGTTGAATCCGCCGCCGCCGATGCGCGCAATGCGTTCTATATGTTCTATATAGCACGTCCGCCAAGTTTGCAACGCGTCGCAGCAGCGGGAGCGGAGTTACGGGCGCCTTGCGTTATCCTTCGTATTAGGGCAAGCGGAGAATCCGCGCAAACTTTTTGTTGAATCCGCCGCCGCCGATGCGCGCAATGCGTTCTATATGTTCTATATAGCACGTCTGCCAAGTTTGCAACGCGTCGCAGCAGCAGGAGCGGAGTTACGGGCGCCTTGCGTTATCCTTCGTATTAGGGCAAGCGGAGAATCCGCGCAAACTTTTTGTTGAATCCGCCGCCGCCGATGCGCGCAATGCGTTCTATATGTTCTATATAGCACGTCTGCCAAGTTTGCAACGCGTCGCAGCAGCAGGAGCGGAGTTACGGGCGCCTTGCGTTATCCTTCGTATTAGGGCAAGCGGAGAATCAGCGCAAACTTTTTGTTGAATCCGCCGCCGCCGATGCGCGCAATGCGTTCTATATGTTCTATATAGCACGTCTGCCAAGTTTGCAACGCGTCGCAGCAGCAGGAGCGGAGTTACGGACGCCTTGCGTTATCCTTCGTATTAGGGCAAGCGGAGAATCCGCGCAAACTTTTTGTTGAATCCGCCGCCGCCGATGCGCGCAATGCGTTCTATATAGCACGTCTGCCAAGTTTGCAACGCGTCGCAGCAGCAGGAGCGGAGTTACGGGCGCCTTGCGTTATCCTTCGTATTAGGGCAAGCGGAGAATCCGCGCAAACTTTTTGTTGAATCCGCCGCCGCCGATGCACGCAATGCGTTCTATATGTTCTATATAGCACGTCTGCCAAGTTTGCAACGCGTCGCAGCAGCAGGAGCGGAGTTACGGACGCCTTGCGTTATCCTTCGTATTAGGGCAAGCGGAGAATCCGCGCAAACTTTTTGTTGAATCCGCCGCCGCCGATGCGCGCAATGCGTTCTATATGTTCTATATAGCACGTCTGCCAAGTTTGCAACGCGTCGCAGCAGCAGGAGCGGAGTTACGGGCGCCTTGCGTTATCCTTCGTATTAGGGCAAGCGGAGAATCCGCGCAAACTTTTTGTTGAATCCGCCGCCGCCGATGCGCGCAATGCGTTCTATATGTTCTATATAGCACGTCTGCCAAGTTTGCAACGCGTCGCAGCAGCAGGAGCGGAGTTACGGGGGCCTTGCGTTATCCTTCGTATTAGGGCAAGCGGAGAATCCGCGCAAACTTTTTGTTGAATCCGCCGCCGCCGATGCGCGCAATGCGTTCTATATGTTCTATATAGCACGTCTGCCAAGTTTGCAACGCGTCGCAGCAGCAGGAGCGGAGTTACGGGCGCCTTGCGTTATCCTTCGTATTAGGGCAAGCGGAGAATCCGCGCAAACTTTTTGTTGAATCCGCCGCCGCCGATGAGCGCAATGCGTTCTATATGTTCTATATAGCACGTCTGCCAAGTTTGCAACGCGTCGCAGCAGCAGGAGCGGAGTTACGGGCGCCTTGCGTTATCCTTCGTATTAGGGCAAGCGGAGAATCAGCGCAAACTTTTTGTTGAATCCGCCGCCGCCGATGCGCAATGCGTTCTATATTCTATATAGCACGTCTGCCAAGTTTGCAACGCGTCGCAGCAGCAGGAGCGGAGTTACGGGCGCCTTGCGTTATCCTTCGTATTAGGGCAAGCGGAGAATCCGCGCAAACTTTTTGTTGAATCCGCCGCCGCCGATGCGCGCAATGCGTTCTATATGTTCTATATAGCACGTCTGCCAAGTTTGCAACGCGTCGCAGCAGCAGGAGCGGAGTTACGGGCGCCTTGCGTTATCCTTCGTATTAGGGCAAGCGGAGAATCCGCGCAAACTTTTTGTTGAATCCGCCGCCGCCGATGCGCGCAATGCGTTCTATATGTTCTATATAGCACGTCTGCCAAGTTTGCAACGCGTCGCAGCAGCAGGAGCGGAGTTACGGGCGCCTTGCGTTATCCTTCGTATTAGGGCAAGCGGAGAATCCGCGCAAACTTTTTGTTGAATCCGCCGCCGCCGATGCGCGCAATGCGTTCTATATGTTCTATATAGCACGTCTGCCAAGTTTGCAACGCGTCGCAGCAGCAGGAGCGGAGTTACGGGCGCCTTGCGTTATCCTTCGTATTAGGGCAAGCGGAGAATCCGCGCAAACTTTTTGTTGAATCCGCCGCCGCCGATGCGCGCAATGCGTTCTATATGCTCTATATAGCACGTCTGCCAAGTTTGCAACGCGTCGCAGCAGCAGGAGCGGAGTTACGGGCGCCTTGCGTTATCCTTCGTATTAGGGCAAGCGGAGAATCCGCGCAAACTTTTTGTTGAATCCGCCGCCGCCGATGCGCGCAATGCGTTCTATATGTTCTATATAGCACGTCTGCCAAGTTTGCAACGCGTCGCAGCAGCAGGAGCGGAGTTACGGGCGCCTTGCGTTATCCTTCGTATTAGGGCAAGCGGAGAATCCGCGCAAACTTTTTGTTGAATCCGCCGCCGCCGATGCGCGCAATGCGTTCTATATGTTCTATATAGCACGTCCGCCAAGTTTGCAACGCGTCGCAGCAGCAGGAGCGGAGTTACGGGCGCCTTGCGTTATCCTTCGTATTAGGGCAAGCGGAGAATCCGCGCAAACTTTTTGTTGAATCCGCCGCCGCCGATGCGCGCAATGCGTTCTATATGTTCTATATAGCACGTCCGCCAAGTTTGCAACGCGTCGCAGCAGCAGGAGCGGAGTTACGGGCGCCTTGCGTTATCCTTCGTATTAGGGCAAGCGGAGAATCCGCGCAAACTTTTTGTTGAATCCGCCGCCGCCGATGCGCGCAATGCGTTCTATATGTTCTATATAGCACGTCCGCCAAGTTTGCAACGCGTCGCAGCAGCAGGAGCGGAGTTACGGGCGCCTTGCGTTATCCTTCGTATTAGGGCAAGCGGAGAATCCGCGCAAACTTTTTGTTGAATCCGCCGCCGCCGATGCGCGCAATGCGTTCTATATGTTCTATATAGCACGTCTGCCAAGTTTGCAACGCGTCGCAGCAGCAGGAGCGGAGTTACGGGCGCCTTGCGTTATCCTTCGTATTAGGGCAAGCGGAGAATCCGCGCAAACTTTTTGTTGAATCCGCCGCCGCCGATGCGCGCAATGCGTTCTATATGTTCTATATAGCACGTCTGCCAAGTTTGCAACGCGTCGCAGCAGCAGGAGCGGAGTTACGGGCGCCTTGCGTTATCCTTCGTATTAGGGCAAGCGGAGAATCCGCGCAAACTTTTTGTTGAATCCGCCGCCGCCGATGAGCGCAATGCGTTCTATATGTTCTATATAGCACGTCTGCCAAGTTTGCAACGCGTCGCAGCAGCAGGAGCGGAGTTACGGGCGCCTTGCGTTATCCTTCGTATTAGGGCAAGCGGAGAATCCGCGCAAACTTTTTGTTGAATCCGCCGCCGCCGATGCGCGCAATGCGTTCTATATGTTCTATATAGCACGTCTGCCAAGTTTGCAACGCGTCGCAGCAGCAGGAGCGGAGTTACGGCCGCCTTGCGTTATCCTTCGTATTAGGGCAAGCGGAGAATCCGCGCAAACTTTTTGTTGAATCCGCCGCCGCCGATGCGCGCAATGCGTTCTATATGTTCTATATAGCACGTCTGCCAAGTTTGCAACGCGTCGCAGCAGCAGGAGCGGAGTTACGGGCGCCTTGCGTTATCCTTCGTATTAGGGCAAGCGGAGAATCCGCGCAAACTTTTTGTTGAATCCGCCGCCGCCGATGCGCGCAATGCGTTCTATATGTTCTATATAGCACGTCTGCCAAGTTTGCAACGCGTCGCAGCAGCAGGAGCGGAGTTACGGGCGCCTTGCGTTATCCTTCGTATTAGGGCAAGCGGAGAATCCGCGCAAACTTTTTGTTGAATCCGCCGCCGCCGATGCGCGCAATGCGTTCTATATGTTCTATATAGCACGTCTGCCAAGTTTGCAACGCGTCGCAGCAGCAGGAGCGGAGTTACGGGCGCCTTGCGTTATCCTTCGTATTAGGGCAAGCGGAGAATCCGCGCAAACTTTTTGTTGAATCCGCCGCCGCCGATGCGCGCAATGCGTTCTATATGTTCTATATAGCACGTCTGCCAAGTTTGCAACGCGTCGCAGCAGCAGGAGCGGAGTTACGGGCGCCTTGCGTTATCCTTCGTATTAGGGCAAGCGGAGAATCCGCGCAAACTTTTTGTTGAATCCGCCGCCGCCGATGCGCGCAATGCGTTCTATATGTTCTATATAGCACGTCTGCCAAGTTTGCAACGCGTCGCAGCAGCAGGAGCGGAGTTACGGGCGCCTTGCGTTATCCTTCGTATTAGGGCAAGCGGAGAATCCGCGCAAACTTTTTGTTGAATCCGCCGCCGCCGATGCGCGCAATGCGTTCTATATGTTCTATATAGCACGTCTGCCAAGTTTGAAACGCGTCGCAGCAGCAGGAGCGGAGTTACGGGCGCCTTGCGTTATCCTTCGTATTAGGGCAAGCGGAGAATCCGCGCAAACTTTTTGTTGAATCAGCCGCCGCCGATGCGCGCAATGCGTTCTATATGTTCTATATAGCACGTCTGCCAAGTTTGCAACGCGTCGCAGCAGCAGGAGCGGAGTTACGGGCGCCTTGCGTTATCCTTCGTATTAGGGCAAGCGGAGAATCCGCGCAAACTTTTTGTTGAATCCGCCGCCGCCGATGCGCGCAATGCGTTCTATATGTTCTATATAGCACGTCTGCCAAGTTTGCAACGCGTCGCAGCAGCAGGAGCGGAGTTACGGGCGCCTTGCGTTATCCTTCGTATTAGGGCAAGCGGAGAATCCGCGCAAACTTTTTGTTGAATCCGCCGCCGCCGATGCGCGCAATGCGTTCTATATGTTCTATATAGCACGTCTGCCAAGTTTGCAACGCGTCGCAGCAGCAGGAGCGGAGTTACGGGCGCCTTGCGTTATCCTTCGTATTAGGGCAAGCGGAGAATCCGCGCAAACTTTTTGTTGAATCCGCCGCCGCCGATGCGCGCAATGCGTTCTATATGTTCTATATAGCACGTCTGCCAAGTTTGCAACGCGTCGCAGCAGCAGGAGCGGAGTTACGGGCGCCTTGCGTTATCCTTCGTATTAGGGCAAGCGGAGAATCCGCGCAAACTTTTTGTTGAATCCGCCGCCGCCGATGCGCGCAATGCGTTCTATATGTTCTATATAGCACGTCCGCCAAGTTTGCAACGCGTCGCAGCAGCAGGAGCGGAGTTACGGGCGCCTTGCGTTATCCTTCGTATTAGGGCAAGCGGAGAATCCGCGCAAACTTTTTGTTGAATCCGCCGCCGCCGATGCGCGCAATGCGTTCTATATTTCTATATAGCACGTCCGCCAAGTTTGCAACGCGTCGCAGCAGCAGGAGCGGAGTTACGGGCGCCTTGCGTTATCCTTCGTATTAGGGCAAGCGGAGAATCCGCGCAAACTTTTTGTTGAATCCGCCGCCGCCGATGCGCGCAATGCGTTCTATATGTTCTATATAGCACGTCTGCCAAGTTTGCAACGCGTCGCAGCAGCAGGAGCGGAGTTACGGGCGCCTTGCGTTATCCTTCGTATTAGGGCAAGCGGAGAATCCGCGCAAACTTTTTGTTGAATCCGCCGCCGCCGATGCGCGCAATGCGTTCTATATGTTCTATATAGCACGTCTGCCAAGTTTGCAACGCGTCGCAGCAGCAGGAGCGGAGTTACGGGCGCCTTGCGTTATCCTTCGTATTAGGGCAAGCGGAGAATCCGCGCAAACTTTTTGTTGAATCCGCCGCCGCCGATGCGCGCAATGCGTTCTATATGTTCTATATAGCACGTCTGCCAAGTTTGCAACGCGTCGCAGCAGCAGGAGCGGAGTTACGGGCGCCTTGCGTTATCCTTCGTATTAGGGCAAGCGGAGAATCCGCGCAAACTTTTTGTTGAATCCGCCGCCGCCGATGCGCGCAATGCGTTCTATATGTTCTATATAGCACGTCTGCCAAGTTTGCAACGCGTCGCAGCAGCAGGAGCGGAGTTACGGCCGCCTTGCGTTATCCTTCGTATTAGGCAAGCGGAGAATCCGCGCAAACTTTTTGTTGAATCCGCCGCCGCCGATGCGCGCAATGCGTTCTATATGTTCTATATAGCACGTCTGCCAAGTTTGCAACGCGTCGCAGCAGCAGGAGCGGAGTTACGGGCGCCTTGCGTTATCCTTCGTATTAGGGCAAGCGGAGAATCCGAGCAAACTTATTGTTGAATCCGCCGCCGCCGATGCGCGCAATGCGTTCTATATGTTCTATATAGCACGTCTGCCAAGTTTGCAACGCGTCGCAGCAGCAGGAGCGGAGTTACGGGCGCCTTGCGTTATCCTTCGTATTAGGGCAAGCGGAGAATCCGCGCAAACTTTTTGTTGAATCCGCCGCCGCCGATGCGCGCAATGCGTTCTATATGTTCTATATAGCACGTCTGCCAAGTTTGCAACGCGTCGCAGCAGCAGGAGCGGAGTTACGGGCGCCTTGCGTTATCCTTCGTATTAGGGCAAGCGGAGAATCCGCGCAAACTTTTTGTTGAATCCGCCGCCACCGATGCGCGCAATGCGTTCTATATGTTCTATATAGCACGTCTGCCAAGTTTGCAACGCGTCGCAGCAGCAGGAGCGGAGTTACGGCGCCTTGCATTATCCTTCGTATTAGGGCAAGCGGAGAATCCGCGCAAACTTTTTGTTGAATCCGCC
Source organism: Holotrichia oblita (assembly GCA_023690525.1). Classification (NCBI taxonomy): domain Eukaryota; kingdom Metazoa; phylum Arthropoda; class Insecta; order Coleoptera; family Scarabaeidae; genus Holotrichia; species Holotrichia oblita. The sequence continues at coordinate 12,657,371 of CM043024.1, forward strand.
GCCGCCGATGCGCGCAATGCGTTCTATATGTTCTATATAGCACGTCTGCCAAGTTTGCAACGCGTCGCAGCAGCAGGAGCGGAGTTACGGGCGCCTTGCGTTATCCTTCGTATTAGGGCAAGCGGAGAATCCGCGCAAACTTTTTGTTGAATCCGCCGCCGCCGATGCGCGCAATGCGTTCTATATGTTCTAAATAGCACGTCTGCCAAGTTTGCAACGCGTCGCAGCAGCAGGAGCGGAGTTACGGGCGCCTTGCGTTATCCTTCGTATTAGGGCAAGCGGAGAATCCGCGCAAACTTTTTGTTGAATCCGCCGCCGCCGATGCGCGCAATGCGTTCTATATGTTCTATATAGCACGTCTGCCAAGTTTGCAACGCGTCGCAGCAGCAGGAGCGGAGTTACGGGCGCCTTGCGTTATCCTTCGTATTAGGGCAAGCGGAGAATCCGCGCAAACTTTTTGTTGAATCCGCCGCCGCCGATGCGCGCAATGCGTTCTATATGTTCTATATAGCACGTCTGCCAAGTTTGCAACGCGTCGCAGCAGCAGGAGCGGAGTTACGGGCGCCTTGCGTTATCCTTCGTATTAGGGCAAGCGGAGAATCCGCGCAAACTTTTTGTTGAATCCGCCGCCGCCGATGCGCGCAATGCGTTCTATATGTTCTATATAGCACGTCTGCCAAGTTTGCAACGCGTCGCAGTAGCAGGAGCGGAGTTACGGGCGCCTTGCGTTATCCTTCGTATTAGGGCAAGCGGAGAATCCGCGCAAACTTTTTGTTGAATCCGCCGCCGCCGATGCGCGCAATGCGTTCTATATGTTCTATATAGCACGTCTGCCAAGTTTGCAACGCGTCGCAGCAGCAGGAGCGGAGTTACGGGCGCCTTGCGTTATCCTTCGTATTAGGGCAAGCGGAGAATCCGCGCAAACTTTTTGTTGAATCCGCCGCCGCCGATGCTCGCAATGCGTTCTATATGTTCTATATAGCACGTCTGCCAAGTTTGCAACGCGTCGCAGCAGCAGGAGCGGAGTTACGGGCGCCTTGCGTTATCCTTCGTATTAGGGCAAGCGGAGAATCCGCGCAAACTTTTTGTTGAATCCGCCGCCGCCGATGCTCGCAATGCGTTCTATATGTTCTATATAGCACGTCTGCCAAGTTTGCAACGCGTCGCAGCAGCAGGAGCGGAGTTACGGGCGCCTTGCGTTATCCTTCGTATTAGGGCAAGCGGAGAATCCGCGCAAACTTATTGTTGAATCCGCCGCCGCCGATGAGCGCAATGCGTTCTATATGTTCTATATAGCACGTCTGCCAAGTTTGCAACGCGTCGCAGCAGCAGGAGCGGAGTTACGAGCGCCTTGCGTTATCCTCCGTATTACGGCAAGCGGAGAATCCGTGCAAACTTTTTGTTGAATCCGCCGCTGCCAATGCGCGCAATGCGTTCTATATTCTCTATATAGCACGTCTGCCAAGTTTGCAACGCGTCGCAGCAGCAGGAGCGGAGTTACGGGCGCCTTGCGTTATCCTTCGTATTACGGCAAGCGGAGAATCCGCGCAAACTTTTTGTTGAATCCGCCGCCGCCGATGCGCGCAATGCGTTCTATATGTTCTATATAGCACGTCTGCCAAGTTTGCAACGCGTCGCAGCAGCAGGAGCGGAGTTACGGGCGCCTTGCGTTATCCTTCGTATTACGGCAAGCGGAGAATCCGCGCAAACTTTTTGTTGAATCCGCCGCCGCCGATGCGCGCAATGCGTTCTATATGTTCTATATAGCACGTCTGCCAAGTTTGCAACGCGTCGCAGCAGCAGGAGCGGAGTTACGGGCGCCTTGCGTTATCCTTTTATTAGGGCAAGCGGAGAATCCGCGCAAACTTTTTGTTGAATCCGCCGCCGCCGATGCGCGCAATGCGTTCTATATGTTCTATATAGCACGTCTGCCAAGTTTGCAACGCGTCGCAGCAGCAGGAGCGGAGTTACGGGCGCCTTGCGTTATCCTTCGTATTAGGGCAAGCGGAGAATCCGCGCAAACTTTTTGTTGAATCCGCCGCCGCCGATGCGCGCAATGCGTTCTATATGTTCTATATAGCACGTCTGCCAAGTTTGCAACGCGTCGCAGCAGCAGGAGCGGAGTTACGGGCGCCTTGCGTTATCCTTCGTATTACGGCAAGCGGAGAATCCGCGCAAACTTTTTGTTGAATCCGCCGCCGCCGATGCGCGCAATGCGTTCTATATGTTCTATATAGCACGTCTGCCAAGTTTGCAACGCGTCGCAGCAGCAGGAGCGGAGTTACGGGCGCCTTGCGTTATCCTTCGTATTACGGCAAGCGGAGAATCCGCGCAAACTTTTTGTTGAATCCGCCGCCGCCGATGCGCGCAATGCGTTCTATATGTTCTATATAGCACGTCTGCCAAGTTTGCAACGCGTCGCAGCAGCAGGAGCGGAGTTACGGGCGCCTTGCGTTATCCTTCGTATTAGGGCAAGCGGAGAATCCGCGCAAACTTTTTGTTGAATCCGCCGCTGCCGATGCGCGCAATGCGTTCTATATGTTCTATATAGCACGTCTGCCAAGTTTGCAACGCGTCGCAGCAGCAGGAGCGGAGTTACGGGCGCCTTGCGTTATCCTTCGTATTACGGCAAGCGGAGAATCCGCGCAAACTTTTTGTTGAATCCGCCGCCGCCGATGCGCGCAATGCGTTCTATATTTCTATATAGCACGTCTGCCAAGTTTGCAACGCGTCGCAGCAGCAGGAGCGGAGTTACGGGCGCCTTGCGTTATCCTTCGTAATAGGGCAAGCGGAGAATCCGCGCAAACTTTTTGTTGAATCCGCCGCCACCGATGCGCGCAATGCGTTCTATATGTTCTATATAGCACGTCTGCCAAGTTTGCAACGCGTCGCAGCAGCAGGAGCGGAGTTACGTGCGCCTTGCGTTATCCTTCGTATTACGGCAAGCGGAGAATCCGCGCAAACTTTTTGTTGAATCCGCCGCTGCCGATGCGCGCAATGCGTTCTATATTCTCTATATAGCACGTCTGCCAAGTTTGCAACGCGTCGCAGCAGCAGGAGCGGAGTTACGGGCGCCTTGCGTTATCCTTCGTATTACGGCAAGCGGAGAATCCGCGCAAACTTTTTGTTGAATCCGCCGCCGCCGATGCGCGCAATGCGTTCTATATTCTCTATATAGCACGTCTGCCAAGTTTGCAACGCGTCGCAGCAGCAGGAGCGGAGTTACGGGCGCCTTGCGTTATCCTTCGTATTACGGCAAGCGGAGAATCCGCGCAAACTTTTTGTTGAATCCGCCGCCGCCGATGCGCGCAATGCGTTCTATATTCTCTATATAGCACGTCTGCCAAGTTTGCAACGCGTCGCAGCAGCAGGAGCGGAGTTACGGGCGCCTTGCGTTATCCTTCGTATTACGGCAAGCGGAGAATCCGCGCAAACTTTTTGTTGAATCCGCCGCTGCCGATGCGCGCAATGCGTTCTATATTTCTATATAGCACGTCTGCCAAGTTTGCAACGCGTCGCAGCAGCAGGAGCGGAGTTACGGGCGCCTTGCGTTATCCTTCGTATTACGGCAAGCGGAGAATCCGTGCAAACTTTTTGTTGAATCCGCCGCTGCCGATGCGCGCAATGCGTTCTATATTTCTATATAGCACGTCTGCCAAGTTTGCAACGCGTCGCAGCAGCAGGAGCGGAGTTACGGGCGCCTTGCGTTATCCTTCGTATTACGGCAAGCGGAGAATCCGCGCAAACTTTTTGTTGAATCCGCCGCTGCCGATGCGCGCAATGCGTTCTATATTCTCTATATAGCACGTCTGCCAAGTTTGCAACGCGTCGCAGCAGCAGGAGCGGAGTTACGGGCGCCTTGCGTTATCCTTCGTATTACGGCAAGCGGAGAATCCGCGCAAACTTTTTGTTGAATCCGCCGCTGCCGATGCGCGCAATGCGTTCTATATTCTCTATATAGCACGTCTGCCAAGTTTGCAACGCGTCGCAGCAGCAGGAGCGGAGTTACGGGCGCCTTGCGTTATCCTTCGTATTACGGCAAGCGGAGAATCCGCGCAAACTTTTTGTTGAATCCGCCGCCGCCGATGCGCGCAATGCGTTCTATATTTCTATATAGCACGTCTGCCAAGTTTGCAACGCGTCGCAGCAGCAGGAGCGGAGTTACGGGCGCCTTGCGTTATCCTTCGTATTACGGCAAGCGGAGAATCCGCGCAAACTTTTTGTTGAATCCGCCGCTGCCGATGAGCGCAATGCGTTCTATATTTCTATATAGCACGTCTGCCAAGTTTGCAACGCGTCGCAGCAGCAGGAGCGGAGTTACGAGCGCCTTGCGTTATCCTCCGTATTACGGCAAGCGGAGAATCCGTGCAAACTTTTTGTTGAATCCGCCGCTGCCGATGCGCGCAATGCGTTCTATATTCTCTATATAGCACGTCTGCCAAGTTTGCAACGCGTCGCAGCAGCAGGAGCGGAGTTACGTGCGCCTTGCGTTATCCTTCGTATTACGGCAAGCGGAGAATCCGTGCAAACTTTTTGTTGAATCCGCCGCTGCCGATGCGCGCAATGCGTTCTATATTTCTATATAGCACGTCTGCCAAGTTTGCAACGCGTCGCAGCAGCAGGAGCGGAGTTACGGGCGCCTTGCGTTATCCTTCGTATTACGGCAAGCGGAGAATCCGCGCAAACTTTTTGTTGAATCCGCCGCTGCCGATGCGCGCAATGCGTTCTATATTCTCTATATAGCACGTCTGCCAAGTTTGCAACGCGTCGCAGCAGCAGGAGCGGAGTTACGGGCGCCTTGCGTTATCCTTTTATTACGGCAAGCGGAGAATCCGTGCAAACTTTTTGTTGAATCCGCCGCTGCCGATGCGCGCAATGCGTTCTATATTTCTATATAGCACGTCTGCCAAGTTTGCAACGCGTCGCAGCAGCAGGAGCGGAGTTACGGGCGCCTTGCGTTATCCTTCGTATTACGGCAAGCGGAGAATCCGCGCAAACTTTTTGTTGAATCCGCCGCTGCCGATGCGCGCAATGCGTTCTATATTCTCTATATAGCACGTCTGCCAAGTTTGCAACGCGTCGCAGCAGCAGGAGCGGAGTTACGTGCGCCTTGCGTTATCCTTCGTATTACGGCAAGCGGAGAATCCGTGCAAACTTTTTGTTGAATCCGCCGCTGCCGATGCGCGCAATGCGTTCTATATTTCTATATAGCACGTCTGCCAAGTTTGCAACGCGTCGCAGCAGCAGGAGCGGAGTTACGTGCGCCTTGCGTTATCCTTCGTATTACGGCAAGCGGAGAATCCGTGCAAACTTTTTGTTGAATCCGCCGCTGCCGATGCGCGCAATGCGTTCTATATTTCTATATAGCACGTCTGCCAAGTTTGCAACGCGTCGCAGCAGCAGGAGCGGAGTTACGTGCGCCTTGCGTTATCCTTCGTATTACGGCAAGCGGAGAATCCGCGCAAACTTTTTGTTGAATCCGCCGCTGCCGATGCGCGCAATGCGTTCTATATTCTCTATATAGCACGTCTGCCAAGTTTGCAACGCGTCGCAGCAGCAGGAGCGGAGTTACGTGCGCCTTGCGTTATCCTTCGTATTACGGCAAGCGGAGAATCCGTGCAAACTTTTTGTTGAATCCGCCGCTGCCGATGCGCGCAATGCGTTCTATATTTCTATATAGCACGTCTGCCAAGTTTGCAACGCGTCGCAGCAGCAGGAGCGGAGTTACGTGCGCCTTGCGTTATCCTTCGTATTACGGCAAGCGGAGAATCCGTGCAAACTTTTTGTTGAATCCGCCGCTGCCGATGCGCGCAATGCGTTCTATATTCTCTATATAGCACGTCTGCCAAGTTTGCAACGCGTCGCAGCAGCAGGAGCGGAGTTACGTGCGCCTTGCGTTATCCTTCGTATTACGGCAAGCGGAGAATCCGTGCAAACTTTTTGTTGAATCCGCCGCTGCCGATGCGCGCAATGCGTTCTATATGTTCTATATAGCACGTCTGCCAAGTTTGCAACGCGTCGCAGCAGCAGGAGCGGAGTTACGTGCGCCTTGCGTTATCCTTCGTATTACGGCAAGCGGAGAATCCGTGCAAACTTTTTGTTGAATCCGCCGCTGCCGATGCGCGCAATGCGTTCTATATTTCTATATAGCACGTCTGCCAAGTTTGCAACGCGTCGCAGCAGCAGGAGCGGAGTTACGTGCGCCTTGCGTTATCCTTCGTATTACGGCAAGCGGAGAATCCGCGCAAACTTTTTGTTGAATCCGCCGCTGCCGATGCGCGCAATGCGTTCTATATGTTCTATATAGCACGTCTGCCAAGTTTGCAACGCGTCGCAGCAGCAGGAGCGGAGTTACGTGCGCCTTGCGTTATCCTTCGTATTACGGCAAGCGGAGAATCCGCGCAAACTTTTTGTTGAATCCGCCGCTGCCGATGCGCGCAATGCGTTCTATATTTCTATATAGCACGTCTGCCAAGTTTGCAACGCGTCGCAGCAGCAGGAGCGGAGTTACGGGCGCCTTGCGTTATCCTTCGTATTACGGCAAGCGGAGAATCCGTGCAAACTTTTTGTTGAATCCGCCGCCGCCGATGCGCGCAATGCGTTCTATATTCTCTATATAGCACGTCTGCCAAGTTTGCAACGCGTCGCAGCAGCAGGAGCGGAGTTACGAGCGCCTTGCGTTATCCTTCGTATTACGGCAAGCGGAGAATCCGTGCAAACTTTTTGTTGAATCCGCCGCTGCCGATGCGCGCAATGCGTTCTATATTCTCTATATAGCACGTCTGCCAAGTTTGCAACGCGTCGCAGTAGCAGGAGCGGAGTTACGTGCGCCTTGCGTTATCCTTCGTATTACGGCAAGCGGAGAATCCGTGCAAACTTTTTGTTGAATCCGCCGCTGCCGATGCGCGCAATGCGTTCTATATTCTCTATATAGCACGTCTGCCAAGTTTGCAACGCGTCGCAGCAGCAGGAGCGGAGTTACGTGCGCCTTGCGTTATCCTTCGTATTACGGCAAGCGGAGAATCCGCGCAAACTTTTTGTTGAATCCGCCGCTGCCGATGCGCGCAATGCGTTCTATATTCTCTATATAGCACGTCTGCCAAGTTTGCAACGCGTCGCAGCAGCAGGAGCGGAGTTACGGGCGCCTTGCGTTATCCTTCGTATTACGGCAAGCGGAGAATCCGCGCAAACTTTTTGTTGAATCCGCCGCTGCCGATGCGCGCAATGCGTTCTATATTCTCTATATAGCACGTCTGCCAAGTTTGCAACGCGTCGCAGCAGCAGGAGCGGAGTTACGGGCGCCTTGCGTTATCCTTCGTATTACGGCAAGCGGAGAATCCGTGCAAACTTTTTGTTGAATCCGCCGCTGCCGATGCGCGCAATGCGTTCTATATTCTCTATATAGCACGTCTGCCAAGTTTGCAACGCGTCGCAGCAGCAGGAGCGGAGTTACGAGCGCCTTGCGTTATCCTCCGTATTACGGCAAGCGGAGAATCCGTGCAAACTTTTTGTTGAATCCGCCGCTGCCGATGCGCGCAATGCGTTCTATATTCTCTATATAGCACGTCTGCCAAGTTTGCAACGCGTCGCAGCAGCAGGAGCGGAGTTACGTGCGCCTTGCGTTATCCTTCGTATTACGGCAAGCGGAGAATCCGTGCAAACTTTTTGTTGAATCCGCCGCTGCCGATGCGCGCAATGCGTTCTATATTCTCTATATAGCACGTCTGCCAAGTTTGCAACGCGTCGCAGCAGCAGGAGCGGAGTTACGTGCGCCTTGCGTTATCCTTCGTATTACGGCAAGCGGAGAATCCGTGCAAACTTTTTGTTGAATCCGCCGCTGCCGATGCGCGCAATGCGTTCTATATTCTCTATATAGCACGTCTGCCAAGTTTGCAACGCGTCGCAGCAGCAGGAGCGGAGTTACGTGCGCCTTGCGTTATCCTTCGTATTACGGCAAGCGGAGAATCCGTGCAAACTTTTTGTTGAATCCGCCGCTGCCGATGCGCGCAATGCGTTCTATATTCTCTATATAGCACGTCTGCCAAGTTTGCAACGCGTCGCAGCAGCAGGAGCGGAGTTACGTGCGCCTTGCGTTATCCTTCGTATTACGGCAAGCGGAGAATCCGTGCAAACTTTTTGTTGAATCCGCCGCTGCCGATGCGCGCAATGCGTTCTATATTCTCTATATAGCACGTCTGCCAAGTTTGCAACGCGTCGCAGCAGCAGGAGCGGAGTTACGTGCGCCTTGCGTTATCCTTCGTATTACGGCAAGCGGAGAATCCGTGCAAACTTTTTGTTGAATCCGCCGCTGCCGATGCGCGCAATGCGTTCTATATTCTCTATATAGCACGTCTGCCAAGTTTGCAACGCGTCGCAGCAGCAGGAGCGGAGTTACGTGCGCCTTGCGTTATCCTTCGTATTACGGCAAGCGGAGAATCCGTGCAAACTTTTTGTTGAATCCGCCGCTGCCGATGCGCGCAATGCGTTCTATATTCTCTATATAGCACGTCTGCCAAGTTTGCAACGCGTCGCAGCAGCAGGAGCGGAGTTACGTGCGCCTTGCGTTATCCTTCGTATTACGGCAAGCGGAGAATCCGTGCAAACTTTTTGTTGAATCCGCCGCTGCCGATGCGCGCAATGCGTTCTATATTCTCTATATAGCACGTCTGCCAAGTTTGCAACGCGTCGCAGCAGCAGGAGCGGAGTTACGTGCGCCTTGCGTTATCCTTCGTATTACGGCAAGCGGAGAATCCGTGCAAACTTTTTGTTGAATCCGCCGCTGCCGATGCGCGCAATGCGTTCTATATTCTCTATATAGCACGTCTGCCAAGTTTGCAACGCGTCGCAGCAGCAGGAGCGGAGTTACGTGCGCCTTGCGTTATCCTTCGTATTACGGCAAGCGGAGAATCCGTGCAAACTTTTTGTTGAATCCGCCGCTGCCGATGCGCGCAATGCGTTCTATATTTCTATATAGCACGTCTGCCAAGTTTGCAACGCGTCGCAGCAGCAGGAGCGGAGTTACGTGCGCCTTGCGTTATCCTTCGTATTACGGCAAGCGGAGAATCCGTGCAAACTTTTTGTTGAATCCGCCGCTGCCGATGCGCGCAATGTGTTCTATATTCTCTATATAGCACGTCTGCCAAGTTTGCAACGCGTCGCAGCAGCAGGAGCGGAGTTACGAGCGCCTTGCGTTATCCTCCGTATTACGGCAAGCGGAGAATCCGTGCAAACTTTTTGTTGAATCCGCCGCTGCCGATGCGCGCAATGCGTTCTATATTCTCTATATAGCACGTCTGCCAAGTTTGCAACGCGTCGCAGCAGCAGGAGCGGAGTTACGTGCGCCTTGCGTTATCCTTCGTATTACGGCAAGCGGAGAATCCGCGCAAACTTTTTGTTGAATCCGCCGCTGCCGATGCGCGCAATGCATTCTATATTCTCTATATAGCACGTCTGCCAAGTTTGCAACGCCTCGCAGCAGCAGGAGCGGAGTTACGAGCGCCTTGCGTTATCCTCCGTATTACGGCAAGCGGAGAATCCGTGCAAACTTTTTGTTGAATCCGCCGCTGCCGATGCGCGCAATGCGTTCTATATTCTCTATATAGCACGTCTGCCAAGTTTGCAACGCCTCGCAGCAGCAGGAGCGGAGTTACGTGCGCCTTGCGTTATCCTTCGTATTACGGCAAGCGGAGAATCCGTGCAAACTTTTTGTTGAATCCGCCGCTGCCGATGCGCGCAATGCGTTCTATATTCTCTATATAGCACGTCTGCCAAGTTTGCAACGCGTCGCAGCAGCAGGAGCGGAGTTACGTGCGCCTTGCGTTATCCTTCGTATTACGGCAAGCGGAGAATCCGTGCAAACTTTTTGTTGAATCCGCCGCTGCCGATGCGCGCAATGCGTTCTATATTCTCTATATAGCACGTCTGCCAAGTTTGCAACGCGTCGCAGCAGCAGGAGCGGAGTTACGTGCGCCTTGCGTTATCCTTCGTATTACGGCAAGCGGAGAATCCGTGCAAACTTTTTGTTGAATCCGCCGCTGCCGATGCGCGCAATGCGTTCTATATTCTCTATATAGCACGTCTGCCAAGTTTGCAACGCGTCGCAGCAGCAGGAGCGGAGTTACGTGCGCCTTGCGTTATCCTTCGTATTACGGCAAGCGGAGAATCCGTGCAAACTTTTTGTTGAATCCGCCGCTGCCGATGCGCGCAATGCGTTCTATATTCTCTATATAGCACGTCTGCCAAGTTTGCAACGCGTCGCAGCAGCAGGAGCGGAGTTACGTGCGCCTTGCGTTATCCTTCGTATTACGGCAAGCGGAGAATCCGTGCAAACTTTTTGTTGAATCCGCCGCTGCCGATGCGCGCAATACGTTCTATGTTCTCTATATAGCACGTCTGGCAAGTTTGCAACGCGTCGCACCAGCAGAAACGGAGTTACGTGCGCCTTGCGTTATCCTTCGTAATACGGCAAGCGGAGAATCCGTGCAAACTTTTTGTTGAATCCGCCGCTGCCGATGCGCGCAATGCGTTCTATATTCTCTATATAGCACGTCTGCCAAGTTTTCAACGCGTCGCAGCAGCAGGAGCGGAGTTACGTGCGCCTTGCGTTATCCTTCGTATTACGGCAAGCGGAGAATCCGTGCAAACTTTTTGTTGAATCCGCCGCTGCCGATGCGCGCAATGCGTTCTATATGTTCTATATAGCACGTCTGCCAAGTTTGCAACGCGTCGCAGCAGCAGGAGCGGAGTTACGCGCGCCTTGCGTTATCCTTCGTATTAGGGCAAGCGGAGAATCCGCGCAAACTTTTTGTTGAATCCGCCGCCGCCGATGCGCGCAATGCGTTCTATATGTTCTATATAGCACGTCTGCCAAGTTTGCAACGCGTCGCAGCAGCAGGAGCGGAGTTACGGGCGCCTTGCGTTATCCTTCGTATTAGGGCAAGCGGAGAATCCGCGCAAACTTTTTGTTGAATCCGCCGCCGCCGATGCGCGCAATGCGTTCTATATTCTCTATATAGCACGTCTGCCAAGTTTGCAACGCGTCGCAGCAGCAGGAGCGGAGTTACGGGCGCCTTGCGTTATCCTTCGTATTACGGCAAGCGGAGAATCCGCGCAAACTTTTTGTTGAATCCGCCGCCGCCGATGCGCGCAATGCGTTCTATATTCTCTATATAGCACGTCTGCCAAGTTTGCAACGCGTCGCAGCAGCAGGAGCGGAGTTACGTGCGCCTTGCGTTATCCTTCGTATTACGGCAAGCGGAGAATCCGTGCAAACTTTTTGTTGAATCCGCCGCTGCCGATGCGCGCAATGCGTTCTATATTCTCTATATAGCACGTCTGCCAAGTTTGCAAGGCGTCGCAGCAGCAGGAGCGGAGTTACGAGCGCCTTGCGTTATCCTTCGTATTACGGCAAGCGGAGAATCCGTGCAAACTTTTTGTTGAATCCGCCGCTGCTAATGCGGGCAATGCGTTCTATATTCTCTATATAGCACGTCTGCCAAGTTTGCAACGCGTCGCAGCAGCAGGAGCGGAGTTACGTGCGCCTTGCGTTATCCTTCGTATTACGGCAAGCGGAGAATCCGTGCAAACTTTTTGTTGAATCCGCCGCTGCCGATGCGCGCAATGTGTTCTATATTCTCTATATAGCACGTCTGCCAAGTTTGCAACGCGTCGCAGCAGCAGGAGCGGAGTTACGTGCGCCTTGCGTTATCCTTCGTATTACGGCAAGCGGAGAATCCGTGCAAACTTTTTGTTGAATCCGCCGCTGCCGATGCGCGCAATGCGTTCTATATTCTCTATATAGCACGTCTGCCAAGTTTGCAACGCGTCGCAGCAGCAGGAGCGGAGTTACGTGCGCCTTGCGTTATCCTTCGTATTACGGCAAGCGGAGAATCCGTGCAAACTTTTTGTTGAATCCGCCGCTGCCGATGCGCGCAATGCGTTCTATATTCTCTATATAGCACGTCTGCCAAGTTTGCAACGCGTCGCAGCAGCAGGAGCGGAGTTACGAGCGCCTTGCGTTATCCTCCGTATTACGGCAAGCGGAGAATCCGTGCAAACTTTTTGTTGAATCCGCCGCTGCCAATGCGCGCAATGTGTTCTATATTCTCTATATAGCACGTCTGCCAAGTTTGCAACGCGTCGCAGCAGCAGGAGCGGAGTTACGTGCGCCTTGCGTTATCCTTCGTATTACGGCAAGCGGAGAATCCGTGCAAACTTTTTGTTGAATCCGCCGCTGCCGATGCGCGCAATGCGTTCTATATTCTCTATATAGCACGTCTGCCAAGTTTGCAACGCGTCGCAGCAGCAGGAGCGGAGTTACGTGCGCCTTGCGTTATCCTCCGTATTACGGCAAGCGGAGAATCCGTGCAAACTTTTTGTTGAATCCGCCGCTGCCGATGCGCGCAATGCGTTCTATATTCTCTATATAACACGTCTGCCAAGTTTGCAACGCCTCGCAGCAGCAGGAGCGGAGTTACGAGCGCCTTGCGTTATCCTCCGTATTACGGCAAGCGGAGAATCCGTGCAAACTTTTTGTTGAATCCGCCGCTGCCGATGCGCGCAATGCGTTCTATATTCTCTATATAGCACGTCTGCCAAGTTTGCAACGCGTCGCAGCAGCAGGAGCGGAGTTACGTGCGCCTTGCGTTATCCTTCGTATTACGGCAAGCGGAGAATCCGTGCAAACTTTTTGTTGAATCCGCCGCTGCCGATGCGCGCAATGCGTTCTATATTCTCTATATAGCACGTCTGCCAAGTTTGCAACGCGTCGCAGCAGCAGGAGCGGAGTTACGTGCGCCTTGCGTTATCCTTCGTATTACGGCAAGCGGAGAATCCGTGCAAACTTTTTGTTGAATCCGCCGCTGCCGATGCGCGCAATGCGTTCTATATTCTCTATATAGCACGTCTGCCAAGTTTGCAACGCGTCGCAGCAGCAGGAGCGGAGTTACGTGCGCCTTGCGTTATCCTTCGTATTACGGCAAGCGGAGAATCCGTGCAAACTTTTTGTTGAATCCGCCGCTGCCGATGCGCGCAATGCGTTCTATATTCTCTATATAGCACGTCTGCCAAGTTTGCAACGCGTCGCAGCAGCAGGAGCGGAGTTACGTGCGCCTTGCGTTATCCTTCGTATTACGGCAAGCGGAGAATCCGTGCAAACTTTTTGTTGAATCCGCCGCTGCCGATGCGCGCAATGCGTTCTATGTTCTCTATATAGCACGTCTGGAAAGTTTGCAACACGTCGCACCAGCAGAAACGGAGTTACGTGCGCCTTGCGTTATCCTTCGTAATACGGCAAGCGGAGAATCCGTGCAAACTTTTTGTTGAATCCGCCGCTGCCGATGCGCGCAATGCGTTCTATATTCTCTATATAGCACGTCTGCCAAGTTTGCAACGCGTCGCAGCAGCAGGAGCGGAGTTACGTGCGCCTTGCGTTATCCTTCGTATTACGGCAAGCGGAGAATCCGTGCAAACTTTTTGTTGAATCCGCCGCTGCCGATGCGCGCAATGCGTTCTATATACTCTATATAGCACGTCTGCCAAGTTTGCAACGCGTCGCAGCAGCAGGAGCGGAGTTACGTGCGCCTTGCGTTATCCTTCGTATTACGGCAAGCGGAGAATCCGTGCAAACTTTTTGTTGAATCCGCCGCTGCCGATGCGCGCAATGCGTTCAATATTCTCTATATAGCACGTCTGCCAAGTTTGCAACGCGTCGCAGCAGCAGGAGCGGAGTTACGTGCGCCTTGCGTTATCCTTCGTATTACGGCAAGCGGAGAATCCGTGCAAACTTTTTGTTGAATCCGCCGCTGCCGATGCGCGCAATACGTTCTATGTTCTCTATATAGCACGTCTGGCAAGTTTGCAACATGTCGCACCAGCAGAAACGGAGTTACGTGCGCCTTGCGTTATCCTTCGTAATACGGCAAGCGGAGAATCCGTGCAAACTTTTTGTTGAATCCGCCGCTGCCGATGCGCGCAATGCGTTCTATATTCTCTATATAGCACGTCTGCCAAGTTTTCAACGCGTCGCAGCAGCAGGAGCGGAGTTACGTGCGCCTTGCGTTATCCTTCGTATTACGGCAAGCGGAGAATCCGTGCAAACTTTTTGTTGAATCCGCCGCTGCCGATGCGCGCAATGCGTTCTATATTCTCTATATAGCACGTCTGCCAAGTTTGCAACGCGTCGCAGCAGCAGGAGCGGAGTTACGTGCGCCTTGCGTTATCCTTCGTATTACGGCAAGCGGAGAATCCGTGCAAACTTTTTGTTGAATCCGCCTCTGCGAATGCGCGCAATGCGTTCTATATTCTCTATATAGCACGTCTGCCAAGTTTGCAACGCGTCGCAGCAGCAGGAGCGGAGTTACGTGCGCCTTGCGTTATCCTTCGTATTACGGCAAGCGGAGAATCCGTTCAAACTTTTTGTTGAATCCGTCGCTGCCGATGCGCGCAATGCGTTCTATATTCTCTATATAGCACGTCTGCCAAGTTTGCAACGCGTCGCAGCAGCAGGAGCGGAGTTACGTGCGCCTTGCGTTATCCTTCGTATTACGGCAAGCGGAGAATCCGTGCAAACTTTTTGGTGAATCCGCCGCTGCCGATGCGCGCAATGCGTTCTATATTCTCTATATAGCACGTCTGCCAAGTTTGCAACGCGTCGCACCAGCAGAAGCGGAGTTACGTGCGCCTTGCGTTATCCTTCGTATTACGGCAAGCGGAGAATCCGTGCAAACTTTTTGTTGAATCCGCCGCTGCCGATGCGCGCAATGCGTTCTATATTCTCTATATAGCACGTCTGTCAAGTTTGCAACGCGTCGCAGCAGCAGGAGCGGAGTTACGTGCGCCTTGTGTTATCCTTCGTATTACGGCAAGCGGAGAATCCGTGCAAACTTTTTGTTGAATTCGCCGCTGCCGATGCGCGCAATGCGTTCTATATTCTCTGTATAGCACGTCTGCCAAGTTTGCAACTCGTCGCAGTAGCAGGAGCGGAGTTACGTGCGCCTTGCGTTATCCTTCGTATTACGGCAAGCGGAGAATATGTGCAAACTTTTTGTTGAATCCGCCGCTGCCGATGCGCGCAATGCCTTCTGTATTCTCTATATAGCACGTCTGCCAAGTTTGCAACGCGTCGCAGCAGCAGGAGCGGAGTTACGTGCGCCTTGCGTTATCCTTCGTATTACGGCAAGCGGAGAATCCGTGCAAACTTTTTGTTGAATCCGCCGCTGCCGATGCGCGCAATGCGTTCTATATTCTCTATATAGCACGTCTGTCAAGTTTGCAACGCGTCGCAGCAGCAGGAGCGGAGTTACGTGCGCCTTGCGTTATCCTTCGTATTACGGCAAGCGGAGAATCCGTGCAAACTTTTTGTTGAATCCGCCGCTGCCGATGCGCGCAATGCGTTCTATATTTTCTATATAGCACGTCTGCCAAGTTTGCAACGCGTCGCAGCAGCAGGAGCGGAGTTACGAGCGCCTTGCGTTATCCTCCGTATTACGGCAAGCGAAGAATCCGTGCAAACTTTTTGTTGAATTCGCCGCTGCCGATGCGCGCAATGCGTTCTATATTCTCTGTATAGCACGTCTGCCAAGTTTGCAACGCGTCGCAGTAGCAGGAGCGGAGTTACGTGCGCCTTGCGTTATCCTTCGTATTACGGCAAGCGGAGAATCCGTGCAAACTTTTTGTTGAATCCGCCGGTGCCGATGCGCGCAATACGTTCTATGTTCTCTATATAGCACGTCTGGCAAGTTTGCAACATGTCGCACCAGCAGAAACGGAGTTACGTGCGCCTTGCGTTATCCTTCGTAATACGGCAAGCGGAGAATCCGTGCAAACTTTTTGTTGAATCCGCCGCTGCCGATGCGCGCAATGCGTTCTATATTCTCTATATAGCACGTCTGCCAAGTTTTCAACGCGTCGCAGCAGCAGGAGCGGAGTTACGTGCGCCTTGCGTTATCCTTCGTATTACGGCAAGCGGAGAATCCGTTCAAACTTTTTGTTGAATCCGCCGCTGCCGATGCGCGCAATGCGTTCTATATTCTCTCTATAGCACGTCTGCCAAGTTTGCAACGCGTCGCAGCAGCAGGAGCGGAGTTACGTGCGCCTTGCGTTATCCTTCGTTCGTATTACGGCAAGCGGAGAATCCGTTCAAACTTTTTGTTGAATCCGCCGCAAACTTTTTGTTGAATCCGCCGCTGCCGATGCGCGCAATGCGTTCTATATTCTCTATATAGCACGTCTGCCAAGTTTGCAACGCGTCGCACCAGCAGAAGCGGAGTTACGTGCGCCTTGCGTTATCCTTCGTATTACGGCAAGCGGAGAATCCGTGCAAACTTTTTGTTGAATCCGCCGCTGCCGATGCGCGCAATGCGTTCTATATTCTCTATATAGCACGTCTGTCAAGTTTGCAACGCGTCGCAGCAGCAGGAGCGGAGTTACGTGCGCCTTGTGTTATCCTTCGTATTACGGCAAGCGGAGAATCCGTGCAAACTTTTTGTTGAATTCGCCGCTGCCGATGCGCGCAATGCGTTCTATATTCTCTGTATAGCACGTCTGCCAAGTTTGCAACTCGTCGCAGTAGCAGGAGCGGAGTTACGTGCGCCTTGCGTTATCCTTCGTATTACGGCAAGCGGAGAATCCGTGCAAACTTTTTGTTGAATTCGCCGCTGCCGATGCGCGCAATGCGTTCTATATTCTCTATATAGCACGTCTGCCAAGTTTTCAACGCGTCGCACCAGCAGAAGCGGATTTACGTGCACCTTGCTTTATCCTTCGTATTACGGCAAGCGGAGAATCCGTGCAAACTTTTTGTTGAATCCGCCGCTGCCGATGCGCGCAATGCGTTCTATATTCTCTATATAGCACGTGTGTCAAGTTTGCAACGCGTCGCACCAGCAGAAGCGGAGTTACGTGCACCTTGCGTTATCCTTCGTATTACGGCAAGCGGAGAATCCGTGCAAACTTTTTTTGAATCCGCCGCTGCCGATGCGCGCAATGCGTTCTATATTCTCTATATAGCACGTCTGCCAAGTTTGCAACGCGTCGCAGCAGCAGGAGCGGAGTTACGAGCGCCTTGCGTTGTCCTCCGTATTACGGCAAGCGGAGAATCCGTGCAAACTTTTTGTTGAATCCGCCGCTGCCGATGCGGGCAATGCGTTCTATATTCTCTATATAGCACGCCTGCCAAGTTTGCAACGCGTCGCACCAGCAGGAGCGGAGTTACGTGCGCCTTGCATTATCCTTCGTATTACGGCAAGCGGAGAATCCGTGCAAACTTTTTGTTGAATCCGCCGCTGCCGATGCGCGCAATGCGTTCGATATTCTCTATATAGCACGTCTGCCAAGTTTGCAACGCGTCGCAGCAGCAGGAGCGGAGTTACGTGCGCCTTGCGTTATCCTTCGTATTACGGCAAGCGGAAAATCCGTGCAAACTTTTTGTTGAATCCGCCGCTGCCGATGCGCGCAATGCGTTCTATATTCTCTATATAGCACGTCTGCCAAGTTTGCAACGCGTCGCACCAGCAGGAGCGGAGTTACGTGCGCCTTGCGTTATCCTTCGTATTACGGCAAGCGGAGAATCCGTGCAAACTTTTTGTCGAATCCGCCGCTGCCGATGCGCGCAATGCGTTCTATATTCTCTATATAGCACGTCTGCCAAGTTTGCAACGCGTCGCAGCAGCAGGAGCGGAGTTACGTGCGCCTTGCGTTATCCTTCGTATTACGGCAAGCGGCGAATCCGTGCAAACTTTTTGTTGAATCCGCCGTTGCCGATGCGCGCAATACGTTCTATATTCTCTGTATAGCACGTCTGCCAAGTTTGCAAGGCGTCGCAGTGGCAGGAGCGGAGTTTCGTGCGCCTTGCGTTATCCTTCGTATTACGGCAAGCGGAGAATCCGTGCAAACTGTTACGCCTTTACCTGATTAACACGATGAAAAGACAATGGCGACGAGACAACGAGCTCCGTTTTTCGACCTACCTGTTTTCCTGTCACGCGGGGTTGCCAGCTGCTTCTGCGGCTTGGGTGTGGGAGTATAGATGGTAACAGTAAAATTACTAAAGGCGCCACTCGCTCGTGGAGAAAAGGGACCCCGTCCAGGATTATGCCCCAAGCGAGAAAGGCGGATGTCTGAAGTCAGGCCGAAAAAAGGTTCGGGGGAAAAGAAAACGCCAAGTGCCGGTTAAAATAGTTTGATATATATATATGTATACTCGTTTGTATGACAAAATCCCAAAAAAACTATAAAATATAACTATAGTTGGTCAGCCAAGGCATAAGTACATATGTATTCAGTTGTAAATACATAAAATCGAGTGACCATATAAACAAAGCCCCAAATTAAAAAAAAATACCAAAATGAGTGGAAAATCGTCACAAGACAAAATACATGAGTGTCCCCATAAAAAAATGTACACACTAAAAATACATTATATAACTTGACAACCAAGGTCAAGGTCGCACGTCTTCTCAGTGATCACCAGAGCCGTCGCGCTTACACAATTCAGTTTACAAAAGAAACAAATAAAATGGCTCAACCAATCAAGGTTGACATTTAACCGAAAGAGAAGAGAATTAACCTACGTCTACAGACAATATTAAAATTCAGTATACTAGTAATAAAAAAAAACACAAGAGAGCTAAAGGCTCTTCATTCGCTATTATCAATTATCAGATATTAAATATTATACAATTACAAAAAAAATCGTTTACAGATAGTAGCAGGGAGCTGAAGGCCCCTTTTAAATGATTGGACTAAACAAAGGTTGACATAGGCAACCACATTGACACGTGAATACCTGAAATTTCTAAATTTTACCCATTTTAAAAAACTTTCCCAAGTTAAAATGTCCCAATATTATATAGCAAACTATAACGCGAAAATAAATGTGAAACGAAAAAAAAAATGTACAAGATTTAATACGAGTCGGTTAAGAATAGGAAGAATCTGGCCTGATTTCGTGATCCTACAAAGCTATCTCGTTCGGTTGGCTCGATCTGCACCACTACTCGCTCATACGGTTACAATCGGCGGTCTAAGCGGGCAATCCTACGCCATATACCCCAGGATCAAGACACTATTCAATACGGTTCTCAGGACCTCAAAATTAGCGGGACGCTTTACACCATAGCGTCGAATATGACTATCGACTCGACACTAGCACCCTAAAATATTTAATACACAAACCAAGTGATGAGAATAATGACTAAGAAAAGAGTAAAGAAAAGTAAAAGAAGTTATGTTACCTTTAGAGAGATAAAGGGCGATATTAAGATTCCAACGACCACGTGGCTGGTAAAAGACGCCGACAGATAACGGTTCAAATCCGCAAAGCGATACGAAATTTACTCCACTCCAAATACCAAATAGTAATTCCGAAAAACGGTTACAGTCTCAAATCCCAAAAAGGCTTCATATACACCAAAATTAAATTAACTTGACTGTAACTCAACACCGGTTACCTGTACGAAATCTTAACGTGGTCTCCTTTTCCGGAAGAGGAGGTGACCCCCTAACTAAGCGCAGAAAACAACCAAATGCCAGAACGCCCTCTAGTAACAAGACGGGAACACGAGAAAACACATGACAGGATCCCGTGTGAAATTAATAAGGAAAAGCGTCAAATGAGCAACGCTAGAAAAATGGGGAAATAATTGACCGAAATAAAATAATTAGAGACGCAGAACAGGGAAGAAAAGAAAAGTTACACAAGCCAGCAACATAAATCGCGCGCAATGCTAGGTTGGCGACACTGAAACTGCAGCCGTCGAATGACTGTCAGAACGAACGTAAACACATGAATAACCTCAACTTAGAGACTATCGGTGACACGAACAAAGCAATGCGAGAATTAAATTCACAGGTAGGTTAAGCGATATGTAACACAGAAATTCCAAAAAAAATATGTACATTGTAGAATGAACTCCCAGAACACAAGCCGGAAGGATGAAAATTAACCTGACCCTCGAATGGCCACATCCAAGGAAAATCACACATAAGGGATAAGCAAATAAAACGTAACTCGGAATCTAACGAAAGCTAAGTGGAATAACGAATGAATTGTAACACAATGCCTAAGGAATTCTAAATAAGGCAAGAAAATAAAACGTAATTTAACGCCTAACGTAGCCAATCGCTAAACAAGGTAACAATTCCAACGTAAACTACCTTCAGAAAATATAACATTATTTACAGATGAGCCGGCAGAAAAAAACGTAACAATCCCCCTCTTTCCTCTGAAAGAAATTTTCCTCAAAATTTCTAATCCGCAACTCAAAAGAAAAGTAGTAACCGAAGAAAACAGCAGAAGCGTCCAAAATTTTCGCATAACCTACAACAACTGGCGAACACAGAATCCGCAAACCCCTTTGCTCCAAACATACCAGATTCACTCACGACAACATACAGCCAAACGACCACGTCGGCTCTTCGGCAAATCGGCCGGAATACCTAAGGAGTTATCAAACTAAAACGCGCAATCTGACTAGAGCCAGAATCCGCACCGCATGAGGAACAGCCAAGTTCCCAAGCTCCCGCAACAGTACCCCGAAGAAATCCTTGAGAAGGCGTAGCAAAGATGCATGTAGCATGGAAAAAAGCTCAGACTGGAAGGGGATCATTACTTCCAGCGGCGGAAAGAAGAAGAAGCTGTACTGTCGACAAGAACTGAGTTCCCGCTGACCCACACACGAAGCAACGAGCGACAATAGTCAGCGTAAAAGATACACTGTCCGTGAAGCGGAACAATGATCGAAAAAACGGGACAACTAAAAACTTTATTACTACAAGTTATAGGATGCAAAATGGATTAATCCGATTTGGACATAAACGAGAAAGGTAAATAAATGTTGTCTCCACATTCACGCGTTACACAACCATACACCAACTACATCGAGCTAAGGTTCGCTGAGACAACAAAAAGTAGTTACGGGCTAAACAAAACGATGCTAAAATCCAGAAGTTTAAAGTCCGCTACCAGCCTCGTAGATGCACGCTGAAGGCGACAACAAAAAAACACTATTAATAACGACGCAAACATTGCCGAACAAAAAAAACAACAAACAAAAATTCCACCCACCCTACCGTCGGCATCGGCTCCGCCACAGGGGCAACAATCCCGCAGCTGGGCAAGACTACTGGACGAAAGCACTCACGTAGTCAAATCCGAGTAAATCCAAAGCCTGTAAATAAAAAGAAAAGAAAAACAACACCGAGGTAAACAACGCCAAACCTCGACGTCTCCAAACCAAATTTCCAAAATCCAAGTAATCCGAAACGTCGATCCAAGACCAACCAAAAAAATGTCAAATCCGGAGATACTAACCTGAAAAGATCAAATTCAAAATCCCAACCGACAATACCGAGAAGACGTTACTAAAATTCTCAAACGCTACCCCAAACGAAACGATAGCTAACTACCAAAAAAATATGTCGAAATTTGATATTGGAACCATCTAATCCACCAATTATAAGCTGAAACAGCGTTGTTCAAAGTGTGGATCTCCTGATTCGTTCAGAGGACTCATACCTCACGCCGATTATACGTCTAGGCCTTTCCAACGGCGGGTCCTACACGCCAGAACGCAATTATTCTACCTGAGGCTTTAAATGTGCAAGTATGCCACGTTCCGGGTAATATCTTCTCATTTAAATCCTTCAATTCATAGCTGTCCTTTCCGATCCTTCGATGAATCATAAAAGGCCCGATATACTTGTCTGCCAATTTGGCGGAGAAATATTTGGCGGCATCTGATAGTACAAAGTTCTTACGCCATACCAGTTGGTTGGGTAAATATTCAACGGCAAGTCTACGAAGATCGTAACTTTTTTTGATTTCTCCGCTGCCGTTGTAGACGCAAACGGATGTCCTTATATACCCTCGTCAAAGCTTCCGATCTGTCGCGCAAAAATATCTGTTTTCCCCCGATCTATGTTAACAGGTTCATTATCTTTATCTTGGCCCGGATGATCTGTACATAAGATCATTTCTCCGCCGCTGAAATTGACAAAATAAGTTCTAAGTCCGATTACCTCATGGCGGGCAAGTTCGTAACTGTCGCAAGCGATCTTTGGTAGCACTTGATCCCATAATCGATGGTTCGTAGACACATATGAAACTAACATAGTCTTTAGCACACGATTTATTCGCTCCGTTGGATTTGCCCAAGGACTGTAATATGTCGTATATAACGGCTTCACACTATAGGTCTGTAATAACTTCGTGAACTCTTTAGATCGAAATTGAACTCCGTTATCCGTTATGATAATTCGCCGAACTCCAAAATGTAAGAACACATCATCCTCCAGGTGCTTAACGATCGCATTGGCCGTGGCTTTACGGAGGGGAAAGAAGACGTGCGCCTTACTGTTATCAATCGGCTACCACAAAGATGAATTGATTTCCATGCTTAACTTCTCGGTAAAGGTCCTACGATATCTGATGCACTGACAACCTCCCAAGGTCTCGAAATCAACAATGTCCTCCCATCTGAACTGCAGGTGCTTGTTGAGACGGTTTGGCTCTCATGCATACCTTACACTACGGCGGATAATCGATATACATCAGATTTCATACCAGGCCAATAATATCTATTCGATAACCGATGGATAGTCTTATACGCGCCCAAATGTCCACTAGTCTGATTATCAGGATGATGTTGTTGATTAGGTCTTGTCGTTTGGATTTCGGAATAACCCGTTTCCATTCCGAGTCGCCATCTACCAACTCTGGATAGGCGCTACGCACGAGTTTATGCGGAATTCCATGGATAAGGCGAAAAGCGGGGAATTTCTCCGGATGTTCACGAATCCGACATACTAGCCGATTATACCAGTGGTCACTACTATCCTCGATTGCCTCAAGACAATCCAATACAGCAACACTTCGCGATAAGGCGTCAGGGACGCGTTATCTTTGCCTTTACGGTGTTGTAATAGTAAAACATTTGTTGTAAACGCACCGCCCAACGATGCCAAACGACCCGAAGGAATTTGCAAATTATCCAACCAAATCAGTGAATAATGGTCTGTGACAACCGTAAAGGGGATCCCTCCACGTGGGTCTTGAACTTTTCCTAGCCCATAAAACCGCAAGGCACTCCTTTTCTGTAGTGGAAAATTTCCGTTCTTGTTTAGATAACGACTTACTAATATACGCGATAACCCGTTCGCCATCCTCGAATTGCTGCGTCAACACGGCACCAATGCCAAAGTCAGAGCTATCACACTGTATCGTAAATTCTCGGGAGAAATCGGGACACGACAATATAGGTGCGGTAACTAAACGTTCTTTCAAGGCCATCCTTTTTGTTGAAGCCTGATCACGCTCTGAATCCATTTAAAAGTAGTTTCTTCCTTAATAAATTCGTCAATGGGGAAATAGTCGTAGAGGAGTCAGGAATGAAACGGCGATACCAACTTGCCATACCTATTATGGCAAGCAGAAACCTTAGTGGGATTAAATATTTAAGATTGCCTGAATCTTCTCGCTGGATCCACATGAAGACCAGAATAATTGACTACATAGCCGAGGCCATTTGAGTTCGTCACGGCAAAACTTACATTTATCTCTATTGAGTTAATCCGGCATTATGAATGCGTTTAATGACTTCTGCTAAAACCTCAAGATGTTTGTCGAAAGTAGGTCCAATCACAATAATGTCGTCCAAATACGGGAAAACGAACGGCTCAAGATCCACCCCTATAACTCTATCAATGAACCGTTGCCACACAGCGGACTATCCTTCGACAACCCCAAGCGAAGTCTCTTAAAACTTTTTGAAATCCGCCGCTGCGATTGCGCACCGTGAAAGCAGTTCTATTTCTCTAGCTTTCGGCTACGGAATCTGAAAATATGCCGATTTAATATCTAAGGATGATAGATAGCGCGCATCTCTAAGTTATCCAGCGTGTGGGAAATGTACGGCAGAGGATAATCCATCCTTCTCGGTGACTTTATTCAACTTACGATAGTCAACGTTCAAAACGATAGGTCTTGTCTTTCTTCGGGATTAACAATATCGGAGACGACCAGGGACTATTAGAACGCTCGACGATATCTTGTTCGTAATTTATCGGCTCTGCATTGACAATTTTGCAAACTTTTTGTTGAATCCGCCGCTGCCGATGCGCGCAATGTGTTCTATATTCTCTATATAGCACGTCTCGTGCAAACTTTTGTTGAATCCGCCGCTGCCGATGCGCGCAATGCGTTCTATATTCTCTATATAGCACGTCTGCCAAGTTTGCAACGCGTCGCAGCAGCAGGAGCGGAGTTACGTGCGCCTTGCGTTATCCTTCGTATTACGGCAAGCGGAGAATCCGTGCAAACTTTTTGTTGAATCCGCCGCTGCCGATGCGCGCAATGCGTTCTATATTCTCTATATAGCACGTCTGCCAAGTTTGCAACGCGTCGCAGCAGCAGGAGCGGAGTTACGAGCGCCTTGCGTTATCCTCCGTATTACGGCAAGCGGAGAATCCGTGCAAACTTTTTGTTGAATCCGCCGCTGCCGATGCGCGCAATGCGTTCTATATTCTCTATATAGCACGTCTGCCAAGTTTGCAACGCGTCGCAGCAGCAGGAGCGGAGTTACGAGCGCCTTGCGTTATCCTCCGTATTACGGCAAGCGGAGAATCCGTGCAAACTTTTTGTTGAATCCGCCGCTGCCGATGCGCGCAATGCGTTCTATATTCTCTATATAGCACGTCTGCCAAGTTTGCAACGCGTCGCAGCAGCAGGAGCGGAGTTACGTGCGCCTTGCGTTATCCTTCGTATTACGGCAAGCGGAGAATCCGTGCAAACTTTTTGTTGAATCCGCCGCTGCCGATGCGCGCAATGCGTTCTATATTCTCTATATAGCACGTCTGCCAAGTTTGCAACGCGTCGCAGCAGCAGGAGCGGAGTTACGTGCGCCTTGCGTTATCCTTCGTATTACGGCAAGCGGAGAATCCGTGCAAACTTTTTGTTGAATCCGCCGCTGCCGATGCGCGCAATGCGTTCTATATTCTCTATATAGCACGTCTGCCAAGTTTGCAACGCGTCGCAGCAGCAGGAGCGGAGTTACGTGCGCCTTGCGTTATCCTTCGTATTACGGCAAGCGGAGAATCCGTGCAAACTTTTTGTTGAATCCGCCGCTGCCGATGCGCGCAATGCGTTCTATATTCTCTATATAGCACGTCTGCCAAGTTTGCAACGCGTCGCAGCAGCAGGAGCGGAGTTACGTGCGCCTTGCGTTATCCTCCGTATTACGGCAAGCGGAGAATCCGTGCAAACTTTTTGTTGAATCCGCCGCTGCCGATGCGCGCAATGCGTTCTATATTCTCTATATAGCACGTCTGCCAAGTTTGCAACGCGTCGCAGCAGCAGGAGCGGAGTTACGTGCGCCTTGCGTTATCCTTCGTATTACGGCAAGCGGAGAATCCGTGCAAACTTTTTGTTGAATCCGCCGCTGCCGATGCGCGCAATGCGTTCTATATTCTCTATATAGCACGTCTGCCAAGTTTGCAACGCGTCGCAGCAGCAGGAGCGGAGTTACGTGCGCCTTGCGTTATCCTTCGTATTACGGCAAGCGGAGAATCCGTGCAAACTTTTTGTTGAATCCGCCGCTGCCGATGCGCGCAATGCGTTCTATATTCTCTATATAGCACGTCTGCCAAGTTTGCAACGCGTCGCAGCAGCAGGAGCGGAGTTACGTGCGCCTTGCGTTATCCTTCGTATTACGGCAAGCGGAGAATCCGTGCAAACTTTTTGTTGAATCCGCCGCTGCCGATGCGCGCAATGCGTTCTATATTCTCTATATAGCACGTCTGCCAAGTTTGCAACGCGTCGCAGCAGCAGGAGCGGAGTTACGTGCGCCTTGCGTTATCCTTCGTATTACGGCAAGCGGAGAATCCGTGCAAACTTTTTGTTGAATCCGCCGCTGCCGATGCGCGCAATGCGTTCTATATTCTCTATATAGCACGTCTGCCAAGTTTGCAACGCGTCGCAGCAGCAGGAGCGGAGTTACGAGCGCCTTGCGTTATCCTTCGTATTACGGCAAGCGGAGAATCCGTGCAAACTTTTTGTTGAATCCGCCGCTGCCGATGCGCGCAATGCGTTCTATATTCTCTATATAGCACGTCTGCCAAGTTTGCAACGCGTCGCAGCAGCAGGAGCGGAGTTACGTGCGCCTTGCGTTATCCTTCGTATTACGGCAAGCGGAGAATCCGTGCAAACTTTTTGTTGAATCCGCCGCTGCCGATGCGCGCAATGCGTTCTATATTCTCTATATAGCACGTCTGCCAAGTTTGCAACGCGTCGCAGCAGCAGGAGCGGAGTTACGTGCGCCTTGCGTTATCCTTCGTATTACGGCAAGCGGAGAATCCGTGCAAACTTTTTGTTGAATCCGCCGCTGCCGATGCGCGCAATGCGTTCTATATTCTCTATATAGCACGTCTGCCAAGTTTGCAACGCGTCGCAGCAGCAGGAGCGGAGTTACGTGCGCCTTGCGTTATCCTTCGTATTACGGCAAGCGGAGAATCCGTGCAAACTTTTTGTTGAATCCGCCGCTGCCGATGCGCGCAATGCGTTCTATATTCTCTATATAGCACGTCTGCCAAGTTTGCAACGCGTCGCAGCAGCAGGAGCGGAGTTACGAGCGCCTTGCGTTATCCTTCGTATTACGGCAAGCGGAGAATCCGTGCAAACTTTTTGTTGAATCCGCCGCTGCCGATGCGCGCAATGCGTTCTATATTCTCTATATAGCACGTCTGCCAAGTTTGCAACGCGTCGCAGCAGCAGGAGCGGAGTTACGTGCGCCTTGCGTTATCCTTCGTATTACGGCAAGCGGAGAATCCGTGCAAACTTTTTGTTGAATCCGCCGCTGCCGATGCGCGCAATGCGTTCTATATTCTCTATATAGCACGTCTGCCAAGTTTGCAACGCGTCGCAGCAGCAGGAGCGGAGTTACGTGCGCCTTGCGTTATCCTTCGTATTACGGCAAGCGGAGAATCCGTGCAAACTTTTTGTTGAATCCGCCGCTGCCGATGCGCGCAATGCGTTCTATATTCTCTATATAGCACGTCTGCCAAGTTTGCAACGCGTCGCAGCAGCAGGAGCGGAGTTACGTGCGCCTTGCGTTATCCTTCGTATTACGGCAAGCGGAGAATCCGTGCAAACTTTTTGTTGAATCCGCCGCTGCCGATGCGCGCAATGCGTTCTATATTCTCTATATAGCACGTCTGCCAAGTTTGCAACGCGTCGCAGCAGCAGGAGCGGAGTTACGTGCGCCTTGCGTTATCCTTCGTATTACGGCAAGCGGAGAATCCGTGCAAACTTTTTGTTGAATCCGCCGCTGCCGATGCGCGCAATGCGTTCTATATTCTCTATATAGCACGTCTGCCAAGTTTGCAACGCGTCGCAGCAGCAGGAGCGGAGTTACGAGCGCCTTGCGTTATCCTCCGTATTACGGCAAGCGGAGAATCCGTGCAAACTTTTTGTTGAATCCGCCGCTGCCGATGCGCGCAATGCGTTCTATATTCTCTATATAGCACGTCTGCCAAGTTTGCAACGCGTCGCAGCAGCAGGAGCGGAGTTACGTGCGCCTTGCGTTATCCTTCGTATTACGGCAAGCGGAGAATCCGTGCAAACTTTTTGTTGAATCCGCCGCTGCCGATGCGCGCAATGCGTTCTATATTCTCTATATAGCACGTCTGCCAAGTTTGCAACGCGTCGCAGCAGCAGGAGCGGAGTTACGTGCGCCTTGCGTTATCCTTCGTATTACGGCAAGCGGAGAATCCGTGCAAACTTTTTGTTGAATCCGCCGCTGCCGATGCGCGCAATGCGTTCTATATTCTCTATATAGCACGTCTGCCAAGTTTGCAACGCGTCGCAGCAGCAGGAGCGGAGTTACGTGCGCCTTGCGTTATCCTATCCGTATTATTACGGCAAGCGGAGAATCCGTGCAAACTTTTTGTTGAATCCGCCGCTGCCGATGCGCGCAATGCGTTCTATATTCTCTATATAGCACGTCTGCCAAGTTTGCAACGCGTCGCAGCAGCAGGAGCGGAGTTACGTGCGCCTTGCGTTATCCTTCGTATTACGGCAAGCGGAGAATCCGTGCAAACTTTTTGTTGAATCCGCCGCTGCCGATGCGCGCAATGCGTTCTATATTCTCTATATAGCACGTCTGCCAAGTTTGCAACGCGTCGCAGCAGCAGGAGCGGAGTTACGTGCGCCTTGCGTTATCCTTCGTATTACGGCAAGCGGAGAATCCGTGCAAACTTTTTGTTGAATCCGCCGCTGCCGATGCGCGCAATGCGTTCTATATTCTCTATATAGCACGTCTGCCAAGTTTGCAACGCGTCGCAGCAGCAGGAGCGGAGTTACGTGCGCCTTGCGTTATCCTTCGTATTACGGCAAGCGGAGAATCCGTGCAAACTTTTTGTTGAATCCGCCGCTGCCGATGCGCGCAATGCGTTCTATATTCTCTATATAGCACGTCTGCCAAGTTTGCAACGCGTCGCAGCAGCAGGAGCGGAGTTACGTGCGCCTTGCGTTATCCTTCGTATTACGGCAAGCGGAGAATCCGTGCAAACTTTTTGTTGAATCCGCCGCTGCCGATGCGCGCAATGCGTTCTATATTCTCTATATAGCACGTCTGCCAAGTTTGCAACGCGTCGCAGCAGCAGGAGCGGAGTTACGAGCGCCTTGCGTTATCCTCCGTATTACGGCAAGCGGAGAATCCGTGCAAACTTTTTGTTGAATCCGCCGCTGCCGATGCGCGCAATGCGTTCTATATTCTCTATATAGCACGTCTGCCAAGTTTGCAACGCGTCGCAGCAGCAGGAGCGGAGTTACGTGCGCCTTGCGTTATCCTTCGTATTACGGCAAGCGGAGAATCCGTGCAAACTTTTTGTTGAATCCGCCGCTGCCGATGCGCGCAATGCGTGCGTTCTATATTCTCTATATAGCACGTCTGCCAAGTTTGCAACGCGTCGCAGCAGCAGGAGCGGAGTTACGAGCGCCTTGCGTTATCCTTCGTATTACGGCAAGCGGAGAATCCGTGCAAACTTTTTGTTGAATCCGCCGCTGCCGATGCGCGCAATGCGTTCTATATTCTCTATATAGCACGTCTGCCAAGTTTGCAACGCGTCGCAGCAGCAGGAGCGGAGTTACGTGCGCCTTGCGTTATCCTTCGTATTACGGCAAGCGGAGAATCCGTGCAAACTTTTTGTTGAATCCGCCGCTGCCGATGCGCGCAATGCGTTCTATATTCTCTATATAGCACGTCTGCCAAGTTTGCAACGCGTCGCAGCAGCAGGAGCGGAGTTACGTGCGCCTTGCGTTATCCTTCGTATTACGGCAAGCGGAGAATCCGTGCAAACTTTTTGTTGAATCCGCCGCTGCCGATGCGCGCAATGCGTTCTATATTCTCTATATAGCACGTCTGCAGTTTGCAACGCGTCGCAGCAGCAGGAGCGGAGTTACGTGCGCCTTGCGTTATCCTTCGTATTACGGCAAGCGGAGAATCCGTGCAAACTTTTTGTTGAATCCGCCGCTGCCGATGCGCGCAATGCGTTCTATATTCTCTATATAGCACGTCTGCCAAGTTTGCAACGCGTCGCAGCAGCAGGAGCGGAGTTACGTGCGCCTTGCGTTATCCTTCGTATTACGGCAAGCGGAGAATCCGTGCAAACTTTTTGTTGAATCCGCCGCTGCCGATGCGCGCAATGCGTTCTATATTCTCTATATAGCACGTCTGCCAAGTTTGCAACGCGTCGCAGCAGCAGGAGCGGAGTTACGTGCGCCTTGCGTTATCCTTCGTATTACGGCAAGCGGAGAATCCGTGCAAACTTTTTGTTGAATCCGCCGCTGCCGATGCGCGCAATGCGTTCTATATTCTCTATATAGCACGTCTGCCAAGTTTGCAACGCGTCGCAGCAGCAGGAGCGGAGTTACGAGCGCCTTGCGTTATCCTTCGTATTACGGCAAGCGGAGAATCCGTGCAAACTTTTTGTTGAATCCGCCGCTGCCGATGCGCGCAATGCGTTCTATATTCTCTATATAGCACGTCTGCCAAGTTTGCAACGCGTCGCAGCAGCAGGAGCGGAGTTACGTGCGCCTTGCGTTATCCTTCGTATTACGGCAAGCGGAGAATCCGTGCAAACTTTTTGTTGAATCCGCCGCTGCCGATGCGCGCAATGCGTTCTATATTCTCTATATAGCACGTCTGCCAAGTTTGCAACGCGTCGCAGCAGCAGGAGCGGAGTTACGTGCGCCTTGCGTTATCCTTCGTATTACGGCAAGCGGAGAATCCGTGCAAACTTTTTGTTGAATCCGCCGCTGCCGATGCGCGCAATGCGTTCTATATTCTCTATATAGCACGTCTGCCAAGTTTGCAACGCGTCGCAGCAGCAGGAGCGGAGTTACGTGCGCCTTGCGTTATCCTTCGTATTACGGCAAGCGGAGAATCCGTGCAAACTTTTTGTTGAATCCGCCGCTGCCGATGCGCGCAATGCGTTCTATATTCTCTATATAGCACGTCTGCCAAGTTTGCAACGCGTCGCAGCAGCAGGAGCGGAGTTACGTGCGCCTTGCGTTATCCTTCGTATTACGGCAAGCGGAGAATCCGTGCAAACTTTTTGTTGAATCCGCCGCTGCCGATGCGCGCAATGCGTTCTATATTCTCTATATAGCACGTCTGCCAAGTTTGCAACGCGTCGCAGCAGCAGGAGCGGAGTTACGTGCGCCTTGCGTTATCCTTCGTATTACGGCAAGCGGAGAATCCGTGCAAACTTTTTGTTGAATCCGCCGCTGCCGATGCGCGCAATGCGTTCTATATTCTCTATATAGCACGTCTGCCAAGTTTGCAACGCGTCGCAGCAGCAGGAGCGGAGTTACGTGCGCCTTGCGTTATCCTTCGTATTACGGCAAGCGGAGAATCCGTGCAAACTTTTTGTTGAATCCGCCGCTGCCGATGCGCGCAATGCGTTCTATATTCTCTATATAGCACGTCTGCCAAGTTTGCAACGCGTCGCAGCAGCAGGAGCGGAGTTACGTGCGCCTTGCGTTATCCTTCGTATTACGGCAAGCGGAGAATCCGTGCAAACTTTTTGTTGAATCCGCCGCTGCCGATGCGCGCAATGCGTTCTATATTCTCTATATAGCACGTCTGCCAAGTTTGCAACGCGTCGCAGCAGCAGGAGCGGAGTTACGTGCGCCTTGCGTTATCCTTCGTATTACGGCAAGCGGAGAATCCGTGCAAACTTTTTGTTGAATCCGCCGCTGCCGATGCGCGCAATGCGTTCTATATTCTCTATATAGCACGTCTGCCAAGTTTGCAACGCGTCGCAGCAGCAGGAGCGGAGTTACGTGCGCCTTGCGTTATCCTTCGTATTACGGCAAGCGGAGAATCCGTGCAAACTTTTTGTTGAATCCGCCGCTGCCGATGCGCGCAATGCGTTCTATATTCTCTATATAGCACGTCTGCCAAGTTTGCAACGCGTCGCAGCAGCAGGAGCGGAGTTACGTGCGCCTTGCGTTATCCTTCGTATTACGGCAAGCGGAGAATCCGTGCAAACTTTTTGTTGAATCCGCCGCTGCCGATGCGCGCAATGCGTTCTATATTCTCTATATAGCACGTCTGCCAAGTTTGCAACGCGTCGCAGCAGCAGGAGCGGAGTTACGTGCGCCTTGCGTTATCCTTCGTATTACGGCAAGCGGAGAATCCGTGCAAACTTTTTGTTGAATCCGCCGCTGCCGATGCGCGCAATGCGTTCTATATTCTCTATATAGCACGTCTGCCAAGTTTGCAACGCGTCGCAGCAGCAGGAGCGGAGTTACGTGCGCCTTGCGTTATCCTTCGTATTACGGCAAGCGGAGAATCCGTGCAAACTTTTTGTTGAATCCGCCGCTGCCGATGCGCGCAATGCGTTCTATATTCTCTATATAGCACGTCTGCCAAGTTTGCAACGCGTCGCAGCAGCAGGAGCGGAGTTACGTGCGCCTTGCGTTATCCTTCGTATTACGGCAAGCGGAGAATCCGTGCAAACTTTTTGTTGAATCCGCCGCTGCCGATGCGCGCAATGCGTTCTATATTCTCTATATAGCACGTCTGCCAAGTTTGCAACGCGTCGCAGCAGCAGGAGCGGAGTTACGTGCGCCTTGCGTTATCCTTCGTATTACGGCAAGCGGAGAATCCGTGCAAACTTTTTGTTGAATCCGCCGCTGCCGATGCGCGCAATGCGTTCTATATTCTCTATATAGCACGTCTGCCAAGTTTGCAACGCGTCGCAGCAGCAGGAGCGGAGTTACGTGCGCCTTGCGTTATCCTTCGTATTACGGCAAGCGGAGAATCCGTGCAAACTTTTTGTTGAATCCGCCGCTGCCGATGCGCGCAATGCGTTCTATATTCTCTATATAGCACGTCTGCCAAGTTTGCAACGCGTCGCAGCAGCAGGAGCGGAGTTACGTGCGCCTTGCGTTATCCTTCGTATTACGGCAAGCGGAGAATCCGTGCAAACTTTTTGTTGAATCCGCCGCTGCCGATGCGCGCAATGCGTTCTATATTCTCTATATAGCACGTCTGCCAAGTTTGCAACGCGTCGCAGCAGCAGGAGCGGAGTTACGTGCGCCTTGCGTTATCCTTCGTATTACGGCAAGCGGAGAATCCGTGCAAACTTTTTGTTGAATCCGCCGCTGCCGATGCGCGCAATGCGTTCTATATTCTCTATATAGCACGTCTGCCAAGTTTGCAACGCGTCGCAGCAGCAGGAGCGGAGTTACGTGCGCCTTGCGTTATCCTTCGTATTACGGCAAGCGGAGAATCCGTGCAAACTTTTTGTTGAATCCGCCGCTGCCGATGCGCGCAATGCGTTCTATATTCTCTATATAGCACGTCTGCCAAGTTTGCAACGCGTCGCAGCAGCAGGAGCGGAGTTACGTGCGCCTTGCGTTATCCTTCGTATTACGGCAAGCGGAGAATCCGTGCAAACTTTTTGTTGAATCCGCCGCTGCCGATGCGCGCAATGCGTTCTATATTCTCTATATAGCACGTCTGCCAAGTTTGCAACGCGTCGCAGCAGCAGGAGCGGAGTTACGTGCGCCTTGCGTTATCCTTCGTATTACGGCAAGCGGAGAATCCGTGCAAACTTTTTGTTGAATCCGCCGCTGCCGATGCGCGCAATGCGTTCTATATTCTCTATATAGCACGTCTGCCAAGTTTGCAACGCGTCGCAGCAGCAGGAGCGGAGTTACGTGCGCCTTGCGTTATCCTTCGTATTACGGCAAGCGGAGAATCCGTGCAAACTTTTTGTTGAATCCGCCGCTGCCGATGCGCGCAATGCGTTCTATATTCTCTATATAGCACGTCTGCCAAGTTTGCAACGCGTCGCAGCAGCAGGAGCGGAGTTACGTGCGCCTTGCGTTATCCTTCGTATTACGGCAAGCGGAGAATCCGTGCAAACTTTTTGTTGAATCCGCCGCTGCCGATGCGCGCAATGCGTTCTATATTCTCTATATAGCACGTCTGCCAAGTTTGCAACGCGTCGCAGCAGCAGGAGCGGAGTTACGTGCGCCTTGCGTTATCCTTCGTATTACGGCAAGCGGAGAATCCGTGCAAACTTTTTGTTGAATCCGCCGCTGCCGATGCGCGCAATGCGTTCTATATTCTCTATATAGCACGTCTGCCAAGTTTGCAACGCGTCGCAGCAGCAGGAGCGGAGTTACGTGCGCCTTGCGTTATCCTTCGTATTACGGCAAGCGGAGAATCCGTGCAAACTTTTTGTTGAATCCGCCGCTGCCGATGCGCGCAATGCGTTCTATATTCTCTATATAGCACGTCTGCCAAGTTTGCAACGCGTCGCAGCAGCAGGAGCGGAGTTACGTGCGCCTTGCGTTATCCTTCGTATTACGGCAAGCGGAGAATCCGTGCAAACTTTTTGTTGAATCCGCCGCTGCCGATGCGCGCAATGCGTTCTATATTCTCTATATAGCACGTCTGCCAAGTTTGCAACGCGTCGCAGCAGCAGGAGCGGAGTTACGTGCGCCTTGCGTTATCCTTCGTATTACGGCAAGCGGAGAATCCGTGCAAACTTTTTGTTGAATCCGCCGCTGCCGATGCGCGCAATGCGTTCTATATTCTCTATATAGCACGTCTGCCAAGTTTGCAACGCGTCGCAGCAGCAGGAGCGGAGTTACGTGCGCCTTGCGTTATCCTTCGTATTACGGCAAGCGGAGAATCCGTGCAAACTTTTTGTTGAATCCGCCGCTGCCGATGCGCGCAATGCGTTCTATATTCTCTATATAGCACGTCTGCCAAGTTTGCAACGCGTCGCAGCAGCAGGAGCGGAGTTACGTGCGCCTTGCGTTATCCTTCGTATTACGGCAAGCGGAGAATCCGTGCAAACTTTTTGTTGAATCCGCCGCTGCCGATGCGCGCAATGCGTTCTATATTCTCTATATAGCACGTCTGCCAAGTTTGCAACGCGTCGCAGCAGCAGGAGCGGAGTTACGTGCGCCTTGCGTTATCCTTCGTATTACGGCAAGCGGAGAATCCGTGCAAACTTTTTGTTGAATCCGCCGCTGCCGATGCGCGCAATGCGTTCTATATTCTCTATATAGCACGTCTGCCAAGTTTGCAACGCGTCGCAGCAGCAGGAGCGGAGTTACGTGCGCCTTGCGTTATCCTTCGTATTACGGCAAGCGGAGAATCCGTGCAAACTTTTTGTTGAATCCGCCGCTGCCGATGCGCGCAATGCGTTCTATATTCTCTATATAGCACGTCTGCCAAGTTTGCAACGCGTCGCAGCAGCAGGAGCGGAGTTACGTGCGCCTTGCGTTATCCTTCGTATTACGGCAAGCGGAGAATCCGTGCAAACTTTTTGTTGAATCCGCCGCTGCCGATGCGCGCAATGCGTTCTATATTCTCTATATAGCACGTCTGCCAAGTTTGCAACGCGTCGCAGCAGCAGGAGCGGAGTTACGTGCGCCTTGCGTTATCCTTCGTATTACGGCAAGCGGAGAATCCGTGCAAACTTTTTGTTGAATCCGCCGCTGCCGATGCGCGCAATGCGTTCTATATTCTATATAGCACGTCTGCCAAGTTTGCAACGCGTCGCAGCAGCAGGAGCGGAGTTACGTGCGCCTTGCGTTATCCTTCGTATTACGGCAAGCGGAGAATCCGTGCAAACTTTTTGTTGAATCCGCCGCTGCCGATGCGCGCAATGCGTTCTATATTCTCTATATAGCACGTCTGCCAAGTTTGCAACGCGTCGCAGCAGCAGGAGCGGAGTTACGTGCGCCTTGCGTTATCCTTCGTATTACGGCAAGCGGAGAATCCGTGCAAACTTTTTGTTGAATCCGCCGCTGCCGATGCGCGCAATGCGTTCTATATTCTCTATATAGCACGTCTGCCAAGTTTGCAACGCGTCGCAGCAGCAGGAGCGGAGTTACGTGCGCCTTGCGTTATCCTTCGTATTACGGCAAGCGGAGAATCCGTGCAAACTTTTTGTTGAATCCGCCGCTGCCGATGCGCGCAATGCGTTCTATATTCTCTATATAGCACGTCTGCCAAGTTTGCAACGCGTCGCAGCAGCAGGAGCGGAGTTACGTGCGCCTTGCGTTATCCTTCGTATTACGGCAAGCGGAGAATCCGTGCAAACTTTTTGTTGAATCCGCCGCTGCCGATGCGCGCAATGCGTTCTATATTCTCTATATAGCACGTCTGCCAAGTTTGCAACGCGTCGCAGCAGCAGGAGCGGAGTTACGTGCGCCTTGCGTTATCCTTCGTATTACGGCAAGCGGAGAATCCGTGCAAACTTTTTGTTGAATCCGCCGCTGCCGATGCGCGCAATGCGTTCTATATTCTCTATATAGCACGTCTGCCAAGTTTGCAACGCGTCGCAGCAGCAGGAGCGGAGTTACGTGCGCCTTGCGTTATCCTTCGTATTACGGCAAGCGGAGAATCCGTGCAAACTTTTTGTTGAATCCGCCGCTGCCGATGCGCGCAATGCGTTCTATATTCTCTATATAGCACGTCTGCCAAGTTTGCAACGCGTCGCAGCAGCAGGAGCGGAGTTACGTGCGCCTTGCGTTATCCTTCGTATTACGGCAAGCGGAGAATCCGTGCAAACTTTTTGTTGAATCCGCCGCTGCCGATGCGCGCAATGCGTTCTATATTCTCTATATAGCACGTCTGCCAAGTTTGCAACGCGTCGCAGCAGCAGGAGCGGAGTTACGTGCGCCTTGCGTTATCCTTCGTATTACGGCAAGCGGAGAATCCGTGCAAACTTTTTGTTGAATCCGCCGCTGCCGATGCGCGCAATGCGTTCTATATTCTCTATATAGCACGTCTGCCAAGTTTGCAACGCGTCGCAGCAGCAGGAGCGGAGTTACGTGCGCCTTGCGTTATCCTTCGTATTACGGCAAGCGGAGAATCCGTGCAAACTTTTTGTTGAATCCGCCGCTGCCGATGCGCGCAATGCGTTCTATATTCTCTATATAGCACGTCTGCCAAGTTTGCAACGCGTCGCAGCAGCAGGAGCGGAGTTACGTGCGCCTTGCGTTATCCTTCGTATTACGGCAAGCGGAGAATCCGTGCAAACTTTTTGTTGAATCCGCCGCTGCCGATGCGCGCAATGCGTTCTATATTCTCTATATAGCACGTCTGCCAAGTTTGCAACGCGTCGCAGCAGCAGGAGCGGAGTTACGAGCGCCTTGCGTTATCCTCCGTATTACGGCAAGCGGAGAATCCGTGCAAACTTTTTGTTGAATCCGCCGCTGCCGATGCGCGCAATGCGTTCTATATTCTCTATATAGCACGTCTGCCAAGTTTGCAACGCGTCGCAGCAGCAGGAGCGGAGTTACGTGCGCCTTGCGTTATCCTTCGTATTACGGCAAGCGGAGAATCCGTGCAAACTTTTTGTTGAATCCGCCGCTGCCGATGCGCGCAATGCGTTCTATATTCTCTATATAGCACGTCTGCCAAGTTTGCAACGCGTCGCAGCAGCAGGAGCGGAGTTACGTGCGCCTTGCGTTATCCTTCGTATTACGGCAAGCGGAGAATCCGTGCAAACTTTTTGTTGAATCCGCCGCTGCCGATGCGCGCAATGCGTTCTATATTCTCTATATAGCACGTCTGCCAAGTTTGCAACGCGTCGCAGCAGCAGGAGCGGAGTTACGTGCGCCTTGCGTTATCCTTCGTATTACGGCAAGCGGAGAATCCGTGCAAACTTTTTGTTGAATCCGCCGCTGCCGATGCGCGCAATGCGTTCTATATTCTCTATATAGCACGTCTGCCAAGTTTGCAACGCGTCGCAGCAGCAGGAGCGGAGTTACGTGCGCCTTGCGTTATCCTTCGTATTACGGCAAGCGGAGAATCCGTGCAAACTTTTTGTTGAATCCGCCGCTGCCGATGCGCGCAATGCGTTCTATATTCTCTATATAGCACGTCTGCCAAGTTTGCAACGCGTCGCAGCAGCAGGAGCGGAGTTACGTGCGCCTTGCGTTATCCTTCGTATTACGGCAAGCGGAGAATCCGTGCAAACTTTTTGTTGAATCCGCCGCTGCCGATGCGCGCAATGCGTTCTATATTCTCTATATAGCACGTCTGCCAAGTTTGCAACGCGTCGCAGCAGCAGGAGCGGAGTTACGTGCGCCTTGCGTTATCCTTCGTATTACGGCAAGCGGAGAATCCGTGCAAACTTTTTGTTGAATCCGCCGCTGCCGATGCGCGCAATGCGTTCTATATTCTCTATATAGCACGTCTGCCAAGTTTGCAACGCGTCGCAGCAGCAGGAGCGGAGTTACGTGCGCCTTGCGTTATCCTTCGTATTACGGCAAGCGGAGAATCCGTGCAAACTTTTTGTTGAATCCGCCGCTGCCGATGCGCGCAATGCGTTCTATATTCTCTATATAGCACGTCTGCCAAGTTTGCAACGCGTCGCAGCAGCAGGAGCGGAGTTACGTGCGCCTTGCGTTATCCTTCGTATTACGGCAAGCGGAGAATCCGTGCAAACTTTTTGTTGAATCCGCCGCTGCCGATGCGCGCAATGCGTTCTATATTCTCTATATAGCACGTCTGCCAAGTTTGCAACGCGTCGCAGCAGCAGGAGCGGAGTTACGTGCGCCTTGCGTTATCCTTCGTATTACGGCAAGCGGAGAATCCGTGCAAACTTTTTGTTGAATCCGCCGCTGCCGATGCGCGCAATGCGTTCTATATTCTCTATATAGCACGTCTGCCAAGTTTGCAACGCGTCGCAGCAGCAGGAGCGGAGTTACGTGCGCCTTGCGTTATCCTTCGTATTACGGCAAGCGGAGAATCCGTGCAAACTTTTTGTTGAATCCGCCGCTGCCGATGCGCGCAATGCGTTCTATATTCTCTATATAGCACGTCTGCCAAGTTTGCAACGCGTCGCAGCAGCAGGAGCGGAGTTACGTGCGCCTTGCGTTATCCTTCGTATTACGGCAAGCGGAGAATCCGTGCAAACTTTTTGTTGAATCCGCCGCTGCCGATGCGCGCAATGCGTTCTATATTCTCTATATAGCACGTCTGCCAAGTTTGCAACGCGTCGCAGCAGCAGGAGCGGAGTTACGTGCGCCTTGCGTTATCCTTCGTATTACGGCAAGCGGAGAATCCGTGCAAACTTTTTGTTGAATCCGCCGCTGCCGATGCGCGCAATGCGTTCTATATTCTCTATATAGCACGTCTGCCAAGTTTGCAACGCGTCGCAGCAGCAGGAGCGGAGTTACGTGCGCCTTGCGTTATCCTTCGTATTACGGCAAGCGGAGAATCCGTGCAAACTTTTTGTTGAATCCGCCGCTGCCGATGCGCGCAATGCGTTCTATATTCTCTATATAGCACGTCTGCCAAGTTTGCAACGCGTCGCAGCAGCAGGAGCGGAGTTACGTGCGCCTTGCGTTATCCTTCGTATTACGGCAAGCGGAGAATCCGTGCAAACTTTTTGTTGAATCCGCCGCTGCCGATGCGCGCAATGCGTTCTATATTCTCTATATAGCACGTCTGCCAAGTTTGCAACGCGTCGCAGCAGCAGGAGCGGAGTTACGTGCGCCTTGCGTTATCCTTCGTATTACGGCAAGCGGAGAATCCGTGCAAACTTTTTGTTGAATCCGCCGCTGCCGATGCGCGCAATGCGTTCTATATTCTCTATATAGCACGTCTGCCAAGTTTGCAACGCGTCGCAGCAGCAGGAGCGGAGTTACGTGCGCCTTGCGTTATCCTTCGTATTACGGCAAGCGGAGAATCCGTGCAAACTTTTTGTTGAATCCGCCGCTGCCGATGCGCGCAATGCGTTCTATATTCTCTATATAGCACGTCTGCCAAGTTTGCAACGCGTCGCAGCAGCAGGAGCGGAGTTACGTGCGCCTTGCGTTATCCTTCGTATTACGGCAAGCGGAGAATCCGTGCAAACTTTTTGTTGAATCCGCCGCTGCCGATGCGCGCAATGCGTTCTATATTCTCTATATAGCACGTCTGCCAAGTTTGCAACGCGTCGCAGCAGCAGGAGCGGAGTTACGTGCGCCTTGCGTTATCCTTCGTATTACGGCAAGCGGAGAATCCGTGCAAACTTTTTGTTGAATCCGCCGCTGCCGATGCGCGCAATGCGTTCTATATTCTCTATATAGCACGTCTGCCAAGTTTGCAACGCGTCGCAGCAGCAGGAGCGGAGTTACGTGCGCCTTGCGTTATCCTTCGTATTACGGCAAGCGGAGAATCCGTGCAAACTTTTTGTTGAATCCGCCGCTGCCGATGCGCGCAATGCGTTCTATATTCTCTATATAGCACGTCTGCCAAGTTTGCAACGCGTCGCAGCAGCAGGAGCGGAGTTACGTGCGCCTTGCGTTATCCTTCGTATTACGGCAAGCGGAGAATCCGTGCAAACTTTTTGTTGAATCCGCCGCTGCCGATGCGCGCAATGCGTTCTATATTCTCTATATAGCACGTCTGCCAAGTTTGCAACGCGTCGCAGCAGCAGGAGCGGAGTTACGTGCGCCTTGCGTTATCCTTCGTATTACGGCAAGCGGAGAATCCGTGCAAACTTTTTGTTGAATCCGCCGCTGCCGATGCGCGCAATGCGTTCTATATTCTCTATATAGCACGTCTGCCAAGTTTGCAACGCGTCGCAGCAGCAGGAGCGGAGTTACGTGCGCCTTGCGTTATCCTTCGTATTACGGCAAGCGGAGAATCCGTGCAAACTTTTTGTTGAATCCGCCGCTGCCGATGCGCGCAATGCGTTCTATATTCTCTATATAGCACGTCTGCCAAGTTTGCAACGCGTCGCAGCAGCAGGAGCGGAGTTACGTGCGCCTTGCGTTATCCTTCGTATTACGGCAAGCGGAGAATCCGTGCAAACTTTTTGTTGAATCCGCCGCTGCCGATGCGCGCAATGCGTTCTATATTCTCTATATAGCACGTCTGCCAAGTTTGCAACGCGTCGCAGCAGCAGGAGCGGAGTTACGTGCGCCTTGCGTTATCCTTCGTATTACGGCAAGCGGAGAATCCGTGCAAACTTTTTGTTGAATCCGCCGCTGCCGATGCGCGCAATGCGTTCTATATTCTCTATATAGCACGTCTGCCAAGTTTGCAACGCGTCGCAGCAGCAGGAGCGGAGTTACGTGCGCCTTGCGTTATCCTTCGTATTACGGCAAGCGGAGAATCCGTGCAAACTTTTTGTTGAATCCGCCGCTGCCGATGCGCGCAATGCGTTCTATATTCTCTATATAGCACGTCTGCCAAGTTTGCAACGCGTCGCAGCAGCAGGAGCGGAGTTACGTGCGCCTTGCGTTATCCTTCGTATTACGGCAAGCGGAGAATCCGTGCAAACTTTTTGTTGAATCCGCCGCTGCCGATGCGCGCAATGCGTTCTATATTCTCTATATAGCACGTCTGCCAAGTTTGCAACGCGTCGCAGCAGCAGGAGCGGAGTTACGTGCGCCTTGCGTTATCCTTCGTATTACGGCAAGCGGAGAATCCGTGCAAACTTTTTGTTGAATCCGCCGCTGCCGATGCGCGCAATGCGTTCTATATTCTCTATATAGCACGTCTGCCAAGTTTGCAACGCGTCGCAGCAGCAGGAGCGGAGTTACGTGCGCCTTGCGTTATCCTTCGTATTACGGCAAGCGGAGAATCCGTGCAAACTTTTTGTTGAATCCGCCGCTGCCGATGCGCGCAATGCGTTCTATATTCTCTATATAGCACGTCTGCCAAGTTTGCAACGCGTCGCAGCAGCAGGAGCGGAGTTACGTGCGCCTTGCGTTATCCTTCGTATTACGGCAAGCGGAGAATCCGTGCAAACTTTTTGTTGAATCCGCCGCTGCCGATGCGCGCAATGCGTTCTATATTCTCTATATAGCACGTCTGCCAAGTTTGCAACGCGTCGCAGCAGCAGGAGCGGAGTTACGTGCGCCTTGCGTTATCCTTCGTATTACGGCAAGCGGAGAATCCGTGCAAACTTTTTGTTGAATCCGCCGCTGCCGATGCGCGCAATGCGTTCTATATTCTCTATATAGCACGTCTGCCAAGTTTGCAACGCGTCGCAGCAGCAGGAGCGGAGTTACGTGCGCCTTGCGTTATCCTTCGTATTACGGCAAGCGGAGAATCCGTGCAAACTTTTTGTTGAATCCGCCGCTGCCGATGCGCGCAATGCGTTCTATATTCTCTATATAGCACGTCTGCCAAGTTTGCAACGCGTCGCAGCAGCAGGAGCGGAGTTACGAGCGCCTTGCGTTATCCTCCGTATTACGGCAAGCGGAGAATCCGTGCAAACTTTTTGTTGAATCCGCCGCTGCCGATGCGCGCAATGCGTTCTATATTCTCTATATAGCACGTCTGCCAAGTTTGCAACGCGTCGCAGCAGCAGGAGCGGAGTTACGTGCGCCTTGCGTTATCCTTCGTATTACGGCAAGCGGAGAATCCGTGCAAACTTTTTGTTGAATCCGCCGCTGCCGATGCGCGCAATGCGTTCTATATTCTCTATATAGCACGTCTGCCAAGTTTGCAACGCGTCGCAGCAGCAGGAGCGGAGTTACGAGCGCCTTGCGTTATCCTCCGTATTACGGCAAGCGGAGAATCCGTGCAAACTTTTTGTTGAATCCGCCGCTGCCGATGCGCGCAATGCGTTCTATATTCTCTATATAGCACGTCTGCCAAGTTTGCAACGCGTCGCAGCAGCAGGAGCGGAGTTACGTGCGCCTTGCGTTATCCTTCGTATTACGGCAAGCGGAGAATCCGTGCAAACTTTTTGTTGAATCCGCCGCTGCCGATGCGCGCAATGCGTTCTATATTCTCTATATAGCACGTCTGCCAAGTTTGCAACGCGTCGCAGCAGCAGGAGCGGAGTTACGTGCGCCTTGCGTTATCCTTCGTATTACGGCAAGCGGAGAATCCGTGCAAACTTTTTGTTGAATCCGCCGCTGCCGATGCGCGCAATGCGTTCTATATTCTCTATATAGCACGTCTGCCAAGTTTGCAACGCGTCGCAGCAGCAGGAGCGGAGTTACGTGCGCCTTGCGTTATCCTTCGTATTACGGCAAGCGGAGAATCCGTGCAAACTTTTTGTTGAATCCGCCGCTGCCGATGCGCGCAATGCGTTCTATATTCTCTATATAGCACGTCTGCCAAGTTTGCAACGCGTCGCAGCAGCAGGAGCGGAGTTACGAGCGCCTTGCGTTATCCTCCGTATTACGGCAAGCGGAGAATCCGTGCAAACTTTTTGTTGAATCCGCCGCTGCCGATGCGCGCAATGCGTTCTATATTCTCTATATAGCACGTCTGCCAAGTTTGCAACGCGTCGCAGCAGCAGGAGCGGAGTTACGAGCGCCTTGCGTTGTCCTCCGTATTACGTCAGTTGTTATAATTCCGTTAAGTTAATTGAGTGAAATTTTAAGTTTTATTTCTAGAATCTGAACAGTTACTTTTGAACATACCTGTATTTATGACTTTTGGAAGAGAGTATACGGCCACACCCGTTGTGGAATATTCCGCGCATGTCCCGCGGTATGGAGAGGGTATCCCCGCGGCGAAGAGAGGGTATCCCAAAAGGATATTTAAGAGCCATGCAGTGGCCATAACAAGCAGTTCACTCCTGAACTCAAGAAGACCCTCCGAGAGGTGGACCAGCCGAGGACAGCCCCAAAGGATACCAGGACCACTACCAGCCGAGGACCGGACAAAGGATACCAGGACCACTACCAGCCGAGGACCGGACAAAGGATACCAGGACCACTACCAGCCGAGGACCGGACAAAGGATACCAGGACCATTGCCAGTTGAGGCCCCCATTGCCGCTGCCAGTACCTGGAAGGCCCCGTTAGAAGCACTAGCCAAGGATACACTCCGATAGAACCTGACGCAGCAAAACATGCAATTACCGTAACACGTACTCTCTTCTGAAATATAAAAAAAGGTTTTAGTAAGTGGCTGTTCGCCGACATAGGCTGTACTTTTGTTAAACATAGTTCTGTATGTTATGCTTCCAATTTCCTAAAGAAAGTACCAGAGTTCCGTTAAGAATGTTTATATTGTTTTCAATGTACATATGATTTACCAACCGTACCATTATTTTCAAAGCTATTTTCTGTTAGTTTATTATTTAGAAGCCTTCCGTTAAAGTAAGATGCTGTACTTTTGTTAAACTCTTCTTATCATGCTTCGTAATGTATTTGTTTCAATTTGTTCTATCTGTGTAAATAGTGCTGAAAAATAGTTTGTGTTTATTAATAAATCTATTGTAAATATTTCAAATACCTGGACTTGTAATTCTCCGACTTGATTTTGCTACCCGAAGTATTTAATATAAATGATGTTGTCTCGACGTCAAAT
Organism: Holotrichia oblita; assembly: GCA_023690525.1. Lineage (NCBI taxonomy): Eukaryota > Metazoa > Arthropoda > Insecta > Coleoptera > Scarabaeidae > Holotrichia > Holotrichia oblita. The sequence goes on from CM043024.1 coordinate 12,701,173, forward strand.
GTCACCGTATACACACGCTTGAAGTTGGCCTCAAGATGATTTAAAAGCATCACAGGGACATCTACCGTCAACTAGCGTGAGTTTCACCGACACATTGGACACCGTGACGAAAGTAGTTGAGAACATCATTACAAGATGGCGCCCGAGCAGGGACATGTTTACGAATTCATTTTCCGTGTATATCCGATAAGCCGTGTGTGTTTAATGTAAAAGTGGTTGCATTTTTCAAGTAATCAGATGGTCAATTTTTAAATATTTTATTATTCATTACAATATGTATGTACAGTTTATTGGAACATTTCTTTGTGTAAATTTATATGTTATTTGTCCATTAAAATGTCAGACACTGAAGAGTACGTGAATCCACCTAAAACTCCTGTTTCGTGGATTTATTCCTTGCCCAAAGAAAAGCTAATCAGAATTTTGGAAGGATTAGATCAAAGCACCACCGGTACCGTTGACGAACTCAGGAAAAGGCTCAGCACATTCCTTAAAGCCCGTCCAGTGCAATCATCCCGTCCGTCGTCGCCGCCGCCGCCTATAATGAACCCCGTTGATCCGACCATGTCTTTGTGCGAAAAAGTGAGGAAATGGAGCCTGAACTATGATGGGATTAGCGATGGTACGTCTTTCCTGGAAAGAATCAGAGAACTACAAGATTGCTACGATTTAGAAGGTAAAGATTTGCTAAAAACTTTACCTATATTGTTCCGAGGAAATGCACTCTTGTGGTACCGGAACAACAAAGCCAATTGGACGACTTGGGACGACTTCCTGAGTGACTTCAAAGTCCAGTATTTGCCGCCCCGATATGACTACCAGATAGAAGAAGAGATCAGAGCCCGTCATCAACGTCCGAACGAAGCCTTCAAGGATTACCTAACCGCAATACTGACGCTGATTCGACGAGGTAAGCCGATGGACGACGCTAGTAGACTGGAACGTGTCTATAATAATATGCGGCCGGAGTACAAGCTGTATGCCCGGCGAAGCGCCGTAAATACGGTAAAGGAACTTGCAGCGTTGGCTGCCGAATATGAGCGTATCCAGAAGGAACAAGAGATGTTCTCCAGCAGGATGTCGACTTCTACCAGCCGAGAAAGAGCCGCACGACGCCAGGATGCCGGCAGCAGCACCGCCAGTGAAGGACGAACGCAGCAAGGAGGTGCGAATGTACAAGCATCCAGGGAAGCCTCGCAGACATCCTTTGGAACTGCAGGTCAGCCGGAGAAGTTGTCCAACCCTGAAAGAAGGTGTTGGCGCTGCAGCCAAGAAGGCCATGCCCGACGGAACTGCCGGAATAGGTTTGTTTTGTTTTGTTCTAGATGTGGTCTTTTGAACGTCGCCAGTAAAGATTGCAAGTGCCCGGGAAACGCCAGTCTGAGCGGCTCCAGGGGCTGAGTCGTTCAAAGCGAGACAGTCACTACCCCAGGATGGAGTCCGCCGTGCTGTCTCAACGCCCCGATAATAGAATCTGGATGAAGGTTAACGTAGCCGGCATGGATGTCCACGCGTTTGTAGATACCGGAGCAACGTCATCCTGCATCAGTCAAAGCCTTTTTGATAAGTTACCAGAGTCCGGTATTCAATCCGTAGTACAAACCAAGACAAGGATAACCCTGGCAAATGGCAGCATCGTGGAGTCACGGACGCGTATGAGCATTTCAATTGGGACCAGCCAGTCTATCGTAGTAATCCCATTTGTGGTGATGCCCCGTAGTACGTACAGTATGATTTTTGGTATGGATGCCCTGAAACAAATGGAGGTTGTAATTGACATTAACAAGCATGAAGTAAGATGAATCCCTAACAGAGATGTGTTACCTGCTCCAGATGTAGAATCCATCGCTACCTTAGCGTCCGAAGATCACCAACTCCAATTGAATAACATGTTACGAGCCGAGATGGCCAGATTCTCGACAGTAAAGGGCCGTACCAGCCAAGTGGAACATATCCGGCTCAGGCCAGATACAGCGCCGGTTAAGCAACGATACTACCCATGCAACCCGAAGAAGCAGAGGCTCATCGATGACGAAGTTGACAGGATGTTAAAAGAAGATGTAATTGAGCCAAGCCACAGTCCATGGAGTTCGCCTGTTGTTTTGGTGCAGAAGAAGACCGGCGACTATCGTTTCTGCATTGATTTCCGTAAGGTTAATTCCGTTACCGTTAAAGATTCATACCCGCTGCCATACATTTCCGGTATCCTGGACAAACTCAGGGGTAGTCAGTATTTCTCCACATTAGATTTGAAGCATGGCTATTGGCAGGTCCCGCTAGCCACAGAGAGTCGACCGATCACAGCCTTCACAGTGCCGGGCAAGGGATTGTACCAGTTCAAGGTGCTACCGTTCGGGCTACATTCAGCAGGAGCAACGTTCCAGCGATTTCTAGACAGCCTCATTGGGCCGGAGATCGCGGATATCGCGTTGGTGTACCTAGATGACGTCATCGTGTTAGGAAGAAGCTTTGAAGAGCACCTGAACAACTTACGAATCGTCTTTGACAGGTTACGGGAAGCAGGGCTCCAGTTGCAGCCTGGGAAGTGCCAGTTCGCCCAGCGGTCCATCAAGTATCTAGGGCATGTTGTGTCTCCTGAAGGCATCCAGACCGATCCCGAGAAGATAAACGCCATCAATCAAATCTCTCCACCGAAGACAGCCAGAGAAGTTCGCAGCTTCCTGGGAGCCGCTTCATGGTACCGAAGATTTGTGCCGAATTTTGCCGACCTGACAGCACCCTTAGCACAGCTGGTGAAGAAAAGCCAGAAGTGGTCATGGGGACCCAAGCAGGAAGCCGCATTCCATGCCGTGAAGAAAGCGTTAAAGGCAAGTCATGTGCTAATATGCCCTGATTTTTCTAGGCCCTTTCAGCTACATACCGATGCCAGCGAACAAGGCCTAGGTGCCGTCTTGATCCAGGAAGTTGATGGGATGGAGCGTGCCGTCTCTTACGCCAGTAGGACATTGCATCCAGCCGAGACCAAGTATTCTACGACAGAGAAGGAATGTTTAGCCGTCATATGGGCCATTAAGAAATACCGATATTACCTTGAGGGATACACGTTCAAAGTAGTCACTGATCATCAGTGTCTGCGATGGCTCAACGATCTCAAGAATCCATCCGGACGGCTTAGTCGATGGGCAGTCGACCTGCAGCAGTTCGACTTCTCAGTCCAATACCGCAGTGGGAACATGAATAATCTTGCCGACAGCCTGTCCAGGAATCCGCTTCCCTGTGTGGCCGGAAACGAGGAGGAAATCTTTGCCATGTTGCACGGAAACACGTGCTCCTGGTATAATAAGATTTTTAAATCAGTTGCAGAAAATCCTAGCCAAAACCCGGAATACCTGATCCGTAATGAAGTTTTGTACAGGAACTTTCCCGGTGCCTATAGTGAAGCTTCCTGGAAGTTGTGCGTACCAAAAGATGAAAGACCCAGGATCCTGCGGGAGGTTCACGATGTCCCGGAAGCCGGACATCTAGGGATTACGAAGAGCATCGCCCGAGCCGCAGATCACTACTATTGGCCTGGTATGTTCCAAGAAGTGCGGAGCTACGTCCGGAAGTGTGAATCCTGTGCAAAGCATAAGTTTGATCAAAGGAAGCCGTTCGGCCAGATGTTGTACTCACCTGTAGACCTGCCATGGGAACAAGTTTCAGTAGATCTGATGGGACCATTTCCGCGGTCCCGTAAAGGTTTCACTTTTCTTCTAGTGTTGCAGGACAGATTTACGAAATGGACCGAATGCCAACCGCTTCGTCAAGCCACCGCAAAAGCAGTCCTGCAGGTGATCAGGGAAAAGGTTGTTTACCGTTTCGGCGCTCCGAAGAGGCTGATCTGCGATAATGGTCCACAATTCGCCAGCAAGCTGTTCAAAGATGCGGCCGAGAGTTTGGGAATCGAGATCCGATTCACGGCGCCATATTCTCCCCAACAAAATCCAGTAGAGCGAGCCAACCGAGTTATAGGACCTATGCTGGCACAATATGTTGAGGGTGATCAGCGGGACTGGGACACTCACTTGCCACAGTTTATGTTTGCCATAAACACGGCGAAACATGAAACCACCGGCTTCTCGCCAGCCTTCCTGAATTTTGGGCGACAATTGATTCCACCGAAGTCCTTGTGGAGAGAGGTCCGGGATTCGGAGGACGGTCCAAAGGTCGAAGCGCCCAATCTAATTCCGGAGTTGGAGAAACTGAAGGACTTTTATCGGATTACCCGAGCCAAGTTGTCTGAAGGTTTCCAGCGGCAGAGTCACCAATATAACTTACGTAGGTGTCCGTTCCGTCCACAAGTGGGCCAGGAAGTATACAGAAAGGAGCACGTCCTTTCCAATGCCGCCCGAAATTTTTCCGCTAAATTGGCTCCGAAGTACACTGGGCCATGTAGAGTTGTCAAGGTACTATCACCCACCATTGTAGTGTTACAGGTACCCGGGTCTACGAAGACGGATCGTGTCCATGTGAAGGATCTGAAGCTAGCTCCGGACATAGCTAGCAGCGTTCCGCCTACCGTCAACCATACCACCCCCACCACCGAGACTAACCTCCCCAGCAGCACCTAGCTGCGCGCGCTGCTTCTCCCCACCCTTAGTTCCAGGTAGGAGGGGAGTACCAGAGTATAAGAGTCCGTGTCACCAGCCGAAGCCGTCAGTCTCAGCAGGTCCTCCACTATGGATAGTCCAATACGAGTCTTCCCAGTTAACCAGGCGCCAGGCACTCCTAGGTACCTCGTGTCTCCAAACACGCTAGCATTCTTGGAAGAGCGTTGGAAGACGCCGCCAGCTGCAGCTCCCACGTCGACAGAAGACCGGACGCCTTCACCGATGCTTCTACACTTGGTGTCGCCCGGTTCACCAGACCTCAGCCAGTTTTCGCCCAAAACCGAGGCGTACATTCAATGGCAGTTCTTGGAGCTGTTTGGACCCTCTCCAGTAAAGGACATCCTATCTCCGCTGCCATCGACACCGCCAAAACCGCTTCCGCCTGCGTCCGGCACC
>CM043024.1:12706678-12857155 GCA_023690525.1 Holotrichia oblita
TCTTCGGGCTCTGCCTCGGAATGGAAAAATATCTGGCTCCTGGTATCTCGGAGGTTTAATTTGGAAATTTTTTCGTAGAAAATTTTAATTAAATTGGTCGTCTCCCTTCAGGATTAGGAGATTTAATTTTAAAAGGATCTCGGATAAGGAAGATATAATGATTTTATTGGTAAATTTATGTTTTAATATGTTGTTTACGTTTTAGAGATGAAATTAACATAGGTCTGGATGCATTCGTGGTTCGGACGCGTCTGTTTTAAATATATTTTTTTCAAGAAAACCTTTTTTTTTTTTTTTTTTTTCGTTCATGGCTGTCTGTTATTTTGAATGAAAATGTCGATTTATACTAAGAAATTGGCACAGATGAAATGGATTCACAAATCCCTGGAATTAATGGGAAGTTAACTTTGGAAATTATGTTAGGTGATGTCACGTAAGTAATTGGGTTATCGTCGATGGTTTTCCATTTTAAAAATGTAAATTTATCGAAATGTCAGTTAGAGTAAATGTCCGATCTGTCATTCGTGTCGCCAACTTAAATCTAGTTTATCTTAATTTAACTAAATGGTTGCTTAATGTAATTTTGATAATTGTAATTCTATTTATTGACATTCTTTTAATTTAAATTTCTTTTAATTGCTATTCCCTATACGTATAGGCAACTTATCTTACATGTTCAGTTTAAATGTAATGATCCATTACAATATAGAACGCATTGCGCGCATCGGCGGCGGCGGATTCAACAAAAAGTTTGCGCGGATTCTCCGCTTGCCCTAATACGAAGGATAACGCAAGGCGCCCGTAACTCCGCTCCTGCTGCTGCGACGCGTTGCAAACTTGGCAGACGTGCTATATAGAACATATAGAACGCATTGCGCGCATCGGCGGCGGCGGATTCAACAAAAAGTTTGCGCGGATTCTCCGCTTGCCCTAATACGAAGGATAACGCAAGGCGCCCGTAACTCCGCTCCTGCTGCTGAGACGCGTTGCAAACTTGGCAGACGTGCTATATAGAACATATAGAACGCATTGCGCGCATCGGCGGCGGCGGATTCAACAAAAAGTTTGCGCGGATTCTCCGCTTGCCCTAATACGAAGGATAACGCAAGGCGCCCGTAACTCCGCTCCTGCTGCTGCGACGCGTTGCAAACTTGGCAGACGTGCTATATAGAACATATAGAACGCATTGCGCGCATCGGCGGCGGCGGATTCAACAAAAAGTTTGCGCGGATTCTCCGCTTGCCCTAATACGAAGGATAACGCAAGGCGCCCGTAACTCCGCTCCTGCTGCTGCGACGCGTTGCAAACTTGGCAGACGTGCTATATAGAAGATATAGAACGCATTGCGCGCATCGGCGGCGGCGGATTCAACAAAAAGTTTGCGCGGATTCTCCGCTTGCCCAAATACGAAGGACAACGCAAGGCGCCCGTAACTCCGCTCCTGCTGCTGCGACGCGTTGCAAACTTGGCAGACGCGCTATATAGAACATATAGAACGCATTGCGCGCATCGGCGGCGGCGGATTCAACAAAAAAGTTTGCGCGGATTCTCCGCTTGCCCTAATACGAAGGATAACGCAAGGCGCCCGTAACTCGATCCTGCTGCTGCGACGCGTTGCAAACTTGGCAGACGTGCTATATAGAACATATAGAACGCATTGCGCGCATCGGCGGGGGCGGATTCAACAAAAAGTTTGCGCGGATTCTCCGCTTGCCCTAATACGAAGGATAACGCAAGGCGCCCGTAACTCCGCTCCTGCTGCTGCGACGCGTTGCAAACTTGGCAGACGTGCTATATAGAACATATAGAACGCATTGCGCGCATCGGCGGCGGCGGATTCAACAAAAAGTTTGCGCGGATTCTCCGCTTGCCCTAATACGAAGGATAACGCAAGGCGCCCGTAACTCCGCTCCTGTCGCTGCGACGCGTTGCAAACTTGGCAGACGTGCTATATAGAACATATAGAACGCATTGCGCGCATCGGCGGCGGCGGATTCAACAAAAAGTTTGCGCGGATTCTCCGCTTGCCCTAATACGAAGGATAACGCAAGGCGCCCGTAACTCCGCTCCTGCTGCTGCGACGCGTTGCAAACTTGGCAGACGTGCTATATAGAACATATAGAACGCATTGCGCGCATCGGCGGCGGCGGATTCAACAAAAAGTTTGCGCGGATTCTCCGCTTGCCCTAATACGAAGGATAACGCAAGGCGCCCGTAACTCCGCTCCTGCTGCTGCGACGCGTTGCAAACTTGGCAGACGTGCTATATAGAACATATAGAACACATTGCGCGCATCGGCGGCGGCGGATTCAACAAAAAGTTTGCGCGGATTCTCCGCTTGCCCTAATACGAAGGATAACGCAAGGCGCCCGTAACTCCGATCCTGCTGCTGCGACGCGTTGCAAACTTGGCAGACGTGCTATATAGAACATATAGAACGCATTGCGCGCATCGGCGGCGGCGGATTCAACAAAAAGTTTGCGCGGATTCTCCGCTTGCCCTAATACGAAGGATAACGCAAGGCGCCCGTAACTCCGCTCCTGCTGCTGCGACGCGTTGCAAACTTGGCAGACGTGCTATATAGAACATATAGAACGCACTGCGCGCATCAGCGGCGGCGGATTCAACAAAAAGTTTGCGCGGATTCTCCGCTTGCCCTAATACGAAGGATAACGCAAGGCGCCCGTAACTCCGCTCCTGCTGCTGCGACGCGTTGCAAACTTGGCAGACGTGCTATATAGAACATATAGAACCCATTGCGCGCATCGGCGGCGGCGGATTCAACAAAAAGTTTGCGCGGATTCTCCGCTTGCCCTAATACGAAGGACAACGCAAGGCGCCCGTAACTCCGCTCCTGCTGCTGCGACGCGTTGCAAACTTGGCAGACGTGCTATATAGAACATATAGAACGCATTGCGCGCATCGGCGGCGGCGGATTCAACAAAAAGTTTGCGCGGATTCTCCGCTTGCCCTAATACGAAGGATAACGCAAGGCGCCCGTAACTCCGCTCCTGCTGCTGCGACGCGTTGAAAACTTGGCAGACGTGCTATATAGAACATATAGAACGCATTGCGCGCATCGGCGGCGGCGGATTCAACAAAAAGTTTGCGCGGATTCTCCGCCTGCCCTAATACGAAGGATAACGCAAGGCGCCCGTAACTCCGCTCCTGCTGCTGCGACGCGTTGCAAACTTGGCAGACGTGCTATATAGAACATATAGAACGCATTGCGCGCATCGGCGGCGGCGGATTCAACAAAAAGTTTGCGCGGATTCTCCGCTTGCCCTAATACGAAGGATAACGCAAGGCGCCCGTAACTCCGCTCCTGCTGCTGCGACGCGTTGCAAACTTGGCAGACGTGCTATATAGAACATATAGAACGCATTGCGCGCATCGGCGGCGGCGGATACAACAAAAAGTTTGCGCGGATTCTCCGCTTGCCCTAATACGAAGGATAACGCAAGGCGCCCGTAACTCCGCTCCTGCTGCTGCGACGCGTTGCAAACTTGGCAGACGTGCTATATAGAACATATAGAACGCACTGCGCGCATCGGCGGCGGCGGATTCAACAAAAAGTTTGCGCGGATTCTCCGCTTGCCCTAATACGAAGGATAACGCAAGGCGCCCGTAACTCCGCTCCTGCTGCTGCGACGCGTTGCAAACTTGGCAGACGTGCTATATAGAACATATAGAACGCATTGCGCGCATCGGCGGCGGCGGATTCAACAAAAAGTTTGCGCGGATTCTCCGCTTGCCCTAATACGAAGGACAACGCAAGGCGCCCGTAACTCCGCTCCTGCTGCTGCGACGCGTTGCAAACTTGGCAGACGTGCTATATAGAACATATAGAACGCATTGCGCGCATCGGCGGCGGCGGATTCAACAAAAAGTTTGCGCGGATTCTCCGCTTGCCCTAATACGAATAATAACGCAAGGCGCCCGTAACTCCGATCCTGCTGCTGCGACGCGTTGCAAACTTGGCAGACGTGCTATATAGAACATATAGAACGCATTGCGCGCATCGGCGGCGGCGGATTCAACAAAAAGTTTGCGCGGATTCTCCGCTTGCCCTAATACGAAGGATAACGCAAGGCGCCCGTAACTCCGCTCCTGCTGCTGCGACGCGTTGCAAACTTGGCAGACGTGCTATATAGAACATATAGAACGCATTGCGCGCATCGGCGGCGGCGGATTCAACAAAAAGTTTGCGCGGATTCTCCGCTTGCCCTAATACGAAGGATAACGCAAGGCGCCCGTAACTCCGATCCTGCTGCTGCGACGCGTTGCAAACTTGGCAGACGTGCTATATAGAACATATAGAACGCATTGCGCGCATCGGCGGCGGCGGATTCAACAAAAAGTTTGCGCGGATTCTCCGCTTGCCCTAATACGAAGGATAACGCAAGGCGCCCGTAACTCCGCTCCTGCTGCTGCGACGCGTTGCAAACTTGGCAGACGTGCTATATAGAACATATAGAACGCATTGCGCGCATCGGCGGCGGCGGATTCAACAAAAAGTTTGCGCGGATTCTCCGCTTGCCCTAATACGAAGGATAACGCAAGGCGCCCGTAACTCCGATCCTGCTGCTGCGACGCGTTGCAAACTTGGCAGACGTGCTATATAGAACATATAGAACGCATTGCGCGCATCGGCGGCGGCGGATTCAACAAAAAGTTTGCGCGGATTCTCCGCTTGCCCTAATACGAAGGATAACGCAAGGCGCCCGTAACTCCGCTCCTGCTGCTGCGACGCGTTGCAAACTTGGCAGACGTGCTATATAGAACATATAGAACGCATTGCGCGCATCGGCGGCGGCGGATACAACAAAAAGTTTGCGCGGATTCTCCGCTTGCCCTAATACGAAGGATAACGCAAGGCGCCCGTAACTCCGCTCCTGCTGCTGCGACGCGTTGCAAACTTGGCAGACGTGCTATATAGAACATATAGAACGCACTGCGCGCATCGGCGGCGGCGGATTCAACAAAAAGTTTGCGCGGATTCTCCGCTTGCCCTAATACGAAGGATAACGCAAGGCGCCCGTAACTCCGCTCCTGCTGCTGCGACGCGTTGCAAACTTGGCAGACGTGCTATATAGAACATATAGAACGCATTGCGCGCATCGGCGGCGGCGGATTCAACAAAAAGTTTGCGCGGATTCTCCGCTTGCCCTAATACGAAGGATAACGCAAGGCGCCCGTAACTCCGCTCCTGTCGCTGCGACGCGTTGCAAACTTGGCAGACGTGCTATATAGAACATATAGAACGCATTGCGCGCATCGGCGGCGGCGGATTCAACAAAAAGTTTGCGCGGATTCTCCGCTTGCCCTAATACGAAGGATAACGCAAGGCGCCCGTAACTCCGCTCCTGCTGCTGCGACGCGTTGCAAACTTGGCAGACGTGCTATATAGAAGATATAGAACGCATTGCGCGCATCGGCGGCGGCGGATTCAACAAAAAGTTTGCGCGGATTCTCCGCTTGCCCTAATACGAAGGACAACGCAAGGCGCCCGTAACTCCGCTCCTGCTGCTGCGACGCGTTGCAAACTTGGCAGACGTGCTATATAGAACATATAGAACGCATTGCGCGCATCGGCGGCGGCGGATTCAACAAAAAGTTTGCGCGGATTCTCCGCTTGCCCTAATACGAAGGATAACGCAAGGCGCCCGTAACTCCGCTCCTGTCGCTGCGACGCGTTGCAAACTTGGCAGACGTGCTATATAGAACATATAGAACGCATTGCGCGCATCGGCGGCGGCGGATTCAACAAAAAGTTTGCGCGGATTCTCCGCTTGCCCTAATACGAAGGATAACGCAAGGCGCCCGTAACTCCGCTCCTGCTGCTGCGACGCGTTGCAAACTTGGCAGACGTGCTATATAGAACATATAGAACGCATTGCGCGCATCGGCGGCGGCGGATTCAACAAAAAGTTTGCGCGGATTCTCCGCTTGCCCTAATACGAAGGATAACGCAAGGCGCCCGTAACTCCGATCCTGCTGCTGCGACGCGTTGCAAACTTGGCAGACGTGCTATATAGAACATATAGAACGCATTGCGCGCATCGGCGGCGGCGGATTCAACAAAAAGTTTGCGCGGATTCTCCGCTTGCCCTAATACGAAGGATAACGCAAGGCGCCCGTAACTCCGCTCCTGCTGCTGCGACGCGTTGCAAACTTGGCAGACGTGCTATATAGCACATATAGAACGCATTGCGCGCATCGGCGGCGGCGGATTCAACAAAAAGTTTGCGCGGATTCTCCGCTTGCCCTAATACGAAGGATAACGCAAGGCGCCCGTAACTCCGATCCTGCTGCTGCGACGCGTTGCAAACTTGGCAGACGTGCTATATAGAACATATAGAACGCATTGCGCGCATCGGCGGCGGCGGATTCAACAAAAAGTTTGCGCGGATTCTCCGCTTGCCCTAATACGAAGGATAACGCAAGGCGCCCGTAACTCCGCTCCTGCTGCTGCGACGCGTTGCAAACTTGGCAGACGTGCTATATAGAACATATAGAACGCATTGCGCGCATCGGCGGCGGCGGATACAACAAAAAGTTTGCGCGGATTCTCCGCTTGCCCTAATACGAAGGATACCGCAAGGCGCCCGTAACTCCGCTCCTGCTGCTGCGACGCGTTGCAAACTTGGCAGACGTGCTATATAGAACATATAGAACGCACTGCGCGCATCGGCGGCGGCGGATTCAACAAAAAGTTTGCGCGGATTCTCCGCTTGCCCTAATACGAAGGATAACGCAAGGCGCCCGTAACTCCGCTCCTGCTGCTGCGACGCGTTGCAAACTTGGCAGACGTGCTATATAGAACATATAGAACGCATTGCGCGCATCGGCGGCGGCGGATTCAACAAAAAGTTTGCGCGGATTCTCCGCTTGCCCTAATACGAAGGATAACGCAAGGCGCCCGTAACTCCGCTCCTGTCGCTGCGACGCGTTGCAAACTTGGCAGACGTGCTATATAGAACATATAGAACGCATTGCGCGCATCGGCGGCGGCGGATTCAACAAAAAGTTTGCGCGGATTCTCCGCTTGCCCTAATACGAAGGATAACGCAAGGCGCCCGTAACTCCGCTCCTGCTGCTGCGACGCGTTGCAAACTTGGCAGACGTGCTATATAGAAGATATAGAACGCATTGCGCGCATCGGCGGCGGCGGATTCAACAAAAAGTTTGCGCGGATTCTCCGCTTGCCCTAATACGAAGGACAACGCAAGGCGCCCGTAACTCCGCTCCTGCTGCTGCGACGCGTTGCAAACTTGGCAGACGTGCTATATAGAACATATAGAACGCATTGCGCGCATCGGCGGCGGCGGATTCAACAAAAAGTTTGCGCGGATTCTCCGCTTGCCCTAATACGAAGGATAACGCAAGGCGCCCGTAACTCCGCTCCTGTCGCTGCGACGCGTTGCAAACTTGGCAGACGTGCTATATAGAACATATAGAACGCATTGCGCGCATCGGCGGCGGCGGATTCAACAAAAAGTTTGCGCGGATTCTCCGCTTGCCCTAATACGAAGGATAACGCAAGGCGCCCGTAACTCCGCTCCTGCTGCTGCGACGCGTTGCAAACTTGGCAGACGTGCTATATAGAACATATAGAACGCATTGCGCGCATCGGCGGCGGTGGATTCAACAAAAAGTTTGCGCGGATTCTCCGCTTGCCCTAATACGAAGGACAACGCAAGGCGCCCGTAACTCCGCTCCTGCTGCTGCGACGCGTTGCAAACTTGGCAGACGTGCTATATAGAACATATAGAACGCATTGCGCGCATCGGCGGCGGCGGATTCAACAAAAAGTTTGCGCGGATTCTCCGCTTGCCCTAATACGAAGGATAACGCAAGGCGCCCGTAACTCCGATCCTGCTGCTGCGACGCGTTGCAAACTTGGCAGACGTGCTATATAGAACATATAGAACGCATTGCGCGCATCGGCGGCGGCGGATTCAACAAAAAGTTTGCGCGGATTCTCCGCTTGCCCTAATACGAAGGATAACGCAAGGCGCCCGTAACTCCGCTCCTGCTGCTGCGACGCGTTGCAAACTTGGCAGACGTGCTATATAGAACATATAGAACGCATTGCGCGCATCGGCGGCGGCGGATTCAACAAAAAGTTTGCGCGGATTCTCCGCTTGCCCTAATACGAAGGACAACGCAAGGCGCCCGTAACTCCGCTCCTGCTGCTGCGACGCGTTGTAAACTTGGCAGACGTGCTATATAGAACATATAGAACGCATTGCGCGCATCGGCGGCGGCGGATTCAACAAAAAGTTTGCGCGGATTCTCCGCTTGCCCTAATACGAAGGATAACGCAAGGCGCGCGTAACTCCGCTCCTGCTGCTGCGACGCGTTGCAAACTTGGCAGACGTGCTATATAGAACATATAGAACGCATTGCGCGCATCGGCGGCGGCGGATTCAACAAAAAGTTTGCGCGGATTCTCCGCTTGCCCTAATACGAAGGATAACGCAAGGCGCCCGTAACTCCGATCCTGCTGCTGCGACGCGTTGCAAACTTGGCAGACGTGATATATAGAACATATAGAACGCATTGCGCGCATCGGCGGCGGCGGATTCAACAAAAAGTTTGCGCGGATTCTCCGCTTGCCCTAATACGAAGGATAACGCAAGGCGCCCGTAACTCCGCTCCTGCTGCTGCGACGCGTTGCAAACTTGGCAGACGTGCTATATAGAACATATAGAACGCATTGCGCGCATCGGCGGCGGCGGATTCAACAAAAAGTTTGCGCGGATTCTCCGCTTGCCCTAATACGAAGGATAACGCAAGGCGCCCGTAACTCCGCTCCTGCTGCTGCGACGCGTTGCAAACTTGGCAGACGTGCTATATAGAACATATAGAACGCATTGCGCGCATCGGCGGCGGCGGATTCAACAAAAAGTTTGCGCGGATTCTCCGCTTGCCCTAATACGAAGGATAACGCAAGGCGCCCGTAACTCCGATCCTGCTGCTGCGACGCGTTGCAAACTTGGCAGACGTGCTATATAGAAGATATAGAACGCATTGCGCGCATCGGCGGCGGCGGATTCAACAAAAAGTTTGCGCGGATTCTCCGCTTGCCCTAATACGAAGGACAACGCAAGGCGCCCGTAACTCCGCTCCTGCTGCTGCGACGCGTTGCAAACTTGGCAGACGTGCTATATAGAACATATAGAACGCATTGCGCGCATCGGCGGCGGCGGATTCAACAAAAAGTTTGCGCGGATTCTCCGCTTGCCCTAATACGAAGGATAACGCAAGGCGCCCGTAACTCCGATCCTGCTGCTGCGACGCGTTGCAAACTTGGCAGACGTGCTATATAGAAGATATAGAACGCATTGCGCGCATCGGCGGCGGCGGATTCAACAAAAAGTTTGCGCGGATTCTCCGCTTGCCCTAATACGAAGGACAAGGCAAGGCGCCCGTAACTCCGCTCCTGCTGCTGCGACGCGTTGCAAACTTGGCAGACGTGCTATATAGAACATATAGAACGCATTGCGCGCATCGGCGGCGGCGGATTCAACAAAAAGTTTGCGCGGATTCTCCGCTTGCCCTAATACGAAGGATAACGCAAGGCGCCCGTAACTCCGATCCTGCTGCTGCGACGCGTTGCAAACTTGGCAGACGTGCTATATAGAAGATATAGAACGCATTGCGCGCATCGGCGGCGGCGGATTCAACAAAAAGTTTGCGCGGATTCTCCGCTTGCCCTAATACGAAGGACAACGCAAGGCGCCCATAACTCCGCTCCTGCTGCTGCGACGCGTTGCAAACTTGGCAGACGTGCTATATAGAACATATAGAACGCATTGCGCGCATCGGCGGCGGCGGATTCAACAAAAAGTTTGCGCGGATTCTCCGCTTGCCCTAATACGAAGGACAACGCAAGGCGCCCGTAACTCCGCTCCTGATGCTGCGACGCGTTGCAAACTTGGCAGACGTGCTATATAGAACATATAGAACGCATTGCGCGCATCGGCGGCGGCGGATTCAACAAAAAGTTTGCGCGGATTCTCCGCTTGCCCTAATACGAAGGATAACGCAAGGCGCCCGTAACTCCGATCCTGCTGCTGCGACGCGTTGCAAACTTGGCAGACGTGCTATATAGAACATATAGAACGCATTGCGCGCATCGGCGGCGGCGGATTCAACAAAAAGTTTGCGCGGATTCTCCGCTTGCCCTAATACGAAGGATAACGCAAGGCGCCCGTAACTCCGCTCCTGCTGCTGCGACGCGTTGCAAACTTGGCAGACGTGCTATATAGAACATATAGAACGCATTGCGCGCATCGGCGGCGGCGGATTCAACAAAAAGTTTGCGCGGATTCTCCGCTTGCCCTAATACGAAGGACAACGCAAGGCGCCCGTAACTCCGCTCCTGCTGCTGCGACGCGTTGCAAACTTGGCAGACGTGCTATATAGAACATATAGAACGCATTGCGCGCATCGGCGGCGGCGGATTCAACAAAAAGTTTGCGCGGATTCTCCGCTTGCCCTAATACGAAGGATAACGCAAGGCGCCCGTAACTCCGATCCTGCTGCTGCGACGCGTTGCAAACTTGGCAGACGTGCTATATAGAAGATATAGAACGCATTGCGCGCATCGGCGGCGGCGGATTCAACAAAAAGTTTGCGCGGATTCTCCGCTTGCCCTAATACGAAGGACAACGCAAGGCGCCCGTAACTCCGCTCCTGCTGCTGCGACGCGTTGCAAACTTGGCAGACGTGCTATATAGAACATATAGAACGCATTGCGCGCATCGGCGGCGGCGGATTCAACAAAAAGTTTGCGCGGATTCTCCGCTTGCCCTAATACGAAGGATAACGCAAGGCGCCCGTAACTCCGCTCCTGTCGCTGCGACGCGTTGCAAACTTGGCAGACGTGCTATATAGAACATATAGAACGCATTGCGCGCATCGGCGGCGGCGGATTCAACAAAAAGTTTGCGCTGATTCTCCGCTTGCCCTAATACGAAGGATAACGCAAGGCGCCCGTAACTCCGCTCCTGCTGCTGCGACGCGTTGCAAACTTGGCAGACGTGCTATATAGAAGATATAGAACGCATTGCGCGCATCGGCGGCGGCGGATTCAACAAAAAGTTTGCGCGGATTCTCCGCTTGCCCTAATACGAAGGACAACGCAAGGCGCCCGTAACTCCGCTCCTGCTGCTGCGACGCGTTGCAAACTTGGCAGACGTGCTATATAGAACATATAGAACGCATTGCGCGCATCGGCGGCGGCGGATTCAACAAAAAGTTTGCGCGGATTCTCCGCTTGCCCTAATACGAAGGATAACGCAAGGCGCCCGTAACTCCGATCCTGCTGCTGCGACGCGCTGCAAACTTGGCAGACGTGCTATATAGAACATATAGAACGCATTGCGCGCATCGGCGGGGCGGATTCAACAAAAAGTTTGCGCGGATTCTCCGCTTGCCCTAATACGAAGGATAACGCAAGGCGCCCGTAACTCCGCTCCTGCTGCTGCGACGCGTTGCAAACTTGGCAGACGTGCTATATAGAACATATAGAACGCATTGCGCGCATCGGCGGCGGCGGATTCAACAAAAAGTTTGCGCGGATTCTCCGCTTGCCCTAATACGAAGGATAACGCAAGGCGCCCGTAACTCCGCTCCTGCTGCTGCGACGCGTTGCAAACTTGGCAGACGTGCTATATAGAACATATAGAACGCATTGCGCGCATCGGCGGCGGCGGATTCAACAAAAAGTTTGCGCGGATTCTCCGCTTGCCCTAATACGAAGGACAACGCAAGGCGCCCGTAACTCCGCTCCTGCTGCTGCGACGCGTTGCAAACTTGGCAGACGTGCTATATAGAACATATAGAACGCATTGCGCGCATCGGCGGCGGCGGATTCAACAAAAAGTTTGCGCGGATTCTCCGCTTGCCCTAATACGAAGGATAACGCAAGGCGCCCGTAACTCCGATCCTGCTGCTGCGACGCGTTGCAAACTTGGCAGACGTGCTATATAGAAGATATAGAACGCATTGCGCGCATCGGCGGCGGCGGATTCAACAAAAAGTTTGCGCGGATTCTCCGCTTGCCCTAATACGAAGGACAACGCAAGGCGCCCGTAACTCCGCTCCTGCTGCTGCGACGCGTTGCAAACTTGGCAGACGTGCTATATAGAACATATAGAACGCATTGCGCGCATCGGCGGCGGCGGATTCAACAAAAAGTTTGCGCGGATTCTCCGCTTGCCCTAATACGAAGGATAACGCAAGGCGCCCGTAACTCCGCTCCTGCTGCTGCGACGCGTTGCAAACTTGGCTGACGTGCTATATAGAACATATAGAACGCATTGCGCGCATCGGCGGCGGCGGATTCAACAAAAAGTTTGCGCGGATTCTCCGCTTGCCCTAATACGAAGGATAACGCAAGGCGCCCGTAACTCCGCTCCTGCTGCTGCGACGCGTTGCAAACTTGGCAGACGTGCTATATAGAACATATAGAACGCATTGCGCGCATCGGCGGCGGCGGATTCTGTTACGTTTTTTTCTGCCGGCTCATCTGTAAATAATGTTATATTTTCTGAAGGTAGTTTACGTTGGAATTGTTACCTTGTTTAGCGATTGGCTACGTTAGGCGTTAAATTACGTTTTATTTTCTTGCCTTATTTAGAATTCCTTAGGCATTGTGTTACAATTCATTCGTTATTCCACTTAGCTTTCGTTAGGTTCCGAGTTACGTTTTATTTGCTTATCCCTTATGTGTGATTTTCCTTGGATGTGGCCATTCGAGGGTCAGGTTAATTTTCATCCTTCCGGCTTGTGTTCTGGGAGTTCATTCTACAATGTACATATTTTTTGGAATTTCTGTGTTACATATCGCTTAACCTACCTGTGAATTTAATTCTCGCATTGCTTTGTTCGTTTCACCGATAGTCTCTAAGTTGAGGTTATTCATGTGTTTACGTTCGTTCTGACAGTCATTCGATGGCTGCAGTTTCAGTGTCGCCAACCTAGCAATGCGCGCGATTTATGTTGCTGGCTTGTGTAACTTTTCTTTTCTTCCCTGTTCTGCGTCTCTAATTATTTTATTTCGGTCAATTATTTCCCCATTTTTCTAGCGTTGCCCATTGGACGCTTTTCCTTATTAATTTCACACGGGATCCTGTCATGTGTTTTCTCGTGTTCCCGTCTTGTTACTAGAGGGCGTTCTGGCATTTGGTTGTTTTCTGCGCTTAGTTAGGGGGTCACTTCCTCTTCCGGGAAGAGAGACCACATTAAGATTTCGTACAGGTAACCGGTGTTGAGTTACAGTCAAGTTAATTTAATTTTGGTGTATATGAAGCCTTTTTGGGATTTGAGACTGTAACCGTTTTTCGGAATTACTATTTGGTATTTGGAATTGGAGTAAATTTCGTATCGCTTTGCGGATTTGAACCGTTATCTGTCGGCGTCTTTTACCAGCCACGTGGTCGTTGGAATTTGAATATCACCCTTTATCTCTCTTAAGGGTGCTAGTGTCGAGTCGATAGTCATATTCGACGCTATGGTGTAAAGCGTCCCGCTAATTTTGAGGTCCTGAGAACCGTATTGAATAGTGTCTTGATCCTGGGGTATATGGCGTAGGATTGCCCGCTTAGACCGCCGATTGTAACCGTATGAGCGAGTAGTGGTGCAGATCGAGCCAACCGAACGAGATAGCTTTGTAGGATCACGAAATCAGGCCAGATTCTTCCTATTTTTAACCGACTCGTATTAAATCTTGTACATTTTTTTTCGTTTCACACTTATTTTCGCGTTATAGTTTGCTATATAATATTGGGACATTTTAACTTGGGAAAGTTTATTAAAATGGGTAAAATTTAGAAATTTCAGGTATTCACGTGTCAATGTGGTTGCCTATGTCAACCTTTGTTTAGACCAATCATTTAAAAGGGGCCTTCAGCTCCCTGTTACTATCTGTAAACGTTTTTTTGTGATTGTATAATATTTAATATTTGATATTTGATAATAGCGAATCAAGGGCCTTTAGCTCTCTTGTGTTTTTTTCTTATTACTTTTATACTGAATTTTAATATCGTCTGTAGACGTAGGTTAATTCTCTTCGGTTAAATGTCAACCTTGATTGGTTGAGCCATTTTATTTGTTTCTTTTGTAAACTGAATTGTGTAAGCGCGACGGCTCTGGTGATCACTGAGAAGACGTGCGACCTTGACCTTGGTTGTCAAGGTATATAATGTATTTTTAGTGTGTACATTTTTTTCCTTATGGGGACACTCATGTATCTTGTCTTGTGACGATTTTCCCCTCATTTTGGTATTTTTTTTAAATTGGGGCTTTGTTTATATGGTCACTCGATTTTATGTATTTACAACTGAATACAGATGTACTTATGCCTTGGTTGACCAACTATAGTTATATTTTATAGTTCTTTTGGGGTTTTGTCATACAAACGAGTAGACATATATATATATATCAAACTATTTTAACCGGCACTTGGCGTTTTCTTTTCCCCCGAACCTTTTTTCGGCCTGACTTCAGACATCCGCCTTTCTCGCTTGGGGCATAATCCTGGACGGGGTCCCTTTTCTCCACGAGCGAGTGGCGCCTTTAGTAATTTTACTGTTACCATCTATACTCCCACACCCAAGCCGCAGAAGCAGCTGGCAACCCCGCGTGACAGGAAAACAGGTAGGTCGAAAAACGGAGCTCGTTGTCTCGTCGCCATTGTCTTTTCATCGTGTTAATCAGGTAAAGGCGTAACAAATATATTTTGGCGCCCAACGTGGGGCCAAAAACGTGTCCTTGTAAGAGTTTTTTTTTTCTTTTTTCTTTTTATTTTCTTCGTCCCCCCTCTCCCAGCATCGCGTGTCTTTTTTTTCGTGTTCTCCGACCTTGTCGACTATTAAGGAATAGTGGATTGCGATTTGTTTTGTATTTTGGATTTGTTAAGTTTAGAATTTTCGATTTGCAATGGATAGTAGGGAGGAAATAAATCGACTGAGTAAAGATGAGCTTCTTTACGAATTAAAAATTTTGGGTGTTACTACGTTGAATAATGTCGACGAAATGCGGAAAACCTTGCGTCAATTACGTAAGATTGAGAGTAATGCGAGTTTCGTCCGGCCAAAACATCCTTACACCTGCGATGATGATTTAACGGATCTTACTTCTAAGATAGAAGAAATTAAAGAATTAATAGATAATTTTGCCGGGTTACCGAAATCGCCGGAACATAGTAAGGTATCCACTAAGCTTGCGCATGCCCAGCGTCGTTTGGGACGTTGTGTGCCCACCACCGACGAACACCGTAGTCAAATATCAAAACTTCTTGTTGAGCTCGCTGCTCTGTCAGCTTCATTGCGTTCTAAGGCGAAAAATTTGGCACGATCGTCAACGTTAAATTCAACCGTGTTAAATGTTAATGTAGGGGATGACGCGGAAGGTTCAGAATCGTCGGATGAATCAATAATAGCGGAAGCCAACCTTACCGGGCCTGTCAATTGCCAATCGAAAATAGTACCAGTTATGCGTTGGAATTTAAAGTACTCCGGAGACAATTCGAGTTTGTCACTTAATGCGTTTCTAGAACGAGCTGAGGAGTTAATGCTGGCTCGTAACGTTACCAAGGAGCAGGTTTTTCGATCCGCCATCGATTTATTTTCGGGTAGAGCATTGATTTGGTATCGGGCGAACAGGAAAACTTTATCGGATTGGGACGAGTTAGTAGTAGCGCTTCGGGAAGAGTTTCAGGTGCCGGACTATGACGAGCGATTATTCGATGAAATTCGTAAACGAACACAGGGTCCGAACGAATCCATCAGTATGTACGTGTCCGTTATGACCAATCTGTTCTCGCGATTATCGATTAAAATTCCCGAGTCCAACCGAATTAATATGATGTGCAAGAACCTATCTCCGTTTTATCAAAGTCAGTTGGGACTCACAGAAGTCAAAACGATTGATGATTTGATAGACAAAGGGAAAAAGTTAGAATTACGTCGCTACTTTGTAGATAACTATCTGCCGCCGCCGCGTCGTAGTCAGACTTTGGAACCAGATTTAGCCTATGTCGCGTCCTCATCAGTGTCCACGGTATCGTCTACTGAAGATGGAAAGGAGCGGAAATGTTGGAATTGCGATGCTAATGGCCATTTATCAGCCCAGTGCCGTCAGCCACGTCGTAAGCACTGCTATCGTTGCGGGCAAGCCAACGTAACGGTTCGTGATTGCTCCCGGTGCTCTTTAAACTTCCGTCGGGTGCGTTAGGAGACCGGCTGACGTACCGCAGTACCGAGCTTCAGTTCGGATCGCCGGTTAACAACGAATATACGGTTATCCTCGACTACATTTTAACGCACGCGCAGGGTGACGAACGTCCGTATCTTACTGTTTACGTTTGTGGTAAGCCAATGGTGGGGTTACTTGATTCGGGTGCGTCTAGGACTATTGCGGGTTTGACAGGATTAGAGATTCTTAAGACGTTAGGGTTACGGTTGCGGCCCAATTTTTCTTCATGTAGGGTAGCAGATGGTCGAACATGTAATAGCCCTGGTACTATCTTGGCTCCTATTAAACTGCAAGATCGCGAAAAACTGATAGAAATTCTAGTGGTACCTGAGGTGTCTTCTACGTTGATCTTGGGTACGGATTTTTGGCGTATAATGGGTATAATTCCGGATTTGCGTAGGGGAGAATGGTCTTTCTCGTCCTGTGCTGTGGTTAGCGCGATTTCAGAGAGTGAAGGAGGAATTTCTGCAGTTCAGCGGAACCGGGTAGAGGAATTGGTTGATGGATTATTTCGGAATGTGGATCCTAATGTAATTGGTTGTACGAACCTTGTGGAACATACTATAGTAACTCATAGCGAACCCATTAAACAGAGGTATTATCCGATATCACCGGCTATGCAGAAAATTGTCAATGCAGAGCTAGATAAATTACTCGAACAAGATATCGTCGAGCGTTCTAATAGTCCCTGGTCGTCTCCGATATTGTTAATCCCGAAGAAAGACAAGACTTATCGTTTTGTAGTTGACTATCGTAAGTTGAATAAAGTCACCGAGAAGGATGCTTATCCTCTGCCGTACATTTCCCACACGCTGGATAAGCTTAGAGATGCGCGCTATCTATCATCCTTAGATATTAAATCGGCATATTTTCAGATTCCTGTAGCCGAAAGCTCGAGGAAATATACTGCTTTCACGGTGCCCAATCGCGGGTTATTTCAATTTAAGAGACTTCCTATGGGGTTGTCGGGTAGTCCTGCTGTGTGGCAACGGTTCATTGATAGAGTTATAGGGGTGGATCTTGAGCCGTTCGTTTTCGCGTATTTGGACGACATTGTTGTGATTGGACCTACTTTCGACAAACATCTTGAGGTTTTAGCAGAAGTCATTAAACGCATTCATAATGCCGGATTAACTCTCAATAGAGATAAATGTAAGTTTTGCCGTGACGAACTCAAATACCTCGGCTATGTAGTCAATTATTCTGGTCTTCATGTGGATCCTGAGAAGATTCAGGCAATCTTAAATATTCCTAATCCCACTAAGGTTTCTGAGGTACGGCGCATAATAGGTATGGCTAGTTGGTATCGCCGTTTCATTCCTGACTTCTCTACGACTATTTCCCCATTGACGAATTTATTAAGGAAGAACACTACTTTTAAATGGACTTCAGAGTGTGATCAGGCTTGGATGGCCTTGAAAGAACGTTTAGTTACCGCACCTATACTGTCGTGTCCCGATTTCTCCCGAGAATTTACGATACAGTGTGATAGCTCTGACTTTGGCATTGGTGCCGTGTTGACGCAGCAATTCGAGGATGGCGAACGGGTTATCGCGTATATTAGTAAGTCGTTATCTAAACAAGAACGGAAATTTTCCACTACAGAGAAGGAGTGCCTTGCGGTTTTATGGGCTATAGAAAAGTTCAGACCCTATGTGGAGGGATCCCACTTTACGGTTGTCACAGACCATTATTCACTGATTTGGTTGGATAATTTGCAAAATCCTTCGGGTCGTTTGGCACGTTGGGCGGTGCGTTTACAACAATATGACTTTACTATACAACACCGTAAAGGCAAAGATCATGTCGTCCCTGACGCCTTATCGCGAAGTGTGCCTGTATTGGATTGTCTTGAGGCAATCGAGGATAGTAGTGACCACTGGTATAATCGGCTAGTATGTCGGATTCGTGAACATCCGGAGAAATTCCCCGCTTTTCGCCTTATCCATGGAATTCCGCATAAACTCGTGCGTAGCGCCTATCCAGAGTTGGTAGATGGCGACTCGGAATGGAAACGGGTTATTCCGAAATCCAAACGACAAGACCTAATCCAACAACATCATGATAATCCGACTAGTGGACATTTGGGCGCGTATAAGACTATCCATCGGTTATCGAATAGATATTATTGGCCTGGTATGAAATCTGATGTATATCGATATATCCGCCAGTGTAAGGTATGCATGAGAGCCAAACCGTCTCAACAAGCACCTGCAGGTCAGATGGGAGGACATTCGTTGATTTCGAGACCTTGGGAGGTTGTCAGTGCAGATATCGTAGGACCTTTACCGAGAAGTAAGCATGGAAATCAATTCATCTTTGTGGTAGCCGATTGTTTCAGTAAGTACGCTCTCTTCTTTCCCCTCCGTAAAGCCACGGCCAAGGCGATCGTTAAGCACCTGGAGGATGATGTGTTCTTACATTTTGGAGTTCCCCGAAGTATCATAACGGATAACGGAGTTCAATTTCGATCTAAAGAGTTCACGAAGTTATTACAGACCTATAGTGTGAAGCCGTTATATACGACATATTACAGTCCTTGGGCAAATCCAACGGAGCGAATAAATCGTGTGCTAAAGACTATGTTAGTTTCATATGTATCTACGAACCATCGATTATGGGATTAAGTGCTGCCAAAGATCGCTTGCGCAGTACGAACTGCCCGCCATGAGGTAATCGGACTTACTCCTTATTTTGTTAATTTCGGGAGAGAAATGATCTTATCCGGTACAGATCATAAGGGCCAAGATAAAGATAATGAACCTGTTAACATAGATCGGGGGAAAACAGATATTTTTGCGCACAGATCGGAAGCTTTGACGAGGGTATATAAGGACATCCGTTTGCGTCTACAACAGGCTTATGAGAAATCTAAAAGCCGTTACGATCTTCGTAGACGTGCCGTTGAATATTTACCCAACCAACTGGTATGGCGTAAGAACTTTGTACTATCGGATGCCGCCAAATATTTCTCCGCCAAATTGGCAGACAAGTATATCGGGCCTTTTATGATTCATCGAAGGATCGGAAAGGACAGTTATGAATTGAAGGATTTAAATGAAAAGATATTACCCGGAACGTGGCATACTTCACATTTAAAGCCCCAAGTAGAATAATTGCGTTCTGGCGTGTAGGACCCGCCGTAGGAATAGGCCTACCGTATAATCGGCGTGAGGTATGAGTCCTCTAAACGAATCAGGAGATCCACACTTTGAACAACGCTGTTTCAGCTTATAATTGGTGGATTAGATGGTTCCAATATCAAATTTCGACATATTTTTTTTGGTAGTTAGCTATCGTTTCGTTTGGGTAGCGTTTGAGAATTTTAAGTAACGTCTTCTCGGTATTGTCGGTTGGGATTTTGAATTTGATCTTTTCAGGTTAGTATCTACTCGGATTTGACAATTTTTTTTGGTTGGTCTTGGATCGACGTTTCGGATTACTTGGATTTTGGAAATTTGGTTTGGAGACGTCGAGGTTTGGCGTTGTTTACCTCGGTGTTGTTTTCTTTCTTTACAGGCTTTGGATTTACTCGGATTTGACTTGACGTCAAGGGAGTGCTTTCGTCCTGTAGTCTTGCCCAGCTGCGGGATTGTTGCCCCTGTGGCGGAGCCGATGCCGACGGTAGGGTGGGTGGAATTTTTGTTTGTTGTTTTTTTTGTTCGGCAATGTTTGCGTCGTTATTAATAGTGTTTTTTTGTTGTCGCCTTCAGCGTGTTAGTCTCTACGAGGCTGGTAGCGGACTTTAAACTTCTGAATTTTAGCATCGTTTTGTTTAGCCTTCGTACACTTCTTTTTGTTGTCTCAGCGAACCTTAGCTCGATGCAGTTGGTGTATGGTTGTGTAACGCGTGAATGTGGAGACAACATTTATTTACCTTTCTCGTTTATGTCCAAATCCTTAATCCATTTTGCATCCTATAACTTGTAGTAATAAACCCGTTTTTAGTTGTCCCGTTTTTTTTCTCGATCATTGTTCCGCTTCACGGACAGTGTATCTTTTACGCTGACTATTGTCGCTCGTTGCTTCGTGTGTGGGTCAGCGGGAACTCAGTTCTTGTCGACAGTACAGCTTCTTCTTCTTTCCGCCGCTGGAAGTAATGATCCCCTTCCAGTCTGAGCTTTTTTCCATGCTACATGCATCTTTGCTACGCCTTCTCAAGGATTTCTTCGGGGTACTGTTGCGGGAGCTTGGGAACTTGGCTGTTCCTCATGCGGTGCGGGGTGTCGCTCTAGTCAGATTGCGCTTTTTAGTTTGATTCTCTCCTTAGGTATTCCGGCCGATTTGCCGAAGAGCCGCGTGGTGGTTTGGCTGTATGTTGTCGTGAGTGAATCTGGTATGTTTGGAGCTAAGGGGAGTTGTTTTGCTGTGTTCGCCAGTTGTTGTAGGTTATGCGAAAATTTTGGACGCTTCTACGCGTTTTCTTCGGTTACTACTGTTCTTTTGAGTTGCGGATTAGAAATTTTGAGGAAAATTTCTTTCAGAGGAAAGAGGGGGATTGTTACGTTTTTTTCTGCCGGCTCATCTGTAAATAATGTTATATTTTCTGAAGGTAGTTTACGTTGGAATTGTTACCTTGTTTAGCGATTGGCTACGTTAGGCGTTAAATTACGTTTTATTTTCTTGCCTTATTTAGAATTCCTTAGGCATTGTGTTACAATTCATTCGTTATTCCACTTAGCTTTCGTTAGGTTCCGAGTTACGTTTTATTTGCTTATCCCTTATGTGTGATTTTCCTTGGATGTGGCCATTCGAGGGTCAGGTTAATTTTCATCCTTCCGGCTTGTGTTCTGGGAGTTCATTCTACAATGTACATATTTTTTGGAATTTCTGTGTTACATATCGCTTAACCTACCTGTGAATTTAATTCTCGCATTGCTTTGTTCGTTTCACCGATAGTCTCTAAGTTGAGGTTATTCATGTGTTTACGTTCGTTCTGACAGTCATTCGACGGCTGCAGTTTCAGTGTCGCCAACCTAGCAATGCGCGCGATTTATGTTGCTGGCTTGTGTAACTTTTCTTTTCTTCCCTGTTCTGCGTCTCTAATTATTTTATTTCGGTCAATTATTTCCCCATTTTTCTAGCGTTGCCCATTGGACGCTTTTCCTTATTAATTTCACACGGGATCCTGTCATGTGTTTTCTCGTGTTCCCGTCTTGTTACTAGAGGGCGTTCTGGCATTTGGTTGTTTTCTGCGCTTAGTTAGGGGGTCACTTCCTCTTCCGGGAAGAGAGACCACATTAAGATTTCGTACAGGTAACCGGTGTTGAGTTACAGTCAAGTTAATTTAATTTTGGTGTATATGAAGCCTTTTTGGGATTTGAGACTGTAACCGTTTTTCGGAATTACTATTTGGTATTTGGAATTGGAGTAAATTTCGTATCGCTTTGCGGATTTGAACCGTTATCTGTCGGCGTCTTTTACCAGCCACGTGGTCGTTGGAATTTGAATATCACCCTTAGTTTATCTCTCTTAAGGGTGCTAGTGTCGAGTCGATAGTCATATTCGACGCTATGGTGTAAAGCGTCCCGCTAATTTTGAGGTCCTGAGAACCGTATTGAATAGTGTCTTGATCCTGGGGTATATGGCGTAGGATTGCCCGCTTAGACCGCCGATTGTAACCGTATGAGCGAGTAGTGGTGCAGATCGAGCCAACCGAACGAGATAGCTTTGTAGGATCACGAAATCAGGCCAGATTCTTCCTATTTTTAACCGACTCGTATTAAATCTTGTACATTTTTTTTCGTTTCAAACTTATTTTCGCGTTATAGTTTGCTATATAATATTGGGACATTTTAACTTGGGAAAGTTTATTAAAATGGGTAAAATTTAGAAATTTCAGGTATTCACGTGTCAATGTGGTTGCCTATGTCAACCTTTGTTTAGACCAATCATTTAAAAGGGGCCTTCAGCTCCCTGTTACTATCTGTAAACGTTTTTTTGTGATTGTATAATATTTAATATTTGATATTTGATAATAGCGAATCAAGGGCCTTTAGCTCTCTTGTGTTTTTTTCTTATTACTTTTATACTGAATTTTAATATCGTCTGTAGACGTAGGTTAATTCTCTTCGGTTAAATGTCAACCTTGATTGGTTGAGCCATTTTATTTGTTTCTTTTGTAAACTGAATTGTGTAAGCGCGACGGCTCTGGTGATCACTGAGAAGACGTGCGACCTTGACCTTGGTTGTCAAGGTATATAATGTATTTTTAGTGTGTACATTTTTTCCTTATGGGGACACTCATGTATCTTGTCTTGTGACGATTTTCCCCTCATTTTGGTATTTTTTTTAAATTGGGGCTTTGTTTATATGGTCACTCGATTTTATGTATTTACAACTGAATACAGATGTACTTATGCCTTGGTTGACCAACTATAGTTATATTTTATAGTTTTTTTGGGGTTCTGTCATACAAACGAGTAGACATATATATATATCAAACTATTTTAACCGGCACTTGGCGTTTTCTTTTCCCCCGAACCTTTTTTCGGCCTGACTTCAGACATCCGCCTTTCTCGCTTGGGGCATAATCCTGGACGGGGTCCCTTTTCTCCACGAGCGAGTGGCGCCTTTAGTAATTTTACTGTTACCATCTATACTCCCACACCCAAGCCGCAGAAGCAGCTGGCAACCCCGCGTGACAGGAAAACAGGTAGGTCGAAAAACGGAGCTCGTTGTCTCGTCGCCATTGTCTTTTCATCGTGTTAATCAGGTAAAGGCGTAACAATTCAACAAAAAGTTTGCGCGGATTCTCCGCTTGCCCTAATACGAAGGATAAGGCAAGGCGCCCGTAACTCCGCTCCTGCTGCTGGGACGCGTTGCAAACTTGGCAGACGTGCTATATAGAACATATAGAACGCATTGCGCGCATCGGCGGCGGCGGATTCAACAAAAAGTTTGCGCGGATTCTCCGCTTGCCCTAATACGAAGGATAACGCAAGGCGCCCGTAACTCCGCTCCTGCTGCTGCGACGCGTTGCAAACTTGGCAGACGTGCTATATAGAACATATAGAACGCATTGCGCGCATCAGCGGCGGCGGATTCAACAAAAAGTTTCCGCGGATTCTCCGCTTGCCCTAATACGAAGGATAACGCAAGGCGCCCGTAACTCCGCTCCTGCTGCTGCGACGCGTTGCAAACTTGGCAGACGTGCTATATAGAACATATAGAACGCATTGCGCGCATCGGCGGCGGCGGATTCAACAAAAAGTTTGCGCGGATTCTCCGCTTGCCCTAATACGAAGGATAACGCAAGGCGCCCGTAACTCCGCTCCTGCTGCTGCGACGCGTTGCAAACTTGGCAGACGTGCTATATAGAACATATAGAACGCATTGCGCGCATCGGCGGCGGCGGATTCAACAAAAAGTTTGCGCGGATTCTCCGCTTGCCCTAATACGAAGGATAACGCAAGGCGCCCGTAACTCCGCTCCTGCTGCTGCGACGCGTTGCAAACTTTGCAGACGTGCTATATAGAACATATAGAACGCATTGCGCGCATCGGCGGCGGCGGATTCAACAAAAAGTTTGCGCGGATTCTCCGCTTGCCCTAATACGAAGGATAACGCAAGGCGCCCGTAACTCCGCTCCTGCTGCTGCGACGCGTTGCAAACTTGGCAGACGTGCTATATAAAACATATAGAACGCATTGCGCGCATCGGCGGCGGCGGATTCAACAAAAAGTTTGCGCGGATTCTCCGCTTGCCCTAATACGAAGGATAACGCAAGGCGCGCGTAACTCCGCTCCTGCTGCTGCGACGCGTTGCAAACTTGGCAGACGTGCTATATAGAACATATAGAACGCATTGCGCGCATCGGCAGCGGCGGATTCAACAAAAAGTTTGCGCGGATTCTCCGCTTGCCCTAATACGAAGGATAACGCAAGGCGCCCGTAACTCCGCTCCTGCTGCTGCGACGCGTTGCAAACTTGGCAGACGTGCTATATAGAAATATAGAACGCATTGCGCGCATCGGCAGCGGCGGATTCAACAAAAAGTTTGCGCGGATTCTCCGCTTGCCCTAATACGAAGGACAACGCAAGGCGCCCGTAACTCCGCTCCTGCTGCTGCGACGCGTTGCAAACTTGGCAGACGTGCTATATAGAAATATAGAACGCATTGCGCGCATCGGCGGCGGCGGATTCAACAAAAAGTTTGCGCGGATTCTCCGCTTGCCCTAATACGAAGGATAACGCAAGGCGCGCGTAACTCCGCTCCTGCTGCTGCGACGCGTTGCAAACTTGGCAGACGTGCTATATAGAACATATAGAACGCATTGCGCGCATCGGCGGCGGCGGATTCAACAAAAAGTTTGCGCGGATTCTCCGCTTGCCCTAATACGAAGGATAACGCAAGGCGCCCGTAACTCCGATCCTGCTGCTGCGACGCGTTGCAAACTTGGCAGACGTGCTATATAGAAATATAGAACGCATTGCGCGCATCGGCGGCGGCGGATTCAACAAAAAGTTTGCGCGGATTCTCCGCTTGCCCTAATACGAAGGATAACGCAAGGCGCCCGTAACTCCGCTCCTGCTGCTGCGACGCGTTGCAAACTTGGCAGACGTGCTATATAGAAATATAGAACGCATTGCGCGCATCGGCGGCGGCGGATTCAACAAAAAGTTTGCGCGGATTCTCCGCTTGCCCTAATACGAAGGATAACGCAAGGCGCGCGTAACTCCGCTCCTGCTGCTGCGACGCGTTGCAAACTTGGCAGACGTGCTATATAGAACATATAGAACGCATTGCGCGCATCGGCGGCGGCGGATTCAACAAAAAGTTTGCGCGGATTCTCCGCTTGCCCTAATACGAAGGATAACGCAAGGCGCCCGTAACTCCGATCCTGCTGCTGCGACGCGTTGCAAACTTGGCAGACGTGCTATATAGAGAATATAGAACGCATTGCGCGCATCGGCGGCGGCGGATTCAACAAAAAGTTTGCGCGGATTCTCCGCTTGCCCTAATACGAAGGATAACGCAAGGCGCCCGTAACTCCGCTCCTGCTGCTGCGACGCGTTGCAAACTTGGCAGACGTGCTATATAGAACATATAGAACGCATTGCGCGCATCGGCGGCGGCGGATTCAACAAAAAGTTTGCGCGGATTCTCCGCTTGCCCTAATACGAAGGATAACGCAAGGCGCCCGTAACTCCGCTCCTGCTGCTGCGACGCGTTGCAAACTTGGCAGACGTGCTATATAGAACATATAGAACGCATTGCGCGCATCGGCGGCGGCGGATTCAACAAAAAGTTTGCGCGGATTCTCCGCTTGCCCTAATACGAAGGATAACGCAAGGCGCCCGTAACTCCGCTCCTGCTGCTGCGACGCGTTGCAAACTTGGCAGACGTGCTATATAGAAGATATAGAACGCATTGCGCGCATCGGCGGCGGCGGATTCAACAAAAAGTTTGCGCGGATTCTCCGCTTGCCGTAATACGAAGGACAACGCAAGGCGCCCGTAACTCCGCTCCTGCTGCTGCGACGCGTTGCAAACTTGGCAGACGTGCTATATAGAAATATAGAACGCATTGCGCGCATCGGCGGCGGCGGATTCAACAAAAAGTTTGCGCGGATTCTCCGCTTGCCGTAATACGAAGGATAACGCAAGGCGCCCGTAACTCCGATCCTGCTGCTGCGACGCGTTGCAAACTTGGCAGACGTGCTATATAGAACATATAGAACGCATTGCGCGCATCGGCGGCGGCGGATTCAACAAAAAGTTTGCGCGGATTCTCCGCTTGCCCTAATACGAAGGATAACGCAAGGCGCCCGTAACTCCGCTCCTGCTGCTGCGACGCGTTGCAAACTTGGCAGACGTGCTATATAGAACATATAGAACGCATTGCGCGCATCGGCGGCGGCGGATTCAACAAAAAGTTTGCGCGGATTCTCCGCTTGCCCTAATACGAAGGATAACGCAAGGCGCCCGTAACTCCGCTCCTGCTGCTGCGACGCGTTGCAAACTTGGCAGACGTGCTATATAGAACATATAGAACGCATTGCGCGCATCGGCGGCGGCGGATTCAACAAAAAGTTTGCGCGGATTCTCCGCTTGCCCTAATACGAAGGACAACGCAAGGCGCCCGTAACTCCGCTCCTGCTGCTGCGACGCGTTGCAAACTTGGCAGACGTGCTATATAGAAATATAGAACGCATTGCGCGCATCGGCGGCGGCGGATTCAACAAAAAGTTTGCGCGGATTCTCCGCTTGCCCTAATACGAAGGATAACGCAAGGCGCCCGTAACTCCGCTCCTGCTGCTGCGACGCGTTGCAAACTTGGCAGACGTGCTATATAGAAGATATAGAACGCATTGCGCGCATCGGCGGCGGCGGATTCAACAAAAAGTTTGCGCGGATTCTCCGCTTGCCGTAATACGAAGGACAACGCAAGGCGCCCGTAACTCCGCTCCTGCTGCTGCGACGCGTTGCAAACTTGGCAGACGTGCTATATAGAAATATAGAACGCATTGCGCGCATCGGCGGCGGCGGATTCAACAAAAAGTTTGCGCGGATTCTCCGCTTGCCCTAATACGAAGGATAACGCAAGGCGCCCGTAACTCCGCTCCTGCTGCTGCGACGCGTTGCAAACTTGGCAGACGTGCTATATAGAAATATAGAACGCATTGCGCGCATCGGCAGCGGCGGATTCAACAAAAAGTTTGCGCGGATTCTCCGCTTGCCGTAATACGAAGGACAACGCAAGGCGCCCGTAACTCCGCTCCTGCTGCTGCGACGCGTTGCAAACTTGGCAGACGTGCTATATAGAGAATATAGAACGCATTGCGCGCATCGGCAGCGGCGGATTCAACAAAAAGTTTGCGCGGATTCTCCGCTTGCCGTAATACGAAGGATAACGCAAGGCGCCCGTAACTCCGATCCTGCTGCTGCGACGCGTTGCAAACTTGGCAGACGTGCTATATAGAAATATAGAACGCATTGCGCGCATCGGCGGCGGCGGATTCAACAAAAAGTTTGCGCGGATTCTCCGCTTGCCGTAATACGAAGGATAACGCAAGGCGCACGTAACTCCGCTCCTGCTGCTGCGACGCGTTGCAAACTTGGCAGACGTGCTATATAGAGAATATAGAACGCATTGCGCGCATCGGCAGCGGCGGATTCAACAAAAAGTTTGCACGGATTCTCCGCTTGCCGTAATACGAAGGATAACGCAAGGCGCACGTAACTCCGCTCCTGCTGCTGCGACGCGTTGCAAACTTGGCAGACGTGCTATATAGAGAATATAGAACGCATTGCGCGCATCGGCAGCGGCGGATTCAACAAAAAGTTTGCGCGGATTCTCCGCTTGCCGTAATACGAAGGATAACGCAAGGCGCACGTAACTCCGCTCCTGCTGCTGCGACGCGTTGCAAACTTGGCAGACGTGCTATATAGAAATATAGAACGCATTGCGCGCATCGGCAGCGGCGGATTCAACAAAAAGTTTGCACGGATTCTCCGCTTGCCGTAATACGAAGGATAACGCAAGGCGCCCGTAACTCCGCTCCTGCTGCTGCGACGCGTTGCAAACTTGGCAGACGTGCTATATAGAACATATAGAACGCATTGCGCGCATCGGCAGCGGCGGATTCAACAAAAAGTTTGCACGGATTCTCCGCTTGCCGTAATACGAAGGATAACGCAAGGCGCACGTAACTCCGCTCCTGCTGCTGCGACGCGTTGCAAACTTGGCAGACGTGCTATATAGAAATATAGAACGCATTGCGCGCATCGGCAGCGGCGGATTCAACAAAAAGTTTGCACGGATTCTCCGCTTGCCCTAATACGAAGGATAACGCAAGGCGCCCGTAACTCCGATCCTGCTGCTGCGACGCGTTGCAAACTTGGCAGACGTGCTATATAGAGAATATAGAACGCATTGCGCGCATCGGCAGCGGCGGATTCAACAAAAAGTTTGCACGGATTCTCCGCTTGCCGTAATACGAAGGATAACGCAAGGCGCACGTAACTCCGCTCCTGCTGCTGCGACGCGTTGCAAACTTGGCAGACGTGCTATATAGAGAATATAGAACGCATTGCGCGCATCGGCAGCGGCGGATTCAACAAAAAGTTTGCACGGATTCTCCGCTTGCCGTAATACGAAGGATAACGCAAGGCGCACGTAACTCCGCTCCTGCTGGTGCGACGCGTTGCAAACTTGGCAGACGTGCTATATAGAGAATATAGAACGCATTGCGCGCCTTGCCGTAATACGGAGGATAACGCAAGGCGCTCGTAACTCCGCTCCTGCTGCTGCGACGCGTTGCAAACTTGGCAGACGTGCTATATAGAGAATATAGAACGCATTGCGCGCATCGGCAGCGGCGGATTCAACAAAAAGTTTGCACGGATTCTCCGCTTGCCGTAATACGGAGGATAACGCAAGGCGCACGTAACTCCGCTCCTGCTGCTGCGACGCGTTGCAAACTTGGCAGACGTGCTATATAGAGAATATAGAACGCATTGCGCGCATCGGCAGCGGCGGATTCAACAAAAAGTTTGCACGGATTCTCCGCTTGCCGTAATACGAAGGATAACGCAAGGCGCACGTAACTCCGCTCCTGCTGCTGCGACGCGTTGCAAACTTGGCAGACGTGCTATATAGAGAATATAGAACGCATTGCGCGCATCGGCAGCGGCGGATTCAACAAAAAGTTTGCACGGATTCTCCGCTTGCCGTAATACGAAGGATAACGCAAGGCGCTCGTAACTCCGCTCCTGCTGCTGCGACGCGTTGCAAACTTGGCAGACGTGCTATATAGAGAATATAGAACGCATTGCGCGCATCGGCAGCGGCGGATTCAACAAAAAGTTTGCACGGATTCTCCGCTTGCCGTAATACGAAGGATAACGCAAGGCGCACGTAACTCCGCTCCTGCTGCTGCGACGCGTTGCAAACTTGGCAGACGTGCTATATAGAGAATATAGAACGCATTGCGCGCATCGGCAGCGGCGGATTCAACAAAAAGTTTGCACGGATTCTCCGCTTGCCGTAATACGAAGGATAACGCAAGGCGCACGTAACTCCGCTCCTGCTGCTGCGACGCGTTGCAAACTTGGCAGACGTGCTATATAGAGAATATAGAACGCATTGCGCGCATCGGCAGCGGCGGATTCAACAAAAAGTTTGCACGGATTCTCCGCTTGCCGTAATACGAAGGATAACGCAAGGCGCACGTAACTCCGCTCCTGCTGCTGCGACGCGTTGCAAACTTGGCAGACGTGCTATATAGAGAATATAGAACGCATTGCGCGCATCGGCAGCGGCGGATTCAACAAAAAGTTTGCACGGATTCTCCGCTTGCCGTAATACGAAGGATAACGCAAGGCGCACGTAACTCCGCTCCTGCTGCTGCGACGCGTTGCAAACTTGGCAGACGTGCTATATAGAGAATATAGAACGCATTGCGCGCATCGGCAGCGGCGGATTCAACAAAAAGTTTGCACGGATTCTCCGCTTGCCGTAATACGAAGGATAACGCAAGGCGCACGTAACTCCGCTCCTGCTGCTGCGACGCGTTGCAAACTTGGCAGACGTGCTATATAGAGAATATAGAACGCATTGCGCGCATCGGCAGCGGCGGATTCAACAAAAAGTTTGCACGGATTCTCCGCTTGCCGTAATACGAAGGATAACGCAAGGCGCACGTAACTCCGCTCCTGCTGCTGCGACGCGTTGCAAACTTGGCAGACGTGCTATATAGAGAATATAGAACGCATTGCGCGCATCGGCAGCGGCGGATTCAACAAAAAGTTTGCACGGATTCTCCGCTTGCCGTAATACGAAGGATAACGCAAGGCGCACGTAACTCCGCTCCTGCTGCTGCGACGCGTTGCAAACTTGGCAGACGTGCTATATAGAGAATATAGAACGCATTGCGCGCATCGGCAGCGGCGGATTCAACAAAAAGTTTGCACGGATTCTCCGCTTGCCGTAATACGAAGGATAACGCAAGGCGCACGTAACTCCGCTCCTGCTGCTGCGACGCGTTGCAAACTTGGCAGACGTGCTATATAGAATATAGAACGCATTGCGCGCATCGGCAGCGGCGGATTCAACAAAAAGTTTGCACGGATTCTCCGCTTGCCGTAATACGAAGGATAACGCAAGGCGCACGTAACTCCGCTCCTGCTGCTGCGACGCGTTGCAAACTTGGCAGACGTGCTATATAGAGAATATAGAACGCATTGCGCGCATCGGCAGCGGCGGATTCAACAAAAAGTTTGCACGGATTCTCCGCTTGCCGTAATACGAAGGATAACGCAAGGCGCACGTAACTCCGCTCCTGCTGCTGCGACGCGTTGCAAACTTGGCAGACGTGCTATATAGAGAATATAGAACGCATTGCGCGCATCGGCAGCGGCGGATTCAACAAAAAGTTTGCACGGATTCTCCGCTTGCCGTAATACGAAGGATAACGCAAGGCGCACGTAACTCCGCTCCTGCTGCTGCGACGCGTTGCAAACTTGGCAGACGTGCTATATAGAGAATATAGAACGCATTGCGCGCATCGGCAGCGGCGGATTCAACAAAAAGTTTGCACGGATTCTCCGCTTGCCGTAATACGAAGGATAACGCAAGGCGCACGTAACTCCGCTCCTGCTGCTGCGACGCGTTGCAAACTTGGCAGACGTGCTATATAGAGAATATAGAACGCATTGCGCGCATCGGCAGCGGCGGATTCAACAAAAAGTTTGCACGGATTCTCCGCTTGCCGTAATACGAAGGATAACGCAAGGCGCACGTAACTCCGCTCCTGCTGCTGCGACGCGTTGCAAACTTGGCAGACGTGCTATATAGAGAATATAGAACGCATTGCGCGCATCGGCAGCGGCGGATTCAACAAAAAGTTTGCACGGATTCTCCGCTTGCCGTAATACGAAGGATAACGCAAGGCGCACGTAACTCCGCTCCTGCTGCTGCGACGCGTTGCAAACTTGGCAGACGTGCTATATAGAGAATATAGAACGCATTGCGCGCATCGGCAGCGGCGGATTCAACAAAAAGTTTGCACGGATTCTCCGCTTGCCGTAATACGAAGGATAACGCAAGGCGCACGTAACTCCGCTCCTGCTGCTGCGACGCGTTGCAAACTTGGCAGACGTGCTATATAGAGAATATAGAACGCATTGCGCGCATCGGCAGCGGCGGATTCAACAAAAAGTTTGCACGGATTCTCCGCTTGCCGTAATACGAAGGATAACGCAAGGCGCTCGTAACTCCGCTCCTGCTGCTGCGACGCGTTGCAAACTTGGCAGACGTGCTATATAGAGAATATAGAACGCATTGCGCGCATCGGCAGCGGCGGATTCAACAAAAAGTTTGCACGGATTCTCCGCTTGCCGTAATACGAAGGATAACGCAAGGCGCACGTAACTCCGCTCCTGCTGCTGCGACGCGTTGCAAACTTGGCAGACGTGCTATATAGAGAATATAGAACGCATTGCGCGCATCGGCAGCGGCGGATTCAACAAAAAGTTTGCACGGATTCTCCGCTTGCCGTAATACGAAGGATAACGCAAGGCGCACGTAACTCCGCTCCTGCTGCTGCGACGCGTTGCAAACTTGGCAGACGTGCTATATAGAGAATATAGAACGCATTGCGCGCATCGGCAGCGGCGGATTCAACAAAAAGTTTGCACGGATTCTCCGCTTGCCGTAATACGAAGGATAACGCAAGGCGCACGTAACTCCGCTCCTGCTGCTGCGACGCGTTGCAAACTTGGCAGACGTGCTATATAGAGAATATAGAACGCATTGCGCGCATCGGCAGCGGCGGATTCAACAAAAAGTTTGCACGGATTCTCCGCTTGCCGTAATACGAAGGATAACGCAAGGCGCACGTAACTCCGCTCCTGCTGCTGCGACGCGTTGCAAACTTGGCAGACGTGCTATATAGAGAATATAGAACGCATTGCGCGCATCGGCAGCGGCGGATTCAACAAAAAGTTTGCACGGATTCTCCGCTTGCCGTAATACGAAGGATAACGCAAGGCGCACGTAACTCCGCTCCTGCTGCTGCGACGCGTTGCAAACTTGGCAGACGTGCTATATAGAGAATATAGAACGCATTGCGCGCATCGGCAGCGGCGGATTCAACAAAAAGTTTGCACGGATTCTCCGCTTGCCGTAATACGAAGGATAACGCAAGGCGCACGTAACTCCGCTCCTGCTGCTGCGACGCGTTGCAAACTTGGCAGACGTGCTATATAGAGAATATAGAACGCATTGCGCGCATCGGCAGCGGCGGATTCAACAAAAAGTTTGCACGGATTCTCCGCTTGCCGTAATACGAAGGATAACGCAAGGCGCACGTAACTCCGCTCCTGCTGCTGCGACGCGTTGCAAACTTGGCAGACGTGCTATATAGAGAATATAGAACGCATTGCGCGCATCGGCAGCGGCGGATTCAACAAAAAGTTTGCACGGATTCTCCGCTTGCCGTAATACGAAGGATAACGCAAGGCGCACGTAACTCCGCTCCTGCTGCTGCGACGCGTTGCAAACTTGGCAGACGTGCTATATAGAGAATATAGAACGCATTGCGCGCATCGGCAGCGGCGGATTCAACAAAAAGTTTGCACGGATTCTCCGCTTGCCGTAATACGAAGGATAACGCAAGGCGCACGTAACTCCGCTCCTGCTGCTGCGACGCGTTGCAAACTTGGCAGACGTGCTATATAGAGAATATAGAACGCATTGCGCGCATCGGCAGCGGCGGATTCAACAAAAAGTTTGCACGGATTCTCCGCTTGCCGTAATACGAAGGATAACGCAAGGCGCACGTAACTCCGCTCCTGCTGCTGCGACGCGTTGCAAACTTGGCAGACGTGCTATATAGAGAATATAGAACGCATTGCGCGCATCGGCAGCGGCGGATTCAACAAAAAGTTTGCACGGATTCTCCGCTTGCCGTAATACGAAGGATAACGCAAGGCGCACGTAACTCCGCTCCTGCTGCTGCGACGCGTTGCAAACTTGGCAGACGTGCTATATAGAGAATATAGAACGCATTGCGCGCATCGGCAGCGGCGGATTCAACAAAAAGTTTGCACGGATTCTCCGCTTGCCGTAATACGAAGGATAACGCAAGGCGCACGTAACTCCGCTCCTGCTGCTGCGACGCGTTGCAAACTTGGCAGACGTGCTATATAGAGAATATAGAACGCATTGCGCGCATCGGCAGCGGCGGATTCAACAAAAAGTTTGCACGGATTCTCCGCTTGCCGTAATACGAAGGATAACGCAAGGCGCACGTAACTCCGCTCCTGCTGCTGCGACGCGTTGCAAACTTGGCAGACGTGCTATATAGAGAATATAGAACGCATTGCGCGCATCGGCAGCGGCGGATTCAACAAAAAGTTTGCACGGATTCTCCGCTTGCCGTAATACGAAGGATAACGCAAGGCGCACGTAACTCCGCTCCTGCTGCTGCGACGCGTTGCAAACTTGGCAGACGTGCTATATAGAGAATATAGAACGCATTGCGCGCATCGGCAGCGGCGGATTCAACAAAAAGTTTGCACGGATTCTCCGCTTGCCGTAATACGAAGGATAACGCAAGGCGCACGTAACTCCGCTCCTGCTGCTGCGACGCGTTGCAAACTTGGCAGACGTGCTATATAGAGAATATAGAACGCATTGCGCGCATCGGCAGCGGCGGATTCAACAAAAAGTTTGCACGGATTCTCCGCTTGCCGTAATACGGAGGATAACGCAAGGCGCTCGTAACTCCGCTCCTGCTGCTGCGACGCGTTGCAAACTTGGCAGACGTGCTATATAGAGAATATAGAACGCATTGCGCGCATCGGCAGCGGCGGATTCAACAAAAAGTTTGCACGGATTCTCCGCTTGCCGTAATACGAAGGATAACGCAAGGCGCACGTAACTCCGCTCCTGCTGCTGCGACGCGTTGCAAACTTGGCAGACGTGCTATATAGAGAATATAGAACGCATTGCGCGCATCGGCAGCGGCGGATTCAACAAAAAGTTTGCACGGATTCTCCGCTTGCCGTAATACGAAGGATAACGCAAGGCGCACGTAACTCCGCTCCTGCTGCTGCGACGCGTTGCAAACTTGGCAGACGTGCTATATAGAGAATATAGAACGCATTGCGCGCATCGGCAGCGGCGGATTCAACAAAAAGTTTGCACGGATTCTCCGCTTGCCGTAATACGAAGGATAACGCAAGGCGCACGTAACTCCGCTCCTGCTGCTGCGACGCGTTGCAAACTTGGCAGACGTGCTATATAGAGAATATAGAACGCATTGCGCGCATCGGCAGCGGCGGATTCAACAAAAAGTTTGCACGGATTCTCCGCTTGCCGTAATACGAAGGATAACGCAAGGCGCACGTAACTCCGCTCCTGCTGCTGCGACGCGTTGCAAACTTGGCAGACGTGCTATATAGAGAATATAGAACGCATTGCGCGCATCGGCAGCGGCGGATTCAACAAAAAGTTTGCACGGATTCTCCGCTTGCCGTAATACGAAGGATAACGCAAGGCGCACGTAACTCCGCTCCTGCTGCTGCGACGCGTTGCAAACTTGGCAGACGTGCTATATAGAGAATATAGAACGCATTGCGCGCATCGGCAGCGGCGGATTCAACAAAAAGTTTGCACGGATTCTCCGCTTGCCGTAATACGAAGGATAACGCAAGGCGCACGTAACTCCGCTCCTGCTGCTGCGACGCGTTGCAAACTTGGCAGACGTGCTATATAGAGAATATAGAACGCATTGCGCGCATCGGCAGCGGCGGATTCAACAAAAAGTTTGCACGGATTCTCCGCTTGCCGTAATACGAAGGATAACGCAAGGCGCACGTAACTCCGCTCCTGCTGCTGCGACGCGTTGCAAACTTGGCAGACGTGCTATATAGAGAATATAGAACGCATTGCGCGCATCGGCAGCGGCGGATTCAACAAAAAGTTTGCACGGATTCTCCGCTTGCCGTAATACGAAGGATAACGCAAGGCGCACGTAACTCCGCTCCTGCTGCTGCGACGCGTTGCAAACTTGGCAGACGTGCTATATAGAGAATATAGAACGCATTGCGCGCATCGGCAGCGGCGGATTCAACAAAAAGTTTGCACGGATTCTCCGCTTGCCGTAATACGAAGGATAACGCAAGGCGCACGTAACTCCGCTCCTGCTGCTGCGACGCGTTGCAAACTTGGCAGACGTGCTATATAGAGAATATAGAACGCATTGCGCGCATCGGCAGCGGCGGATTCAACAAAAAGTTTGCACGGATTCTCCGCTTGCCGTAATACGAAGGATAACGCAAGGCGCACGTAACTCCGCTCCTGCTGCTGC
This sequence comes from Holotrichia oblita, assembly GCA_023690525.1. Classification (NCBI taxonomy): domain Eukaryota; kingdom Metazoa; phylum Arthropoda; class Insecta; order Coleoptera; family Scarabaeidae; genus Holotrichia; species Holotrichia oblita. Next base: position 12,742,266 of record CM043024.1, read on the forward strand.
GACGCGTTGCAAACTTGGCAGACGTGCTATATAGAGAATATAGAACGCATTGCGCGCATCGGCAGCGGCGGATTCAACAAAAAGTTTGCACGGATTCTCCGCTTGCCGTAATACGAAGGATAACGCAAGGCGCACGTAACTCCGCTCCTGCTGCTGCGACGCGTTGCAAACTTGGCAGACGTGCTATATAGAGAATATAGAACGCATTGCGCGCATCGGCAGCGGCGGATTCAACAAAAAGTTTGCACGGATTCTCCGCTTGCCGTAATACGAAGGATAACGCAAGGCGCACGTAACTCCGCTCCTGCTGCTGCGACGCGTTGCAAACTTGGCAGACGTGCTATATAGAGAATATAGAACGCATTGCGCGCATCGGCAGCGGCGGATTCAACAAAAAGTTTGCACGGATTCTCCGCTTGCCGTAATACGAAGGATAACGCAAGGCGCACGTAACTCCGCTCCTGCTGCTGCGACGCGTTGCAAACTTGGCAGACGTGCTATATAGAGAATATAGAACGCATTGCGCGCATCGGCAGCGGCGGATTCAACAAAAAGTTTGCACGGATTCTCCGCTTGCCGTAATACGAAGGATAACGCAAGGCGCTCGTAACTCCGCTCCTGCTGCTGCGACGCGTTGCAAACTTGGCAGACGTGCTATATAGAGAATATAGAACGCATTGCGCGCATCGGCAGCGGCGGATTCAACAAAAAGTTTGCACGGATTCTCCGCTTGCCGTAATACGAAGGATAACGCAAGGCGCACGTAACTCCGCTCCTGCTGCTGCGACGCGTTGCAAACTTGGCAGACGTGCTATATAGAGAATATAGAACGCATTGCGCGCATCGGCAGCGGCGGATTCAACAAAAAGTTTGCACGGATTCTCCGCTTGCCGTAATACGAAGGATAACGCAAGGCGCACGTAACTCCGCTCCTGCTGCTGCGACGCGTTGCAAACTTGGCAGACGTGCTATATAGAGAATATAGAACGCATTGCGCGCATCGGCAGCGGCGGATTCAACAAAAAGTTTGCACGGATTCTCCGCTTGCCGTAATACGAAGGATAACGCAAGGCGCACGTAACTCCGCTCCTGCTGCTGCGACGCGTTGCAAACTTGGCAGACGTGCTATATAGAGAATATAGAACGCATTGCGCGCATCGGCAGCGGCGGATTCAACAAAAAGTTTGCACGGATTCTCCGCTTGCCGTAATACGAAGGATAACGCAAGGCGCACGTAACTCCGCTCCTGCTGCTGCGACGCGTTGCAAACTTGGCAGACGTGCTATATAGAGAATATAGAACGCATTGCGCGCATCGGCAGCGGCGGATTCAACAAAAAGTTTGCACGGATTCTCCGCTTGCCGTAATACGAAGGATAACGCAAGGCGCACGTAACTCCGCTCCTGCTGCTGCGACGCGTTGCAAACTTGGCAGACGTGCTATATAGAGAATATAGAACGCATTGCGCGCATCGGCAGCGGCGGATTCAACAAAAAGTTTGCACGGATTCTCCGCTTGCCGTAATACGAAGGATAACGCAAGGCGCACGTAACTCCGCTCCTGCTGCTGCGACGCGTTGCAAACTTGGCAGACGTGCTATATAGAGAATATAGAACGCATTGCGCGCATCGGCAGCGGCGGATTCAACAAAAAGTTTGCACGGATTCTCCGCTTGCCGTAATACGAAGGATAACGCAAGGCGCACGTAACTCCGCTCCTGCTGCTGCGACGCGTTGCAAACTTGGCAGACGTGCTATATAGAGAATATAGAACGCATTGCGCGCATCGGCAGCGGCGGATTCAACAAAAAGTTTGCACGGATTCTCCGCTTGCCGTAATACGAAGGATAACGCAAGGCGCACGTAACTCCGCTCCTGCTGCTGCGACGCGTTGCAAACTTGGCAGACGTGCTATATAGAGAATATAGAACGCATTGCGCGCATCGGCAGCGGCGGATTCAACAAAAAGTTTGCACGGATTCTCCGCTTGCCGTAATACGAAGGATAACGCAAGGCGCACGTAACTCCGCTCCTGCTGCTGCGACGCGTTGCAAACTTGGCAGACGTGCTATATAGAGAATATAGAACGCATTGCGCGCATCGGCAGCGGCGGATTCAACAAAAAGTTTGCACGGATTCTCCGCTTGCCGTAATACGAAGGATAACGCAAGGCGCACGTAACTCCGCTCCTGCTGCTGCGACGCGTTGCAAACTTGGCAGACGTGCTATATAGAGAATATAGAACGCATTGCGCGCATCGGCAGCGGCGGATTCAACAAAAAGTTTGCACGGATTCTCCGCTTGCCGTAATACGAAGGATAACGCAAGGCGCACGTAACTCCGCTCCTGCTGCTGCGACGCGTTGCAAACTTGGCAGACGTGCTATATAGAGAATATAGAACGCATTGCGCGCATCGGCAGCGGCGGATTCAACAAAAAGTTTGCACGGATTCTCCGCTTGCCGTAATACGAAGGATAACGCAAGGCGCACGTAACTCCGCTCCTGCTGCTGCGACGCGTTGCAAACTTGGCAGACGTGCTATATAGAGAATATAGAACGCATTGCGCGCATCGGCAGCGGCGGATTCAACAAAAAGTTTGCACGGATTCTCCGCTTGCCGTAATACGAAGGATAACGCAAGGCGCACGTAACTCCGCTCCTGCTGCTGCGACGCGTTGCAAACTTGGCAGACGTGCTATATAGAGAATATAGAACGCATTGCGCGCATCGGCAGCGGCGGATTCAACAAAAAGTTTGCACGGATTCTCCGCTTGCCGTAATACGAAGGATAACGCAAGGCGCACGTAACTCCGCTCCTGCTGCTGCGACGCGTTGCAAACTTGGCAGACGTGCTATATAGAGAATATAGAACGCATTGCGCGCATCGGCAGCGGCGGATTCAACAAAAAGTTTGCACGGATTCTCCGCTTGCCGTAATACGGAGGATAACGCAAGGCGCACGTAACTCCGCTCCTGCTGCTGCGACGCGTTGCAAACTTGGCAGACGTGCTATATAGAGAATATAGAACGCATTGCGCGCATCGGCAGCGGCGGATTCAACAAAAAGTTTGCACGGATTCTCCGCTTGCCGTAATACGAAGGATAACGCAAGGCGCACGTAACTCCGCTCCTGCTGCTGCGACGCGTTGCAAACTTGGCAGACGTGCTATATAGAGAATATAGAACGCATTGCGCGCATCGGCAGCGCGGATTCAACAAAAAGTTTGCACGGATTCTCCGCTTGCCGTAATACGAAGGATAACGCAAGGCGCACGTAACTCCGCTCCTGCTGCTGCGACGCGTTGCAAACTTGGCAGACGTGCTATAGACGTGCTATATAGAGAATATAGAACGCATTGCGCGCATCGGCAGCGGCGGATTCAACAAAAAGTTTGCACGGATTCTCCGCTTGCCGTAATACGAAGGATAACGCAAGGCGCACGTAACTCCGCTCCTGCTGCTGCGACGCGTTGCAAACTTGGCAGACGTGCTATATAGAGAATATAGAACGCATTGCGCGCATCGGCAGCGGCGGATTCAACAAAAAGTTTGCACGGATTCTCCGCTTGCCGTAATACGAAGGATAACGCAAGGCGCACGTAACTCCGCTCCTGCTGCTGCGACGCGTTGCAAACTTGGCAGACGTGCTATATAGAGAATATAGAACGCATTGCGCGCATCGGCAGCGGCGGATTCAACAAAAAGTTTGCACGGATTCTCCGCTTGCCGTAATACGAAGGATAACGCAAGGCGCACGTAACTCCGCTCCTGCTGCTGCGACGCGTTGCAAACTTGGCAGACGTGCTATATAGAGAATATAGAACGCATTGCGCGCATCGCAGCGGCGGATTCAACAAAAAGTTTGCACGGATTCTCCGCTTGCCGTAATACGAAGGATAACGCAAGGCGCACGTAACTCCGCTCCTGCTGCTGCGACGCGTTGCAAACTTGGCAGACGTGCTATATAGAGAATATAGAACGCATTGCGCGCATCGGCAGCGGCGGATTCAACAAAAAGTTTGCACGGATTCTCCGCTTGCCGTAATACGAAGGATAACGCAAGGCGCACGTAACTCCGCTCCTGCTGCTGCGACGCGTTGCAAACTTGGCAGACGTGCTATATAGAGAATATAGAACGCATTGCGCGCATCGGCAGCGGCGGATTCAACAAAAAGTTTGCACGGATTCTCCGCTTGCCGTAATACGAAGGATAACGCAAGGCGCACGTAACTCCGCTCCTGCTGCTGCGACGCGTTGCAAACTTGGCAGACGTGCTATATAGAGAATATAGAACGCATTGCGCGCATCGGCAGCGGCGGATTCAACAAAAAGTTTGCACGGATTCTCCGCTTGCCGTAATACGAAGGATAACGCAAGGCGCACGTAACTCCGCTCCTGCTGCTGCGACGCGTTGCAAACTTGGCAGACGTGCTATATAGAGAATATAGAACGCATTGCGCGCATCGGCAGCGGCGGATTCAACAAAAAGTTTGCACGGATTCTCCGCTTGCCGTAATACGAAGGATAACGCAAGGCGCACGTAACTCCGCTCCTGCTGCTGCGACGCGTTGCAAACTTGGCAGACGTGCTATATAGAGAATATAGAACGCATTGCGCGCATCGGCAGCGGCGGATTCAACAAAAAGTTTGCACGGATTCTCCGCTTGCCGTAATACGAAGGATAACGCAAGGCGCACGTAACTCCGCTCCTGCTGCTGCGACGCGTTGCAAACTTGGCAGACGTGCTATATAGAGAATATAGAACGCATTGCGCGCATCGGCAGCGGCGGATTCAACAAAAAGTTTGCACGGATTCTCCGCTTGCCGTAATACGAGGATAACGCAAGGCGCACGTAACTCCGCTCCTGCTGCTGCGACGCGTTGCAAACTTGGCAGACGTGCTATATAGAGAATATAGAACGCATTGCGCGCATCGGCAGCGGCGGATTCAACAAAAAGTTTGCACGGATTCTCCGCTTGCCGTAATACGAAGGATAACGCAAGGCGCACGTAACTCCGCTCCTGCTGCTGCGACGCGTTGCAAACTTGGCAGACGTGCTATATAGAGAATATAGAACGCATTGCGCGCATCGGCAGCGGCGGATTCAACAAAAAGTTTGCACGGATTCTCCGCTTGCCGTAATACGAAGGATAACGCAAGGCGCACGTAACTCCGCTCCTGCTGCTGCGACGCGTTGCAAACTTGGCAGACGTGCTATATAGAGAATATAGAACGCATTGCGCGCATCGGCAGCGGCGGATTCAACAAAAAGTTTGCACGGATTCTCCGCTTGCCGTAATACGAAGGATAACGCAAGGCGCACGTAACTCCCTCTCCTGCTGCTGCGACGCGTTGCAAACTTGGCAGACGTGCTATATAGAGAATATAGAACGCATTGCGCGCATCGGCAGCGGCGGATTCAACAAAAAGTTTGCACGGATTCTCCGCTTGCCGTAATACGAAGGATAACGCAAGGCGCACGTAACTCCGCTCCTGCTGCTGCGACGCGTTGCAAACTTGGCAGACGTGCTATATAGAGAATATAGAACGCATTGCGCGCATCGGCAGCGGCGGATTCAACAAAAAGTTTGCACGGATTCTCCGCTTGCCGTAATACGGAGGATAACGCAAGGCGCTCGTAACTCCGCTCCTGCTGCTGCGACGCGTTGCAAACTTGGCAGACGTGCTATATAGAGAATATAGAACGCATTGCGCGCATCGGCAGCGGCGGATTCAACAAAAAGTTTGCACGGATTCTCCGCTTGCCGTAATACGAAGGATAACGCAAGGCGCACGTAACTCCGCTCCTGCTGCTGCGACGCGTTGCAAACTTGGCAGACGTGCTATATAGAGAATATAGAACGCATTGCGCGCATCGGCAGCGGCGGATTCAACAAAAAGTTTGCACGGATTCTCCGCTTGCCGTAATACGAAGGATAACGCAAGGCGCACGTAACTCCGCTCCTGCTGCTGCGACGCGTTGCAAACTTGGCAGACGTGCTATATAGAGAATATAGAACGCATTGCGCGCATCGGCAGCGGCGGATTCAACAAAAAGTTTGCACGGATTCTCCGCTTGCCGTAATACGAAGGATAACGCAAGGCGCACGTAACTCCGCTCCTGCTGCTGCGACGCGTTGCAAACTTGGCAGACGTGCTATATAGAGAATATAGAACGCATTGCGCGCATCGGCAGCGGCGGATTCAACAAAAAGTTTGCACGGATTCTCCGCTTGCCGTAATACGAAGGATAACGCAAGGCGCACGTAACTCCGCTCCTGCTGCTGCGACGCGTTGCAAACTTGGCAGACGTGCTATATAGAGAATATAGAACGCATTGCGCGCATCGGCAGCGGCGGATTCAACAAAAAGTTTGCACGGATTCTCCGCTTGCCGTAATACGAAGGATAACGCAAGGCGCACGTAACTCCGCTCCTGCTGCTGCGACGCGTTGCAAACTTGGCAGACGTGCTATATAGAGAATATAGAACGCATTGCGCGCATCGGCAGCGGCGGATTCAACAAAAAGTTTGCACGGATTCTCCGCTTGCCGTAATACGAAGGATAACGCAAGGCGCACGTAACTCCGCTCCTGCTGCTGCGACGCGTTGCAAACTTGGCAGACGTGCTATATAGAGAATATAGAACGCATTGCGCGCATCGGCAGCGGCGGATTCAACAAAAAGTTTGCACGGATTCTCCGCTTGCCGTAATACGAAGGATAACGCAAGGCGCACGTAACTCCGCTCCTGCTGCTGCGACGCGTTGCAAACTTGGCAGACGTGCTATATAGAGAATATAGAACGCATTGCGCGCATCGGCAGCGGCGGATTCAACAAAAAGTTTGCACGGATTCTCCGCTTGCCGTAATACGAAGGATAACGCAAGGCGCACGTAACTCCGCTCCTGCTGCTGCGACGCGTTGCAAACTTGGCAGACGTGCTATATAGAGAATATAGAAGATTGCGCGCATCGGCAGCGGCGGATTCAATAAAAGTTTACGGATTCTCCGATTGCCGTAATACGAAGGATAACGCAAGGCGCACGTAACTCCGCTTCTGCTGCTGCGACGCGTTGCAATATTCAGACGTGCAATATAGAGAAATAGAAATTGCGCGCATCGGCAGCGGCGGATTCAACAAAAAGTTAAACAAACGGATTCTCCGCTTGCCTAAAGACTTAAGGATAACATACAAGGCGCATTAAAAACTTGTTTTAAAAAATTCATTGCAAACTTAGAAGACGTGCTATAGAGAATATAGTTTTCAATTGTCTTTTGAAAGAATGTAGTGGCAGATCTTTCAACTTCTTTGGAATATGGTTAAATATTTTTATAAGTCTATAGTCGACACCTTTTTGAATTTTTGTATACTTCGCTTGTGGTACATTTAAGGATAACGCTCGGTGCGCTCGAGTGTAGCTGTTGATGTTCCTGCGACGCGTTGCAAAGTAGTTAGCATAGTTCTTTTTCACAAAGAGCGCGGATTAGAATAGATTGCGCGCATCGGCAGCGGCGGATTCATTTAAAAAGTTTCTGGATTCTCCGCTTGCCGTAATAAAAAGGATAACGCAAGGCGCACAAACTCCGTTCCTGCTGCTGCGACGCGTTGCAAACTTGGCAGACGTGCTATATAGAGAATATAGAACGCATTGCGCGCATCGGCAGCGGCGGATTCAACAATTTTTTGCGTACGAAATTCTTATTTTGCCGTAATTACGAAGGATAACGCAAGTTGCACGTTTGCTCCTGCTGCTGCGACGCGTTGCAAACTTGGCAGCTATATAGAGAATATAGAAATTGCGCGCATGCAGCGGCGGATTCAACAAAAAGTTTCCGGACTGAAATACGAAGGATAACGCAAGGCGCATCGTAGGCTGCTGCGGTTAAAGTTGGTGAGTGTGTTCGAAAACATTACCGCGCCGGTTTTATTTAGGTTCAATTGTAGTCCATTATGTTGGAACCATTCTCCGCTTGTCCGTAATATCCGGCACATTCTCAGCAAGGCTCAGCATTATCGGGAGCTCTGGAAACGAAAGATGTGTCTCGGCGTAAAAAGAGACAGATTGATTTCTCGAACTTCTGGCAGACGTGCTATATAGAGAATATAGAACGCATTGCGCGCATCGGCAGCGGCGGATTCAACAAAAAGTTTGCACGGATTCTCCGCTTGCCGTAATACGAAGGATAACGCAAGGCGCACGTATTTTCCGCTCCTGCTGACTGCGACGCGTTGCAAACTTGGAGACGTTTTGCTATATAGAGAATATAAACATTGCGCGCATCGGCAGCGGCGATTCATCAAAGTTTGCGGATTCTCGAAATTCCGTAATAAATAACGCAAGGCGCATGTTCTTTATTATTTAGTGCAGACAAAAATATCCGAAATGATATAATGAATTGCGTCAAGAGTTGATTTACCAAAAAGTATGCACATTGCCTGGTAGTCAAAAGATTACTCGCAAGGCGCACGAAAACTGCCCAGCCTGCATGCTGCGATTTTTGCAAAACTTTGGCAGATGTTAGAGAAATAGAAGCATTGGTTGCGCGCATCGGCAGCGGCGGATTTGTCTCCTTTTTTTAAATGGGTTTCCGCTTGCCGTAATTTTTGAGGATAACGCAAGGCGCACGAAATCCGCTCCTGACTGCTAGCGACGCGTTGCAAACTTGGCAGACGTGTTAATAGAGAATTTTGCGCGCATCGGCAGCGGCGGATTCAACAAAAAGTTTGCACGGATTCTCCGTCTTGCCGTAATAAAGGATAACGCAAGGCGCACGTAACTCCGCTCCTGCTGTTGCGATACGTTGCAAGTTTGGTCAGACGTTTGACATATAGAGAATATAGAACGCATTGCGCGCATCGGCAGCGGCGGATTCAACAAAAAGTTTGCGGATTCTACTTGCCGTAATACGAAGGATTAATAGGTATTCGTTTACATAGTTTAATGTTTCTAGTTCACTCGCAAGCCCTTCAGTTCGCTGTATGAGTGAAATTCAACAAAAAGTTTGCACGGATTCTCCTGTTGTTTTATTTACGAAGGATAACGCAAGGCGCTCTAATTTTGTTCCTGCTTTGCGACGCGTTCAAACTTGGCAGACGCTTTCTAATTTCTTGATTTAGAACGTTTGCGCGCATCGGCAGCGGCGGATTCAACGAAAAGTTTGCACCCCTTCTCCGCTTGCCTTAATACGAAGGATAACGCAAGGCGCACGTAAGCTCCTGCTGCTGCGACGCGTTGCAATTTTGGCAGACGTGCTTATAGCTTTATAGAACAAATTGCGCAATTCGGCAGCGGCGGATTCAACAAAATGACGGATTCTCCGATTAGCGAAGGATTTACGTCATAGGTGTTTATACAGAAACTAGAGATAGAAGTCCACACTCTGTAGTCTCTGAGCAACCCTTCTTATGTTATTATCACACAGGCATCTTTTCTCAATAGTTTGTTTTACGCTAATTCTCTGTGAATTTTCCAAGCACCATGTAATTCTTTGGGCGTGTGGTCACGTAAAGAGCATTGTTAATGCGACTTGCAAACTTGGCAGACGTGTTCTGTAAGAATATAGAACGCATTGTCGCGCATCGGCAGCGGCGGATTATTCAAAAAGTTTGCACGGATTTCCGTTTGCCGTAATACGAAGGATAACGCAAGGCGCACGTAACTCCGCTCCTGCTGCTGCGACGCGTTGCAAATCAGACTGCTATTAATAGAGAATATAGAAAATTGCGCGCATAAATTAGCGGCGGATTCAACAAAAATTTTGACGGATTCTCCTCTTGCCGTAATTCGAAGGATAACGAAGAACGTAACTCAAATCACCTCGCGGCGGTCTGCGATGTTTATTATAATTGTTTTAAACTTGTCTATTTTAACAGCGCTACACTCGATATCCAGCTCATGACTCATTGTCCTTTACTTCACTTAGATCATCGAAGGCGATGTCTTGCTAATAAAAATGCATGAACCTCCGTGTGAATTCTCCTTCCGAGAATAACAGGACGCCCCGATAGTTTTCCAAGTTTGCACGGAGTCCTTTCGTTCGAAGGATAACGCAAGTGCGCACGTTAATGCTAAGATATGCTGCGACGCGTTGCAAACTAGGCAAACGTTTATGTAGAGAATATAGAACGCATTGCGCGCATCGGCAGCGGCGGATTCAACAAAAAGTTTGCACGGATTCTCCGTTGCCGTAATACGAAGGATAACGCAAGGTTTGTAATCCCTGCTCCTGCTGATGCGACGCGTTTCAAACTTGGCAGACGTGCTATATAGAGAATATAGAACGCATTGCGCGCATCGGCAGCGGCGGATTCAACAAAAAGTTTGCACGGATTCTCCGATTTGCCGTAATAAAACGATTAACGCAAGGCGCCAAAATTCTCCGTTTCCTGCTCCTGCGACGCGTTTTTGGCAAACGGCTATAGAGAAATATGAACGCATTGCGCGCATCGGCAGCGGCGGATTCAACAAAAAGTTTAAGTTCATACACTTTGTCTTGTTAATACCTTTAGCTGCTACGTATTTAAGTAACTCCGCTCCTATATCGACGCGTTCATCTTTAGAGAATATAGAACGCATTGCGCGCATCGGCAGCGGCGGATTCAACATAAAGTTTGCACGGATTCTCCGCTTGCCGTAATACGAAGGATAACGCAAGGCGCACGTAACCATTCCTGCTGCTCGACGCGTTGCAAACTTGGCAGACGTGCTATATTAGAGAATATAGAACGCATTGCGCGCATCGGCAGCGGCGGATTCAACAAAAGTTTGCACGGATTCTCCGCTTGCCGTAATACGAAGGATAACGCAAGGCGCACGTTTTCCGCTCCTGCTGCGTGCGACGCGTTGCAAAGGTGGCAGACGTGCTATATAGAGAATATAGAACGCATTGCGCGCATCGGCAGCGGCGGATTCAACAAAAAGTTTGTGTTGGTATTCTCGAACTTTTGCCGTAATACGAAGGATAACGCATTTTCGTGGGTAACTCCGCTCCTGCTGTTGTGCAACGTTTAAATGCCGATACCTGTGTTTTCATCACTTAAGTTCTTTTATTTCTTCTAATAGGTTTTTATTTTCTAATTTAATTTTCTCAAACGCACTTTCGCATGCGATAGCGGCGGATTTATTAAAAAGTTTGCAGGATTTATCGTTGCCGTAATACGAAGGATAACGCAAGGCGCACGTAACCTTGCTCCTGTTGAGTGCGACGCGTTGCAAACTTGGCAGACGTGCTATATAGAGAATATAGAACGCATTGCGCGCATCGGCAGCGGCGGATTCAACAAAAATTTGCACGGAATTCTCCAATTGCCGTAATACGAAGGATAACGCAAGGCGCACGTAACGTCCGCTCCTGCTATTGCGACGCGTTGCAAACTTGGCATCGTGCTATATTGGAATATAGAACGCATTGCGCGCATCGGCAGCGGCGGATTCAACAAAAAGTTTGCACGGATTCTCCGATTGCCGTAATACGAAGGATAACGCAAGGCGCACGTAACTCCGCTCCTGCTGCTGCGACGCGTTGCAAACTTGGCAGACGTGCTATATAGAGAATATAGAACGCATTGCGCGCATCGGCAGCGGCGGATTCAACAAAAAGTTTGCACGGATTCTCCAATTGCCGTAATACGAAGGATAACGCAAGGCGCACGTAACTCCGCTCCTGCTGCTGCGACGCGTTGCAAACTTGGCAGACGTGCTATATAGAGAATATAGAACGCATTGCGCGCATCGGCAGCGGCGGATTCAACAAAAAGTTTGCACGGATTCTCCGCTTGCCGTAATACGAAGGATAACGCAAGGCGCACGTAACTCCGCTCCTGCTGCTGCGACGCGTTGCAAACTTGGCAGACGTGCTATATAGAGAATATAGAACGCATTGCGCGCATCGGCAGCGGCGGATTCAACAAAAAGTTTGCACGGATTCTCCGATTGCCGTAATACGAAGGATAACGCAAGGCGCACGTAACTCCGCTCCTGCTGCTGCGACGCGTTGCAAACTTGGCAGACGTGCTATATAGAGAATATAGAACGCATTGCGCGCATCGGCAGCGGCGGATTCAACAAAAAGTTTGCACGGATTCTCCGCTTGCCGTAATACGAAGGATAACGCAAGGCGCACGTAACTCCGCTCCTGCTGCTGCGACGCGTTGCAAACTTGGCAGACGTGCTATATAGAGAATATAGAACGCATTGCGCGCATCGGCAGCGGCGGATTCAACAAAAAGTTTGCACGGATTCTCCGATTGCCGTAATACGAAGGATAACGCAAGGCGCACGTAACTCCGCTCCTGCTGCTGCGACGCGTTGCAAACTTGGCAGACGTGCTATATAGAGAATATAGAACGCATTGCGCGCATCGGCAGCGGCGGATTCAACAAAAAGTTTGCACGGATTCTCCGATTGCCGTAATACGAAGGATAACGCAAGGCGCACGTAACTCCGCTCCTGCTGCTGCGACGCGTTGCAAACTTGGCAGACGTGCTATATAGAGAATATGGAACGCATTGCGCGCATCGGCAGCGGCGGATTCAACAAAAAGTTTGCACGGATTCTCCGCTTGCCGTAATACGAAGGATAACTCAAGGCGCACGTAACTCCGCTCCTGCTGCTGCGACGCGTTGCAAACTCGGCAGACGTGCTATATAGAGAATATAGAACGCATTGCGCGCATCGGCAGCGGCGGATTCAACAAAAAGTTTGCACGGATTCTCCGATTGCCGTAATACGAAGGATAACGCAAGGCGCACGTAACTCCGCTCCTGCTGCTGCGACGCGTTGCAAACTTGGCAGACGTTTTATATAGAGAATATAAAACGCATTGCGCGCATCGGCAGCGGCGGATTCAACAACAAGTTTGCACGGATTCTCCGCTTGCCGTAATATGAAGGATAACGCAAGGCGTACGTAACTCCGCTCCTGCTGCTGCGACGCGTTGCAAACTTGGCAGACGTGCTATATAGAGAATATAGAACGCATTGCGCGCATCGCCAGTGGCGGATTCAACAAAAAGTTTGCACGGATTCTCCGCTTGCCGTAATACGAAGGATAACGCAAGGCGCACGTAACTCCGCTCCTGCTGCTGCGACGCGTTGCAAACTTGGCAGACGTGCTATATAGAGAATATAGAACGCATTGCGCGCATCGGCAGCGGCGGATTCAACAAAAAGTTTGCACGGATTCTCCGCTTGCCGTAATACGAAGGATAACGCAAGGCGCACGTAACTCCGCTCCTGCTGCTGCGACGCGTTGCAAACTTGGCAGACGTGCTATATAGAGAATATGGGACGCATTGCGCGCATCGGCAGCGGCGGATTCAACAAAAAGTTTGCACGGATTCTCCGCTTGCCGTAATACGAAGGATAACGCAAGGCGCACGTAACTCCGCTCCTGCTGCTGCGACGCGTTGCAAACTTGGCAGACGTGCTATATAGAGAATATAGAACGCATTGCGCGCATCGGCAGCGGCGGATTCAACAACAAGTTTGCACGGATTCTCCACTTGCCGTAATACGAAGGATAACGCAAGGCGCACGTAACTCCGCTCCTGCTGCTGCGACGCGTTGCAAACTTGGCAGACGTGCTATATAGAGAATATGGGACGCATTGCGCGCATCGGCAGCGGCGGATTCGACAAAAAGTTTGCGAGGATTCTCCGCTTGCCCTAATACGAAAGTTAACGCAAGGCGCACGTAACTTCCTTCCTATTGCTACGGCGCGCTGCAAAATTGACAGTGGTGCTTTATAGCATATATAGAACGCATTGCGCCCATCGGCAGCGGCGGATTCAACAAAAAGTTTGCGAGGATTCTCCGCTAGCCCTGATACAAAAGTTAACGCAAGGCGCACGTAACTGCGCTCCTATTGCTACGGCGCGCTGCAAACTTGACAGACGTGCTTTATAGCATCTATAGAACGCATTTCGCCCATCGGCAGCGGCGGATTCAGCAAAAAGTTTGCGAGGATTTTCCGCTTGCCCGCATACGAAAGGTAACGCAAGGCGCACGTAACTCCGCTCCTATTGCTACGGCACGCTGCAAACTTGACAGACGTGCTTTATAGCATCTACAGAACGCATTTCGCCCATCGGCAGCGGCGGATTCAACAAAAAGTTTGCGAGGATTTTCCGCTTGCCCTAATACGAAAGGTAATGCAAGGCGCACGTAACTCCGCTCCTATTGCTACCGTGCGCTGCAAACTTGACAGACGTGCTTTATAGCATGTACGTATAGAACGCATTGCGCCCATCGGCAGCGGCGGATTCAACAAAAAGTTTGCGAGGATTCTCCGCTTGCCCTAAGACGAAAGATAACGCGAGGCGCACGTAACTCCGCTCCTACTGCTGCGGCTTTATAGCATCTATAGAACGCATTGCGCCCATCGGCAGCGGCGGAAGTTTTCACGTTTACACGTTTTCTCATTTTTTCATTTCATGTTTTTTTTATTTTTTTCATTTTTTTCAGTTTTTTCATTTTTTCACTTTTTAATTTTTTAATTTTTTCATGTTTTCACGTTTTCAAATATTAGTAATGGAGGAGAGCAGGTATCACTTGACAAATTAAACTGTCATGTACAATTTTATAAGCGGCATGTAGATGATTGTATATACTGTATACCAAATGATAAAATTGAACATGTTCTGCACACATTTAACACATAATAATAATAATATGTCTTTATTGCGTTACTAGTTGTATACAGCAAACATCATTTACAAAATTCACTGAAAGTGTGCAAAACTATAACTAGTACAACAGATAATCACTTAGAGTGTACGGTTCAAGATTTATTAAAAACTTAGACACATTGCAACGTTACTTTCTTTTTTTCATTAATTATTAATATGTCGGGAATTAAAAATTAGTAAATTAGCTTCTGGACCGTTCACTGAAGATCCGGGCTGCGGCGCTGTATCACAATTTGACGTTTGACATACGAAGTTTATTTACGAATGTATCAAAATCAGATTAATGAGCAAGAAAAATACTTTAAAAGTGTCAGTAATCAGAAAAAAACAATCAAAGCAATAATCGGATATAATATAACAAGTGTCGGTTTGTACAGAGAAAAATATCAGTTTATCAATGGCAAATATACAAATACATAATATTTACAGAAAGCGTGAGAAATAAATCTTACGTTGGATGTATACCAGGTCCTTCGGCAGTTGCTGTGAACAATTCAAAATCATTTAATTGACATGCGGATACATAAAATAATAATCAGGCAAAAAATATATACAGGTACGTAATAGCAAAATAAGTAAAAGAATAAATGTCTCTGATATTGATGTTGTGAACGGACAGATACCTGCTGGCCAATTTCTCGGCTCCGGCAAGTCAGACAGGATGGTGAACGCCAACTTTTCGGCCGCTTCACCCAGGATACTTGCTAGCCAACTTCTCGGCCTCAGCAGGTCGGATAGGATGGTGAACGCCAACTTCGTCGGCCGCTTCACCTGGAAATACCTGTTAGCCAACTCTATCGGCCCCAACAGGTCGGAATAGGAAAAGGAATTCTTTTAATGATGAAAAATGCGGCCTTTATATAGTCGGCTGGGCCCGTTTTTGTTGTCTGACGTCTCCCGGAAAAACTCTGAAAAATATACACAGGTATCCAAAATATAAATATACAGGACATGCCAAAACTATTTACAGCAAACAATATTAAATAAATTTTCGCTTCTTAAAATTTAACATTAAACTAAATAAAAATTGTTTCTGGGTACAGAGGTTCGTTACACCCCCCATACCCGGTGGAGAATCGAACTCCGGTTTCTCTCGTGACAGGAGAGGACACTGACCACTACACTACGGAGGACACTCGCGCACTAGCACTCCGACACTGCGTGCTGACTGGCCGGCGTTGTCTCGTGCGTGTCGTTGGACTGCTTCGGGGTCGTTGATCCAGTCCTTCCGATGCCTCATCCATGCTGGACCTCGGTTTCGGCGTTTCTTTACGCCGACGGCTGGGCGAGGGCACGAGGAAGGTGGATGGAACGGCGACGGTCCCGCTGGTTGTCGGCTAGGCCCTGGACGTGGAGATGCCGGATCTCGGTACGTCAAAGACTGGTCTCTTTTCAATGGTACCACATAGTGGGCGGTTTTCGAAGTGGCTGACGCGACGTCACCTGCCTTGGACTTCGGTGGCGGTGTCGACGGTAATGGAGATAACATCTCCTTCACTGGAGATATCCCAAACAGTTCAATGAATTTCCATCTTATGTAGTCCTCAGTTGCCGGCGAAAATCCACTGAGATCCGGTGAGGTTGGTGACGCCAAGGAAAGTATCGGTGGCGTCAACGGCTCGGCGGTTTGTGACGGTGGCGGTGCAGGTGGCGGGGTTCGGCATCTCTCTTCGAGGAAACGAACAGTGTTTGGTGAGACCATATATCTGGGAGTTCCTGGCTTTCCCTGGATCGGGCACTCTCTCACTGGACTATTCATCGCTGGGCTTGATTGGACAAGTGAGTAACTTGGTTCATCTCGGTCCCTTTTCTATCCAAATTTTCTCCCCTCCTAGGTTGTTGGAGGGGATAACATGCCCGGTCATTGTTCGGTGGGCGTAGCAGGATCGGAAGGGGAATCCCTACTGGCTTCCGGTGGTGCCATCTTTAAATCCTTGACATGAACTCGGTCCAATTTGCGAGTTCCAGGTACCTGTGACATTACAATTGTAGGTGATACTACTTTAACTATCTTACAGGGGCCAGCAAATTTGGGAGCCAATTTGGATGAAAAATTCCTCGCAGCGTTGGAAAGCAGGTGTTCTCGCTTGAACACGTACTGGCCTACTTGAGGACGGAACGGACGTCTTCGCAAATTATATCCATGACTCTGGCGTTGGAAACCTTCTGCTAATTTGACCTTGGTAATTTGATAAAAGTCTTGCCATTTTTGCAGCTCAGGAATTAATTCTCTAGCTTCTGTTTCCTGGTGGTCCCCGGTATCTTTCACTTCTCTCCACAGTGACTTGGGAGGGACCAACAGACATCCAAAGTTGAGAACTGCCGGCGAAAATCCAGTTGTCTCGTGTTTAGCGGTGTTGATGGCGTACATAAATTGCGGTAGGTTTACATCCCATTCTCTCTGATCTTCTTCAATGTATTGTGCCAGCATAGGCCCTATAACACGATTGGCTCGCTCCACCGGATTTTGTTGCAGGGAGTACGGTGCTGTGAAGCGAATTTCGATGCCCAGGTCCTTGGCGGCTGTCTGGAATAGGCGGCTGGCAAATTGAGGTCCGTTGTCGCATATCAGCCGCTTTGGAGTTCCAAAACGGTAGACGACCTTTTCTTTCACCACCTGGATAACGGCATTGGCAGTGGCTTGGCGGAGAGCTTGACACTCGGTCCATTTGGTGAAACGGTCCTGTAAAACTAGAAGGTACGTAAAACCCCTACGACTTCGTGGAAATCGGCCCATCAGGTCTGCCGAAACTTGTTCCCACGGACAATCTACAGGTGAGTACAGCATTTGTCCAAAAGGTTTCTGTTGACTGAACTTATGTTTTCCACAGAATTCGCATTTCCGGACGTAATTACGTATTTCACGGAACATACCCGGCCAGTAATAATGGGCGGCAGCTCGAGCGATACTCTTCGCAATTCCCAAATGTCCGGCTTCTGGAGCATCGTGTATCTCTCGCAGGATTCGCAGCCTTTCAGATTTCGGGATGCACAACCTCCATGGAGCTTCTCCATGAGTACCCGGAAAATTTCTGTATAACACGTCGTTGTGTATCAAGTATTCTGGATACTGTTCGGGGTTGTTGGTGACGGCCTGAAAAATCTTGTTGTACCATGAACAAGTGTTACCTTGAAAAACAGCGAAGATCTCCTCATCTTCTTCAACCACACACGGCAGAGGATTTCTAGATAAGCTATCGGCTAGGTTATTCATATTTCCACTGCGATACCTGACTGTGAAATCAAACTGCTGCAAGTCGACGGCCCATCGACTAAGCCTCCCGGATGGATTCTTCAGTTCACTGAGCCATCTCAGACACTGATGGTCAGTGACTACTTCGAATGTATATCCCTCTAGGTAGTATCTGTACTTCTTGATGGCCCAGACGACGGCTAAACATTCTTTCTCTGTTGTAGAGTATTTGGTTTCGGCCGGATGCAACGTCCTACTGGCGTAAGAGACAGCACGCTCCATCCCGCCAATTTCCTGGATCAAGACGGCGCCTAGACCTTGTTCGCTGGCATCGGTATGTAATTGGAAAGGCCTAGAAAAATCAGGACATATTAGTACCGGACTTTCTTTCAACGTCTTCTTTATCGCTTGGAACGCTGCGTCTTGTTCAGGACCCCATGACCATCTTTGGTTCTTCTTTACCAAACGCGTCAAAGGTTCGGCAAGCCTCGCGAAGTTCGGTACGAACCTTCTGTACCATGAAGCGGCTCCTAGAAAGCTACGAACGTCTTTCGCTGTCCTTGGAGGAGAAATCTGACTGATTGCAGCGACCTTTTCTGGATACGTCTGGATGCCTTCGGCGGACACAACATTACCCAAGTACTTGATTAAGCGCTTAGCGAATTGGCACTTGGCTGGTTGCAACTGGAGACCGGCTTCTTGCAGACGATTGAAAACAACACGTAAGTTGTTTAAATGCTCCTCGAAGGTTTTTCCTAATACAATGACATCGTCCAAATAGACTAGTGCTATATTACCTAAGTCAGGACCGATGATGCTGTCTAGGAAGCGCTGAAATGTGGCACCGGCGGAATGGAGACCAAACGGTAAGACTTTGAACTGGAAGAGGCCTTTCCCCGGAACAGTAAAAGCTGTAATGGGACGGCTTCCTGGTGCCAACGGTACTTGCCAATATCCATGTTTCAGATCTAGCGTCGAGAAGTACCTACTGTTACGCAGTCTATCTAGGATTCCGGAAATATATGGTAGCGGGTACGAGTCTTTAATTATTACGGCGTTTACTTTGCGGAAATCTATACAGAATCTGGGTTCGCCAGTCTTCTTCTGTACCAAGACGACGGGAGAACTCCACGGACTGTGGATCGGTTCAATAACATCTTCGGCCAGCATCTTGTCCACCTCCTGGTCAATCACTTCTTGAGGTTTTGGATTACACGGATAATACCGTTGTTTAATGGGAACGGTATTGGGCTGGATGCGTATTACGTGTTCTACCTGACTGGTTCGACCTCGTACGCGGGAGAATTTGGTCATTTCGGTTTGAAGGAATTCGTCCAATCGGCGCTGGTCTTCCTCCGTCGTTACCGTGGCGATCGCCTGTGCTGCGGAGGTGAGTACTTTGTTTTGTGTCGTAGCATACCTTACTTCATGTTTCCCAATGTCTACGATTGCATTCATCTGTTTTAGGGCGTCCATCCCTAAGATCACGTCATACGTATTCTTTGGCATCACCACGAAGGATACTAACCATGTATTCTGGCCCGACGCTATGGATACGCTTGCTCTAGCTTGGGATTCGACGACATCACCACTGGCTAACGATATCTTCGTCTTAGAATGTTGTACACATCGTACTCCTGGTTTTGGTAGGCGATTCAACAAACTTTGGCTCATGCACGAAGATGTTGCGCCCGTATCTACGAGTGCATCGACGATTATACTGGCAATGTCTATTTTCAGCCAGATCCGGTTATCGGGGCGTTTTTATAGCACGGCGGTTTCCATGCTGGAACGGGTGCGATTATGCTCTGAACGTCTCAGCCCCGTGAGGCGCCCAGATTGGCGTTTCCCGGACATCTACAGTCTTTGCTTGCGATATCCCGTAATCCACATCTAGAACACAATAAAACTGGGCGATTTCGACAGCCTACCCTGGTATGTCCTGTTTGACTACATCGCCAGCACCTTTTACTGGGATTGGTCAAACGATTCGATCCTTCGGTTGCAGGAGCTCTCGGTGCTGTATCGGTAGAAGCCTGCAGGTCCGCTGTCTGTTGCTGGGTACGTCCGCTGGCCGTACTGGAATTGTGGGTACCTTGCCGTCGCTGTCCAGATCTCTGGTCTTTCGTGGAGCTAGAGGCTTCACCTGGATGTGTTTCCTTTTCCTTCTGTATCTGCTCATATTCGGCGGCTAAAGTTGCTAGCTCCTTCAACATGGTGAAGGTACTTCTTCGGGCGTAGAGTTTATATTCTGGACGTGCATTTCGGTAAATACGCTCTAACTTGTCAGCATCGCTCATGTCCTTGCCACGTCGAACGAGGGTTAAAATTGCGGTGAGATAGTCTTGAAAAGACTCCTTCGGACGCTGATAACGGGAACGAAGTTCCTCTTCAATCAAATAATCATATCGTGGAGGTAAATATTGCATTTTGAAATCGTTTATAAACTCATCCCAATTTGACCAGTATTCTTTGTTGTTTTGGTACCATAAAAGTGCATTACCTTGAAACAACAACGGAAGCGTTTTTAATAAATCGTTACCTGTTAAATCGTAGCATTCGCGTAATTCTCTAATCCTTTCTAGGAATGATATACCATCTCCAATACCATCGTAATTCAAACCCCATTTTCGGACTTTTTCGCAGAGAGATATCTTCGTATCAGCGGTAGCCTGATTTGTAATAGGCGGTGTCGGAGATGCTGAGCGGGACGTTTGCGGTAGATTTGCCTTCAGAAACGTACTAAGTCTCTTCCTGAGCTCATCAACAGTACCAGTAGTACTTAAATCTACTCCTTCTAAAATTTTCATTAATTTTTCTTTAGGAACAGAATAAATCCAGGATACAGCAGTCGTCGGTGTTTTCAAAGGCATCTGAAAAGATTCTTCCGTGTCGGACATGTTAGCGGAGAAAAGGAAGAAATTTATCAGAAGAAATTAATGTATTTATTGAAATATACTATGTATAAATTAATAAAGCATTTTGCTGCTTGTCTGATTACTTTCTTGAAATTAAAACAAAATAGTCATCAACTAACGGGAAATACAGTAAAAATAAATCTGGAATCGGTATGAGATGATTAATTAAAGTGTCCCTGCTCGGGTGCCAGTTAATTTGCAACGTTACTTTCTTTTTTTTCATTAATTATTAATATGTCGGGAATTAAAAATTAGTAAATTAGCTTCTGGACCGTACGCCACTGGTCGATTTGCTAGTCGGTGATCGATATTATCGATTTCGCTTGCGCCTACGTTCACTGAAGATCCGGGCTGCGGCGCTGTACCACAATTTGACGTTTGACATACGAAGTTTATTTACGAATGTATCAAAATCAGATTAATGAGCAAGAAAAATACTTTAAAAGTGTCAGTAACGTTGAATTAACAAATTATAACCTCGGGGTAGCGGAATAAAAGAAAGGTAGGTTCATTATATACATATATTTACATTAAAATTCAGATGAACAAAATTTTCCAGATGACAGATACAAATACCAGTAATCAGAAAAAAACAATCAAAGCAATAATCGGATATAATATAACAAGTGTCGGTTTGTACAGAGAAAAATATCAGTTTATCAATGGCAAATATACAAATACATAATATTTACAGAAAGCGTGAGAAATAAATCTTACGTTGGATGTATACCAGGTCCTTCGGCAGTTGCTGTGAACAATTCAAAATCATTTAATTGACATGCGGATACATAAAATAATAATCAGGCAAAAAATATATACAGGTACGTAATAGCAAAATAAGTAAAAGAATAAATGTCTCTGATATTGGTGTTGTGAACGGACAGATACCTGCTGGCCAATTTCTCGGCTCCGGCAAGTCAGACAGGATGGTGAACGCCAACTTTTCGGCCGCTTCACCCAGGATACTTGCTAGCCAACTTCTCGGCCTCAGCAGGTCGGATAGGATGGTGAACGCCAACTTCGTCGGCCGCTTCACCTGGAAATACCTGTTAGCCAACTGTATCGGCCCCAACAGGTCGGAATAGGAAAAGGAATTCTTTTAATGATGAAAAATGCGGCCTTTATATAGTCGGCTGGGCCCGTTTTTGTTGTCTGACGTCTCCCGGAAAAACTCTGAAAAATATACACAGGTATCCAAAATATAAATATACAGGACATGCCAAAACTATTTACAGCAAACAATATTAAATAAATTTTCGCTTCTTAAAATTTAACATTAAACTAAATAAAAATTGTTTCTGGGTACAGAGGTTCGTTACAACATGTGATTTAAATAAGGACAAATTCTTTATTTGCTTTTTTGGGATGGTAACTTATTGTAAAATTTTAAGCTCGTGTATGCAGGACCGCCTTCACTCAAGCTTAATCTATGTTTAGGAAAGCAGTATTTATCCTTATGTCCGGCACTATAATCGTGCCCGAACCAGTATTGTCCAAACAGATGTTTATTTTTAAAATAAAATAGTAAAATTTCATATATATAAATTCCAAATACAGTTAACATATTCTTATCTCTAAAATGATTTCTGCGAGACTGATTAAAATTTAAGTGTAACATGACCCGTAAAATTCTCTTTTGACACACAAAGACACGATTGATGTCGCTACTACTCCCCCAAACCACAATCCCATACCTGATTTGTGAGTAACAGCATGCATAATATACAGTACGAAGCGTATTTTCGTCTACAATATCCCTTAGTTGTCTAATTGCAAAAGAAGTACTACTTAATTTACTACACAATACATCAACATGTTTCCCCCACTGAAGGTATTGGTCAATTGTTACCCCGAGTAACTTAGCGCTCGACACTAAAGGATACCGACTGTTGTTAAATTCCACATGCTCAGCATTATTACTGGGTTCAGTTTTAAATGAAATTACATTTGTTTCCTGATGATTTATTCGTAGGTTATTGTCCTTCAGCCATGTTTCAATATTCTGAACGTAGTATCCACCGCGTGTCGTTAGATCTTCAGATGAATTCGCGTCTATTAAGAGCGTGGTGTCGTCCGCGTAATTAATAAGTAAATGATTGTCACCAATGTTTTTATCAGTGTGAATGTCATTAAAGTTTATAATAAACAGGAACGGACCCAGCACACTTCCTTGAGGCACACCCTGTTCAAATAATCTCACTGATGAGTGAACACAGGTGTTGTTGTTAACTAAATCACACAATTTGTTGCCTTCCGGATAGGAAGCTGGCAAACCAAGACAGCGCCGCACCTCGAACGCCATAACATTGCAATTTTTGCAGTAATCTGTTATGATTAATGCTATCGAATGCTTTCGATAAATCTAAAAGTATACCATACGCCAATTTCTTACTTTCAAGTGCCCCAAGAGTAGCTTCTATAAAATCGAATAGTGCAGTTTCAATACTTTTACCCTGAATAAAACCGTGTTGAAATTTACTTATTAGTTGGTGTTTCTTAAAGAATGCAAATAAACGATATCATGATAGGTTAAAATTTACTTTCGAAAAAGAAAATCAAAATTCTATAAATTTTTTAAATGTAAAGATAATACATGATAACACACAAATAAAAACAAACTGGTACATTAAAGACACTAGTAGTAGTAGGCATTTAAACTATTTTTCAAACACTTCGGTAAATTAAAACAAAACGCAATTAACAGTTTAGTAGACCAGGCTATTAAATTAGCTCACCCTGAATTTTGAAAAGAAAATTTAAGCAAAGTTAAAAAAATACTAGAAAAAATAGTTACCCTAAAGAGTTTTATAATAAATTAATCACAAAAAGAATAAATAAAATATATAACACAGGTACAAAATCAAATAATATCATATACCACACTATACCATATATAAACAATTTAAGCGACACAATAAAACACGAATTAAAAAAATCAGACATTCACATAACTTTCATACCTACCAACAATAGACACTTATTCACAAATTTAAAAACACCCATTAAACATGATAATCAAAGTAATGTCGTTTATAAATTAGACTATAATAAATGTTATATCGGACAAACCAAACAATATTTAAAGAAACGAATTTATAATCATCAATACACTGTTACACATAACGTCACCGCTGAAACTGCTTTATCTAAGCACTCTAAAGATAGACGACATAATTTTGATTTTCAAAACACTAAAATTTTAAAAAAGGAAAATAATAAATGTCTTTGAGTCCTTAACAGAAACTAATGATTCAAATATCACTCATATTCACTACATAAATAAATTCTTGATTCTTGAAATGTTTTCATATTGTCAGGTGTTATTTGTGGTATATACCTATGTTGTATACAATATTTTTCATACAGATAGGGAAATTACACATCGACTCATTATGTTTCCATATAATCCTATATTAAAATATGAACAAAGTTGCCACATCGGTTCTTCGAGAATCGAGCACTGTTAAGTAGTGGTAGGAGATATATTTTACGACAGGTACAGCATTCTGCGTTAGGCAGTATGCGAGAGCGTTTGTAACATGTGTCTATTCAAGGTATCGTTTTCATTACTGATCGACAATCATAAATGTAACTATAAATGCAATACCTACAATGTATAAAATAAAAGTTTTAATTATGTGAAACTTAAACATTTTTCTTAAGTAAATAAGTAATACTGCTGCTAATAATAAACGTATAAATATGATCAGAATAGCGAATACCAGGACACTTTATTCTATGCATGCATAACTCTCAACGGCGAGCATGATACTAGATCGCTGCTGATAGAATATTACCAATCGGCACTTGTCGTGCCTCCCTTCCACGATACATACATTTTCCGTACTGGCAACTATGCTTGTTTCAACGCACGGTGCTTTCGACCTATGAGTCCATCACTTATTTCCCTACCCGTATAGCCCCATAACAAAAAATCTGGACTCTTTAGCTCTGGGGTTCTTGCAGATCGATTCTGTGAATTATTATTATATCCAAATAACTCCAAAATAAGGAGCACCATATATCTGTAGCCACATCTTTTATCGGATTTTCAGAGGTATGTTTTCCAAAAGTACGGGTAAAACTTCTGCAATAAATAAACATGGCATGTTTGTACCACATACGTAGCGGGAGATATTTCGAACGTTATCTGGTTTGCGATTGGCCAACGAGCCGTATGTATGCTAGCAGCCTTGAACCTCTAGTTAGTATGCAGTCGTATCGTGCATAAATATTCCAGGGTCGGTGAGATCGCTTAATCATCCCATGTAGATTTATTTTTGTATTGTGAAATGACAGACTTTAATTTGAGTGATATTTGTATCATTAGTTTCTTTGCTTTTGAACACTAAACACTTTAACCCACTAAACATCAAACAAGTTTTAACTAGAACACCGACGCGTTTCAACAGCAATGCTGTCATTATCAAGGCGATAATAAAACTCAAGACTCATAATAAAACTCAAAACACTTTAACCCACTAAACACCAAACAAGTTTTAACTAAACACCGACGCGTTTCAACAGCGATGCTGTCATTATCAAGGCGATAATAAAACTTGAGTTTTATTATCGCCTAAACGCCTAATAAAACTTGAGTTTTATTATCGCCTAAACGCCTAATAAAACTTGAGTTTTATTATCGCCTTGATAATGACAGCATTGCTGTTGAAACGCGTCGGTGTTTTAGTTAAAACTTGTTTGGTGTTTAGTGGGTTAAAGTGTTTAGTGTTCTACTTCTGCACCAAGAGATCCAGTGAAGAACTTCTTTGCTTTTCTTTGTTTTGTTTTGTATTAAGTTTATGATGGAAATTTGTATGTAATAAGAGATGTATTGGTTTTTTGTTTTGTTTCCAATAGATATGAAGCCATGTCCAATGCACCACTGCCTACTTTTCAAGAATAAATTAGACAAAATTAATATGTGAAATTATTGTCATCATGTCAAAGCTACCATGATTTAACCAAATTTTTAGTACATAATCGGCATTTAAAATACTTATTTAACTTTTACAAAGAAACTAAAAGAGATAGTCATAGAGCACCTTAATAACATTTAAACGAGAAATAAAATTAAAATCGCATGACGATGTTAGATACAGGGTGTTCCATTTAAAATAAGCAAGTTATTGAGCAGTAATGGTACCAACAGTTAGAGGTAGGATTTTAACCACACTGTATAAGATTTAGAAAGCATCTTTATTTTAACATTAGATGTAATGGTTGTGCTAATGAAATAATACAACTTGAAACACGTAACTTAATACGTACGCCATTCCAGATATGTATTGATCTACATGCAAAAACAACTTGCCTTTATTTAGTCCGCGTCATCGAAATATGCAATAATATACATGGTGTTCCATTTAAATTTTAATAACTTTGATGTGTAACTTTCTTTTGGGAGACTCTGTATATTTCAAAATAATTTTAGAACGTGCTCCCAATGGACTTACACATGCTGCAACAAAAAGAATTTAAATGTCGACCTAATATGTAACTACTATATTTTGCCATTATTGAACTTGGATATTGTTTTTTGATATCAGTCCAATGTTAAAATATATGCAAGGTAGTGATATGTAGCAAAACGATCAAATACTTTGGAAATTATGAAGTATAGCAAGATAATACCATATGATCATATATTTCTACCCTCTAGAACATCGTTTCTCAACCGGTGGGTCGCGACCCCTAGGGGGGTCGCGTTTGTTATTAAAATGGGTCGTACTCTGTTGAAAAATAATAAGACATCGAAACATACAAACTATACAAAATATTCGTTTAATAAAGGAATAAATTTTAGTTTCGTGTTATAAAATTAAATATTACAATATAATAAATAACAACATGAAAAAATAAACTTATAGCTTATTTTATTTAATTAAACTGATTAATCATAAACATTAATTAATTAATGCGATATTTGGCATTGTTTCTCACTTAAAAGTATATCTATACGTGGATCATCATTGCGAACACTCATAAGTAAATTATTTTCGAGTGACAACAGACGATTTCTGTATTTAGTTTTCAAAACCATCATAGACGAGAAACCTTTTTCGCATAAGTAAGAGGTAGCCAAGGGTATTAATGTTCTCAAAGCTTCCGTTACTAGGCTTCCGTACTCACATCCTCATGCAAGTCAAAATTTATCTAAATCTTGAGATAAAATTCCAGTTGTAAAGTTTTATCAGCTGATAGCTCAATGAGTTGATTGTGAGTCTCAGTTCGCATCTCGGCAGCTGCAACAATATTGTCATCAATGAGAACCCATCTTTTCGATAAATCATTATTGTCATTTGGAAAATATTCCAGTAACTGAATCTTGAATTCACCTAAACGAGTTTTCATGCTCTCCAACAGACGATCAATAACTGAATTGTTCGAATTTTTGTGAATATAATCAGAAATTGCAGTAACTGCATCAAAATTTAGTTTTTCAAGGCGTATAATCCAAATATTAAGCTTCTTGATAAAAGCATTGACTTTATCTGTCATAAGTAAAATATTTTTGTTATGGCCTTGTAAACTCGTATTTAAATCATTCAAATGTGAAAATATGTCACTCAAGTAAGCCAATAGTAATAAAGATTCTGTATCTTGTAAAGATTCTAAGAATGAACTATTTTTATCTAAAAAAGATTTTTAATTTATCTCGCAATTCAAAAAGCCTTGTAAGAACTTTTCCCCGAGACAGCCATCTCACTTCAGAATGGAAAAGCAGTGAATGGTTATCGACACCCATTTCTTCGCAGAGAGTGGATATCATTTTGAAAGTTTTTAATTTTTTAGCTTCTTCTGGACTTATCATCATATTGACCATATCAACGGCAGCAGGTAAAATGAGCCTTTCCGTAATAGTATGGGGCTTAGATTTCCTCGCTACTCGCAGTGCTACTAAGTAGGATGCATGAAGTGCCGCAGTCTCATTACGGCTGCATTTTTTTATAGCAATTTGTTGATTTTTCAAAACAAGTGACTTACGCTCGAAGAATTCTAATGGTTTACCTTGTAAAGACGGGTGTCTTCTTTCCAGATGCCGGAGTAGTTTTGAAGGCTTCATGCTTTCTGCAGATAGGACTTGAAAACAAACAACACATTGTGGCTTGTCATCCAATGCAATAAATCCATATTTCAAATATGTGTCGTTGTATAACCTGGTCTTTTTCTTCACCGTTTCACCAGAGGAGTGAGATAAGATAGTTGTTGTATATACTTGCTTCCATAAGCTCTTATTTCACTAAAAATGAAAATATCAATAAAGCTCTGCCTCGCGTCCTTTTGTTTTCATAACTGATGCAATTAACATGTACGAACCTGTAATAGCGTAGGTATGTGCCACGAGATGTGCGAGCGGCTTATTTGACAAGTTTGCGCAAGTACACCGCACAGGTTAAAACCTCGCCTAGGACAATCGTAAGTTTATAGATTCTCAAATAAACGGGCGCTATTTATACGTCCGAAAATTTATATTTATAATGCGTGGTTTAGCGTTTTTATCAGCTGGGGGAGCTTTGAAAATGTTACTATTTATGAAATTAGTTATTTAAAATAATATACATATTTTAATTGATTATGACCAATATTATGATAACTCCGGAAGGAGAGAAACATATTTTTTTTACAATATCAAGATGTAATAAAATAAAAAATTATTTATTAAACGTAGAAATAAATAATTAAAATGTTATAATAATTTTATAATACGGGGTCGGGAGATTTTTTACTTAACTTTTTGGCTTTTTTGTTGGTCGCGACATAAAAGAGGTTGAGAAACGATGCTCTAGAAGGCAATGACATTTTTCTTTTTTAAACTTAAGTTGGTGCTATAAGACATAGTAGAAGTAGGTACATTCGGTATGCTCGTGTGCATCTATGAGCACGTGATTGTGACGTGCCCTGGTAAATTATAGTCTAACCACTTCAATTAATTTGTAGTGCAATCGCTTCAATAAACTGTTTGTCAAAAGTAAATTATGAATATTATCTCTATCCTGGTAGAAATTCTAGTTTTATTTGATTTAGAGATATGTACTATTAATAATTGAGACAAAATTACTCTGTGTCGCTACGTGCAAGACGACACATACGCTTGTATCAGTTGCTCGATTTAAAATGGCGCCATGGAAATGACGCGGCTTAGTAAATCACGTGATCTGCGCACAACTAACACATTTATGATTTTCTATGAGCATACCTAATGTTCTTCTACTATGCTATAAGGTATTAAGTTAACTTATTTTGCAGCTGTGCGTGATATATGTAGGATATATTATACTGATGACAGATTAGGTTTTGTCGTTTTGACAAATAATTTCATACAAACGTTTCAGTTGAAAAAATAAAAAGTTTAATAAAGGTACATTTACAACCAATTCAAAGTTACGAATTAAGCTTGTGAGTAGGCATGAAATTGCAAAGTTGCATTTACAACCACGTCTTGAAGTGTTAAATGAACACTTTGCAACTTAATTCATGCATGAAAGTATTAACTGTATTAATGTATATTTTCTATTAGTAATAACCTGTTGCGCCAACTTGTTTATTACCAGTGTATTGTAAACGACAAATATGGACAGAATAGATGTGCATTACTGTTCAAATGTTAATTTGACAATCAATCTTGACAGAACGTAAATATCTGTCTTATGGTTGGTTTCATAAAGGAATGTTAAATTTTAACAAAGGTACTAAATTTTAACACTTTGTTAAATTCCAATTTTTCGTTTCACCGACAACTGCTAAATATAACACAGTGTTAAATCAAATGCTAATTTAGCAGAAGTAATAACCTCTGTCAAATTTTAGCATTGTTTTAAAAGACTACAAAATATTTGTGTACATAATTTGATTTAAATTGTACCTACACGTAAGTATTTATAATTATAAACAATATCGTATAAAAATTTGAAAATTTTTTGTAGGATGATCTCAGAATCTAGTTCTGAAGATGAAATTATAAGTAGGAGAGCTATATGGTTATCACGCCACTTTGACCTTTGACCCAGCGAAGGAATTTACTTTCGCTAATTACCGCTAATTATAATGGTTGACCTCGCGAAGGAATTTACTTTCGCTAATTACCACTAATTATTATGAAGGTTGTTTTGATAATTTCACTGTCAGGAATGCGAGCAATTTACGAAAAGTAGATATGTTACAATACTGACGTAATATTTCAAGAACCCAATGGAATCTTTTAATTAATATATATTAGCGATGAAAAGATCGTATATAATCGAATGCAAATAATATTTGACCCCGCGAAGGAATTTACTTTCGCTAATTACCGCTAATTATTATGAAGGTTGTTTTTGATAATTTCACTGTCAGGAATGCGAGCAATTTTCGAAAAGTGGATATGTTACAATACTGACGTAATATTTCAAGAACCCAATGGAATCTTTTAATTAATATATATTAGCGATGAAAAGATCGTATATAATCGAATGCAAATAATGTTTGACCCCACGAAGGAATTTACTTTCGCTAATTACCGCTAATTATTATGAAGGTTGTTTTTGATAATTTCACTGTCAGGAATGCGAGCAATTTTCGAAAAGTGGATATGTTACAATACTGACGTACTATTTCAAGAACTCAATGGAATCTTTTAATTAATATATATTAGTGATGAAAAGAACGTATATAATCGAATGCAAATAATGTTTGGCCCCGTGAAGGAATTTACTTTTATGTGCAAACTATTTCATTATCACCAAGGTTGTTTTGGAAAATAAGTTTCTAATTACTTAATAAGCGAAAGAAAGTGTACCTTTCGTCATTAGTACGAGAATTTTTCTAGGCAAAAACAAGTTTCGACTGGCAACATGTGTGTGTTTGGGTAGCAACGTATGACTTATAAATTTGTAATTTTGAAAATATAGATTTGACAATACATAAGTAATTACTGGCGTAATAATTTTCGGAGCAAGTTCTAATTATAGTTAACTATAAAAGAAGAATTTTTGACTGGATGTTTATTAGTATACGCTAAGTTATAGTGACATACAATCCTTCTACCAACAACGATCTTTAAGGTGAGTACATTATTTTGCTTTTTATTTAATGAATTTATTAATTTATTAAATACATAATATATTGCTTAATATATTATTCAATATTTTTTAATATTTGACGTGTTTTATTTTAGCATTCGCCAATTCTTTTCAACATACAAATCTCTGTCACTTCATTGTTATATTTTGGTGAGTATTTTTATTTAGTGTTATATATTAAATATATTATTTAATATTTTTTATATGTTTTAGTCGAAACCATTAAAATGAGTGGTGGACTACACTGCTTAATGCCAAAGAAATTCCATCTCATAGGTGTTAGAACGCAGACATTTTCATTTCTATGTGAAAACTGTTATTTTCCGTATTATATAGCTAACATCAACCGAGAAGTTGACAGCTTCTACGACGTGACTTCAAACCTAATATTGTTAAATGCGCGTCACTCAGGACCTGCATGTATAGAAATTGAAGAACCACGTTGCAAATACTGCAATGAATCAATGTATAAAAAAATTGTAAAAGAAGAATGTGACGTTTGCAAACGCGCAATGAATAATTTTTTGCATTAATATTCTAACCTCATTAGTAAGTATTTAGTAACATTTTTTCTATTGAAATTGTAAATTATGTACGTATAATAATGAATACATTGTAATATGTATTTCTTGTTACAGTTAAACAATACGACAATTATATTGAAAACGCTTTACAAATGAGGGAAGATGCTATTACCTGCGAAAAACAACTCATCGGTCAATCTTCATACTTCCTCAACAAGAGCGGTTCCAAGTGGCTTACCGTAGGACTAAGTCCAGCTGCCGGATTCATTCCAATTGTACAAATCAAATCTGTGAACGCATGCATTTTCTTCACACAAGAAGAATGGGAAGAATTCTGCAAAACCGAAGGCTGCAGTCCTAATCACCAGATGGAAGCCAGTTCTTATCGAGACATTCAAGTTATCCGTCTCAAAAGTAGAGGGCAGCAAATCGTTTTATCAACGGAGACATACAATAACATATATCATCTTCAAGAATTAATCAATCAGAAAATTAGTGTATTGACCAGTTCTGACTTTGTATCATTTTATAATCATGTTTTAAAATCTTGTACGAAAATGGATGGTGATTTATATTCTAATATTATAACGTTATTAGCTACTCACATAAATTCACAGAACACCATGTATATGTTAGAAGTTTTGTATATAACTTATAATACTGTATTTCTTGATTTTGAAATTATGAACTGTTGTTAAACCGCTGACTAGGTTTTTTACAAAGTTTTTCCCTAGTCCTCGAACAGAATTGTTGGGGTTAATATGTATTTTTGAATAAAATTATTTTTATTAAATCTCATGTTTTTTAATTTACATACAAATAAGAATAGTATAGTAATATAAACGTAACATAAGCCATTTACACTCAGTATGAATGAGAAGAACAGATTGAAGATATGCAGAAGTTGAAAACGCATACCTACTTATACTAACGGGATAAGTAAATATAAAAGAGTTGCAATGGACGACAATCAGTAAACATTTCGAAAAAAAATTTCTGTTTATATAAGAAAATATACTTAAATATTAAAAACAAGCATTCTGATTCATGTTAATTATATGCTATATAGATTTCAAAGATGCTATTGTGGCTATAGTATATAATATTCTGTAGGATCAAATATATCATGATACATATTGTTGCTGATCGTATTCGATTTCGTCATCGAATTCAAAACAATACAATAAATTTTAGAACCGATACTATGCAAACAACATAGAAAAATATCTAGGCCGCTAGGACTATCATTTAATATAATCGTTAAACAAATATGTAAAATATTTAGTTTCATTTTGAAATTATGAACTGTTGTAATACCTCTGACTAGGTTTAAAGTTAAAAAAAGTAAAAATGAATAAAGAGAATAAGTCATCATGGAGATTACGAATGAAAAGATTGAAGCAGTTTTAACAAAGATTGATGCAGATTGTGGGAGATTGGATGGTATAAGCGAGTATATTATTCCTTCTTTACCCACATACATTTTAAAAACAAAAGTGAATAAGATTTCCCTAGAGCAGAAATGGCATTTATTATCGCATAAAAAAGGGTTGCACTTGAAGATTATCTTCCCTGCCACAAGCATTATAATACTTTGACGATGAAAGATCACGTCGATGCTCCACCACCATCCCGAAGAAATTGTTACGGTTGCAAGAAGCTTTGTCCTGATATTTAATGCATATATTTATTATATCTA
Organism: Holotrichia oblita; assembly: GCA_023690525.1. NCBI lineage: Eukaryota > Metazoa > Arthropoda > Insecta > Coleoptera > Scarabaeidae > Holotrichia > Holotrichia oblita. Next base: position 12,775,351 of record CM043024.1, read on the forward strand.
AATAAAATGCAAGTTATATAATATTTTTTGTTTTATTAAAAAATCGTTTACAAAACTCATACATTTACAATATTTCATTTTTATTAATCCAACTGTTCTGAGTATTATCAAAACCGAGCCATTTAACGTATAGTTACTAATACTAACATTATCACCAACTTTAAACGTATGTTTTTCCATAACTTTAATGCTACTGTATACGGTAGACAAAAGATGTTCTGCTAACATCAAAATTACAACTTGGCACCCATTAAAGAATCCAACACATTAATATACAAAAACGTACATAATTGAAGTATATTTTTATTAGAAGATATACATGATTTTTATAATAGGTAGTCTAACAAATTCCTACATTACGTGGTACACATACTTAATTTATTTTTACTATGAAAAAAGTAAAGAAAATTGGTTTTGACTAAATTAGGTGCATTGGTAAGGTGCTCTAAATTAACAATAGGTCAATCTTCATATTTGCTTAAAAAATCGGCATTTTGGTGACCCTTTCACATATTTTATCGTAAGATTTACAGATATCATTACTTCATCACAATGTATTTACAATCAAAATGAAATCACTGCTACGGTTTCAAATTATAATTCAAATAAAAATTTAGATTTTACTGCTTCTGGTGTAAATATTACTAATAATACAAATTGCACAATTAATATTAATATGTATCCGAAAGGTTTGTAATAAATACACAAAATACTCTGTTTTATTGACAATAAATGATGAAATATGTCAAATATGTGTTAATTTGTTTATTTACTTTTACGGCCGCTGCTATGGGCAGCGTACTGGTTTGCGTACGCGAATTGACAACTTCGCGGCCGGTTGCCCAAAAAATATGTTAAAGGCAATATGTATTATTTATTGTACCTGTATTATAAATTATATATCATAAATGAATGTATTCTAGTATATAACATCGACGCGACGACCCGTAATTCATCTATTATAACGTTTCTTTTATTCACACTGTTCTCTAATCTCAACATATCTACATATGTCCATTTGACCGGTGTATTTGACTGGCGTATCCTCCTCCTTGACTTGCGGCTTAGGTAGTTTTATTTTCGGGTTGGTCTTGTTTTTAAACAGTGGTTTAATTATCCGTGAAAACTTAACTTTATCAGCCTGGTGATTCAGATAGCCTCGTTTATTTCTGTGAACGCCACATAATTCAAGTACATGTTTATAGATTTGCTGGTCCAATAATGTAAAATTTTGGGGATTTCTAGTAAATATTAATTCGTGTAGGCCCTCTGACCTCGGAAACGTCTTCCCGCCTATAAATATTTCATCTTTGCTTAAAACCAGTTCTTTATCACCCATCATACATTTTCCATCAATATACTTCGGTCCATATGCCGTATCATATTCAACTTGCTCCATCCTCATATAATACGTGAGATTCGAGGTCTAAGCTGTGTTTGTACTACATAGAATAACGCTAGCAACTGATCTATTACAGCTGAATCTATGCTTCAATAGGTCAGAAGTAAACCAGAAGTGGACGAGAAGTTGATCAGAAGTTGTTCAGAAGTGGAGCAGAAGTTGATTAGAAGTGTCTCATAAGTTGTTCAGAAGTAGAGGAGAAGTTGATTAGAAGTTTCTCATAAGTTGTTTAGAAGTGGACCAGAAGTTTTTTAGAAGGTGTTCGATCGTATCGATTAGGTATCGTGTTGACTTTTTCGCACAATTTCAGAACAATTAGAAGTTGTTTAGAAATTGTTCAGGTATAATTTATTCTCTTGTCAAATAAAGGCAGATGCAATTACCATAAATTTAAACAGATAAGAATAAAAAATTACAGGTCGGTCAGGGATTTACTTTTAATAATAATAATAATAATAATAATAATAATAATAATAATAATAATAATAATAATAATAATAATAATAATAATAATAATAATAATAATAATAATAGGAGTAATAATTATTTATAGCTTCAACAGCTGATCTATATCGTTCGAATACAAACGATTCTTCGCTCGCCCACTATATTTCTCTACAGCTTTTAACATAAGAAACATATTTTGACATAAAAATGCATTGTAGGGTTTATTTTATAGGTCAAAAAACCAGCAATTAGCTCAGGCAAAGACCCGTAATATGCTTCCCTTATCAATTCTAAAAACGCCATCGTTACAACTGTGTCTGTGGTGGCAGTGTCGGTGTTACAACTAATCAATCTTTCAGATTCTCGTCTATTTACTACATTATGAATGAAACATGTTTTATTTATAATAATTTTAATCGCATGTATATATGATTAAAATGCAGTATATTTACCAGGTATCACTAACCTAGGTATACGATGGTTGGAGAGGAATTATTTGAATATTAATTATAATGATGGATAGGTAGGCTTAAAAAATATTGGAAAAATCTAGAATGATATCTGTAAATCTTACGATAAAATATGTGTAAAGGGTCACCAAAATGCCGATTTTTTAAGCAAATATGAAGATTGACCTATTGTTAATTTAGAGCACCTTACCAATGCACCTAATTTAGTCAAAACCAATTTTCTTTACTTTTTTCATAGTAAAAATAAATTAAGTATGTGTACCACGTAATGTAGGAATTTGTTAGACTACCTATTATAAAAATCATGTATATCTTCTAATAAAAATATACTTCAATTATGTACGTTTTTGTATATTAATGTGTTGGATTCTTTAATGGGTGCCAAGTTGTAATTTTGATGTTAGCAGAACATCTTTTGTCTACCGTATACAGTAGCATTAAAGTTATGGAAAAACATACGTTTAAAGTTGGTGATAATGTTAGTATTAGTAACTATACGTTAAATGGCTCGGTTTTGATAATACTCAGAACAGTTGGATTAATAAAAATGAAATATTGTAAATGTATGAGTTTTGTAAACGATTTTTTAATAAAACAAAAAATATTATATAACTTGCATTTTATTTAGATATAATAAATATATGCATTAAATATCAGGACAAAGCTTCTTGCAACCGTAACAATTTCTTCGGGATGGTGGTGGAGCATCGACGTGATCTTTCATCGTCAAAGTATTATAATGCTTGTGGCAGGGAAGATAATCTTCAAGTGCAACCCTTTTTTATGCGATAATAAATGCCATTTCTGCTCTAGGGAAATCTTATTCACTTTTGTTTTTAAAATGTATGTGGGTAAAGAAGGAATAATATACTCGCTTATACCATCCAATCTCCCACAATCTGCATCAATCTTTGTTAAAACTGCTTCAATCTTTTCATTCGTAATCTCCATGATGACTTATTCTCTTTATTCATTTTTACTTTTTTTAACTTTAAACCTAGTCAGAGGTATTACAACAGTTCATAATTTCAAAATGAAACTAAATATTTTACATATTTGTTTAACGATTATATTAAATGATAGTCCTAGCGGCCTAGATATTTTTCTATGTTGTTTGCATAGTATCGGTTCTAAAATTTATTGTATTGTTTTGAATTCGATGACGAAATCGAATACGATCAGCAACAATATGTATCATGATATATTTGATCCTACAGAATATTATATACTATAGCCACAATAGCATCTTTGAAATCTATATAGCATATAATTAACATGAATCAGAATGCTTGTTTTTAATATTTAAGTATATTTTCTTATATAAACAGAAATTTTTTTCGAAATGTTTACTGATTGTCGTCCATTGCAACTCTTTTATATTTACTTATCCCGTTAGTATAAGTAGGTATGCGTTTTCAACTTCTGCATATCTTCAATCTGTTCTTCTCATTCATACTGAGTGTAAATGGCTTATGTTACGTTTATATTACTATACTATTCTTATTTGTATGTAAATTAAAAAACATGAGATTTAATAAAAATAATTTTATTCAAAAATACATATTAACCCCAACAATTCTGTTCGAGGACTAGGGAAAAACTTTGTAAAAAACCTAGTCAGCGGTTTAACAACAGTTCATAATTTCAAAATCAAGAAATACAGTATTATAAGTTATATACAAAACTTCTAACATATACATGGTGTTCTGTGAATTTATGTGAGTAGCTAATAACGTTATAATATTAGAATATAAATCACCATCCATTTTCGTACAAGATTTTAAAACATGATTATAAAATGATACAAAGTCAGAACTGGTCAATACACTAATTTTCTGATTGATTAATTCTTGAAGATGATATATGTTATTGTATGTCTCCGTTGATAAAACGATTTGCTGCCCTCTACTTTTGAGACGGATAACTTGAATGTCTCGATAAGAACTGGCTTCCATCTGGTGATTAGGACTGCAGCCTTCGGTTTTGCAGAATTCTTCCCATTCTTCTTGTGTGAAGAAAATGCATGCGTTCACAGATTTGATTTGTACAATTGGAATGAATCCGGCAGCTGGACTTAGTCCTACGGTAAGCCACTTGGAACCGCTCTTGTTGAGGAAGTATGAAGATTGACCGATGAGTTGTTTTTCGCAGGTAATAGCATCTTCCCTCATTTGTAAAGCGTTTTCAATATAATTGTCGTATTGTTTAACTGTAACAAGAAATACATATTACAATGTATTCATTATTATACGTACATAATTTACAATTTCAATAGAAAAAATGTTACTAAATACTTACTAATGAGGTTAGAATATTAATGCAAAAAATTATTCATTGCGCGTTTGCAAACGTCACATTCTTCTTTTACAATTTTTTTATACATTGATTCATTGCAGTATTTGCAACGTGGTTCTTCAATTTCTATACATGCAGGTCCTGAGTGACGCGCATTTAACAATATTAGGTTTGAAGTCACGTCGTAGAAGCTGTCAACTTCTCGGTTGATGTTAGCTATATAATACGGAAAATAACAGTTTTCACATAGAAATGAAAATGTCTGCGTTCTAACACCTATGAGATGGAATTTCTTTGGCATTAAGCAGTGTAGTCCACCACTCATTTTAATGGTTTCGACTAAAACATATAAAATATTAAATAATATATTTAATATATAACACTAAATAAAAATACTCACCAAAATATAACAATGAAGTGACAGAGATTTGTATGTTGAAAAGAATTGGCGAATGCTAAAATAAAACACGTCAAATATTAAAAAATATTGAATAATATATTAAGCAATATATTATGTATTTAATAAATTAATAAATTCATTAAATAAAAAGCAAAATAATGTACTCACCTTAAAGATCGTTGTTGGTAGAAGGATTGTATGTCACTATAATTTAGCGTATACTAATAAACATCCAGTTAAAAATTCTTCTTTTATAGTTAACTATAATTAGAACTTGCTCCGAAAATTATTACGCCAGTAATTACTTATGTATTTTCAAATCTATATTTTCAAAATTACAAATTTATAAGTCATACGTTGCTACCCAAACACACACATGTTGCCAGTCGAAACTTGTTTTTGCCTAGAAAAATTCTCGTACTAATGACGAAAGGTACACTTTCTTTCGCTTATTAAGTAATTAGAAACTTATTTTCCAAAACAACCTTGGTGATAATCGAAATAGTTCTTTTCATCACTAATATATATTTTGATTCCATTGAGTTCATAGAAGTAAATTCCTTTTCGAAAATTGCTCGGGGTCAAACATTATTTGCATTCGATTATATACGATCTTTTCATCGCTAATATATATTAATTAAAAGATTCCATTGGGTTCTTGAAATATTACGTCAGTATTGTAACATATCCACTTTTCGAAAATTGCTCGCATTCCTGACAGTAAAATTATCAAAAACAACCTTCATAATAATTAGCGGTAATTAGCGAAAGTAAATTCCTTCGCGGGGTCAAACATTATTTGCATTCGATTATATACGATCTTTTCATCGCTAATATATATTAATTAAAAGATTCCATTGGGTTCTTGAAATATTACGTCAGTATTGTAACATATCCACTTTTCGAAAATTGCTCGCATTCCTGACAGTAAAATTATCAAAAACAACCTTCATAATAATTAGCGGTAATTAGCGAAAGTAAATTCCTTCGCGGTGTCAAACATTATTTGCATTCGATTATATACGATCTTTTCATCGCTAATATATATTAATTAAAAGATTCCATTGGGTTCTTGAAATATTACATCAGTATTGTAACATATCTACTTTTCGTAAATTGCTCGCATTCCTGACAGTGAAATTATCAAAACAACCTTCATAATAATTAGTGGTAATTAGCGAAAGTAAATTCCTTCGCGGGGTCAACCATTATAATTAGCGGTAATTAGCGAAAGTAAATTCCTTCGCGGGGTCAAAGGTCAAAGTGGCGTGATAACCATATAGCTCTCCTACTATTATAGATTATGGAATTCTAATTGTCAGGCGTCCCAGAATATTTAGACACAGAGCAAATCCGTTTGATGTATATGATGAAATTCATTTTAAATCAAAGTTCAGATTTAATAAAGATACTGTGCATTTTCTATATGAACATATCAAACCTAGTTTAAAAACAATTACAGAAAGAATTAAACCTATTTGTCCAATGCAACAAATACTTTATGTAGACAAGTACCTTAAGGTTTTACGGAACGGGTACTTTTCAAACTGTTTTGAGGGATCATGTTAATATAAGTAAGGCCTCTGTTTGTAGAATTTTAAAGAAGGTGACCAACCACATAGCGAAATTGAAACCTACCTATGTTTATAAATATGCCTCAACAGCAGGCCATAAATACCATTAAAAGAGAATTTTATGAAATTGGTTTATTTCCCATTGTAATTAGTGCAATAGCAAATGCAAGTACCATACGAGCTTTGAATTAAAATCGATAATTTCAAAGCTCTTAAGGTACATTTACAACCAATTCAAAGTTACAAATTAAGCTTGCAACTTAATTCATGCATGAAAGTATTAACTGTATTAATGTATATTTTCTATTAGTAATAACCTGTTGCGGCAACTTGTTTATTACAGGGTATTGTATTGTAAACGACAAATATGTACAGAATAGATGTGCATTACTGTTCAAAAATGTTAATTTGACAATCTATCTTGACAGAACGTAAATATCTGTCTCGAGTATCAACCAATCACAGCAGCCAATTATGTGATTTCCAATTCGATGCTTGGCGAGACCAAGCAACGAAGTGCGAGTTTGCAATGACTTTAACTTCGAATTTCGTGCCAAAGTGTGCTCTGAAGTTGTTGTAAATGCGTCAATTTAAAACGTATTATTTTAACTGTCAATTATCGAATTTTGAATTGGTTGTAAATGTTGGTGTGTTGCAAACTCGCATGAATTAAGTTGCAATGTGTTTGTTTAGCACTTCAAGACGTGGTTGTAAATGCAACTTTGCAATTTCATGCGTACTCATAAGCTTAATTCGTAACTTTGAATTGGTTGTAAATGTACCTTTATGGTATTACTACAGATAAGTTTTATGAAACGTCTTTTAAAATTAAACATTTACACGTTTATGAAACCAACCATAAGAGTATCAACCAATCAGAACAGCCAATTATGTCATTTCCAATTCGATGCTTGGCGAGACCAAGCAAAGAGTTTCAAAGAATTTCACTTCGAATTTCGTGCAAAAGTCTGCTCTGAAGTTGTTGTGAATGCGTCAAGTTAAAACGTATTATTTTAACTGTCAAATATCGAATTTTGAATTGGTTGTAAATGTACCTTAATAAAAACAGCTACAATACATGTTCAAATGAAGGAGCTCACCCTTCATTTTCTATACATAGCTCCACTCTTCGTCTCATATTATTGAAGGCATTCGTGAAATTATGTGGTGTAATTTCCTCACAGACATTTCGGATAGCATCAGTAAGTTCTTCAATTGTATGTGGACGATTCGTAAATTCTCCATTTTTTAGATGTGGATAAATGAAATAGTCCATAATTGTTAAATCCGGAAATCGTGGTGGGAAGTCTATTATTCGATTATCAAAGAATTCATGCAAAAATTCCATAATTTCTCTTGTCTTATGCATTATCTTGTTGGAAATAGCCCGGGCGGAGTTCCTCGTCATCTAATTGAGTTACAAATGATAGCAATAAATTATTACGATATCGTTCTGCATTTATCGTATTATTAAAGAATATTGGACCAATAATCCGTCTACGAGAAACAGCAAGCCAAAGACCCATTTTGTCTGTTGCATTATCTTGTTGGAAATAGCCCGGGCGAAGTTCCTCGTCATCTAATTGAGTTACAAATGATAGCAATAAATTATTACGATATCGTTCTGCATTTATCGTATTATTAAAGAATATTGGACCAATAATCCGTCTACGAGAAACAGCAAGCCAAAGACCCATTTTTTGTGAATGCAAGGGTGTTTCAAGAATTTCATGTGGATTTTCACTACACCAGATGCGCATTGTTTGTTTATTTATATATCCTGATAAATGAAACCATGCTTCGTTCTTCGTTCTTAATCGTACCTAAGAACCACTGATAGTAATTTAGTCTAGTTACGTGATCGTTGGTAAAAGCTCTTGCACGCAATGAAGTTTATATGGAAATTTTTGTAGATCTTTTTTAAGGATTCTCTGGCAGGTCCCATGTGACAGTTGTGTTTGTTGTGAAAGCTTACGAATCGATTTCTTAGTTGATTGAGTTATTGGTTTGTCAACATCTGATATATATTCAACTGTCCGCTTTAATGGTCTACCAGCACCTGGTTTTCGGGACACAGACCCTGTTTCACGGAATTTAACCACTGACTCTTGAATTAATTGCCGCAAACTGTCATATGTTGTTGGAAACTAAGGAAATTCTGCCTGAAATTCCAATGGATATCTGCAAATTTTACGTATAGTTGTGTCAGAGTTTCTAGAAAAGATGCCGCTTGGATTATTGCATAACATCTGGTATCAAATGGATGGTGCTCCAGCACATTCTACCCGTGAAATTGATGCGATGTTAACGGAAATGTTTGAGGATCGTTGGATTGGTCGAAATGGTCCATGGAAATGGCCTGCTAGGTCGCCCCATCTAACGCCGTGCGACTTTTTCCTCTGGGGCTATTTAAAGGCGAAGGTCTATACGGCCCTTCAAATAGATACAAAAGAGGAATTAATACGCCGAATAAGAGAATCCTTCAGGCAATTAATACCAGGTGCCATTCGAAGAGCTACAACCACAGGTGTACGTCGTCGAATTATAGAATGCCTCAACAGAAACGGTGGCCATATCGAACCATTTAGATAATTTATTTATTTATCTTATTATTGTTGTTGTTCTTGTCCTTTTTCTATTGTACCTTTTACTACTGTTATTAATTATTTATACCTTTGATGTAAATTTACTTTATGTTGGTTGTTAAAATGATATTTGTTGAGAGTATTTGCGAAAATTCTTAAATAATCTAATTTTTTTACTGATGTTGTTCTCTACCATTGCTCTGCGAACATACCGATTGTTTTTATATCCCTGAAATCCTTTCTAAACTTCTCGCTAATCATTGGTTGTAAATGATATCTTTCTCTAAATGTTTGATATGTTTTTTCTACTATTTCATTATGTACATATATTCACATTGCATAATAAATAAATTCATGATTACTTAATTTAATCTATTTTCAATGCTAATTAATTACACTAAGGAAAATGTATTGTACAGAAGCGACAACAATCTGTATGTTATTATAGGTAATGTAAAAATTATTAATTGCATTGTTAGAAAACACGAAAAAATAGTAAAATTACAATATGTATACAATAATAAATATAATAATTTCTTGTTGTTTTAAAATACAGTCTCGTATTGGGTACGATAATTATTGTACAGTGCAGGTCTATTTCTCTCGGTGTATGCGAGAACGATTAACAGAAATCGCATATGTCAAAATAAATAGTAAGTAAGTATGTAAAACAAATAAACTAAGCACACTTGCTTGAGTAAATTGACATATCTGAGCATTTTAGGTACGGAGGCTAATTAAATCGTTATAACTTATTCACCTTCCATTTTAGGTATAGGAACACCTAATACTGTTTAAAAGGGAATCTTTTATAGAATCAGAATATCTAAGAAAATATATACCTTTCCATTTAAAAAAATCTACTTTCCGCGGATTGAAATTATTTATAAGCAACTAAGTTTTTAAACACCCTGTATAATGTTACAGAGAAGAACTTCAAATGTTGTGTAACTACACAATATCAGCTGCGCGTATGCAAAAATTCATTCGTCTCTCTTACTCCTACATGACGTAATATCACTATAAAGTAAGGTCGGTATCTGTCACTTTTTTTCTTTAATTGCGTATAACTCAGGAGGAATGGTATTTAGGTATAGGGTATGGTGCATGAAATATGTGTAAAATTCGTCGTAGAAGCTGAATCTGTAATTACTTTATAGCATGCTATTTAAAAAATCGAAGTTGATGCCCGGTTAACCGGAAGTGATATTTATTCAAGAATATTTTCACGTGATAGTTCATATTCAACCATATCTAGCCATGAAATTTCGTTTTAAAATTCCGTTTCGTTTGTATAATACTTTTAATAGGCCATTCTCACCAATCACCCTGTATATACCTGCTCCAGAACCTGTGGTCCTTCTTGACCCACCTGCATACCAGATTTGGGTTTGGCCCTCTAGTTTCTGTTTTCCTCTCCACTTATCCCAGTCTAGGACGACCTTGAAGGGTTTATTGAAGGAGAGTTTGGGAATCATTGTATCACTTCCCATCTCAAAGATTGAGTTTGTGATTTCAGTCGTTATGCTGGTGTGTCCTGAAGTGTTCTGGTCTCTCCAGTTTCCACCACATTTCAGTCTATATGCCCCCATTATTGTGTCCCCCCTTATGTAAATGTCCAAGGGGGGTAGGTTTAGCATGGTTTCCATAGCAGCTGTTGGCTTGCTTTTTGTCGCTCCAGTGATACACAGGCAGACCAACCTCTGTATCTTTGTGAGTTTTACACTAGCCTGCTTCTGTGTAGTTTTGTTCCACCATATCAGACAGCAATAGGTTAGCATAGGTCTTACCACTGCAGTGTACAGCCAGTACATCATACCTGGCTTTAATCCCCATGTTTTCCTAATTGTTCTGCGGGTGGTCATTAGTACACTTTTCTATCATCTGTTCAAGATGTTTGTTCCATGTTAACTTCGAGTCAAGAGTTAATCCTAAGAATTTTGCCTCTTGACTGAAATGTACAGTTTCACTGTAAAGCGTTGGTGGTTTTAGGCCATCCAGCTTTCTTTTTTTCGTAAATGGAACTATTGTTGCTTTCGCAGGATTAACTCTTAGGTTTTCCTGCATGCACCATCCTTCCGTTGTTTTCAGAGCATTTTGCATAAGTTCTGAAATAGTGCTTGCGCTTTTTCCCCTAATGAGTATTGCTATATCATCTGCATACCCCTGGGTATAGTGGTCTGCATTGTTCAAGGTTACAAGCAATTTGTCGATGACGAGATCCCACAGTAGGGGCGACAGAACCCTTCCCTTCCTCCCCCCTTCCTCCCTCTGTGGACATCCCCTGCGCACCAACACCTGCATCGTATCACCCGCTAGTGATGTTTCAATGAGTCTTCCTTCCAGCATGGCCCTGATCCACTTACAAATAGTGTTTTCCACGCCACGGTTGCTGGCAGCTCTTATCATTGAGTTAAAGGAAGTGTTGTCAAATGCTCCTTCTATGTCCAGGAATGCCACTAGTGCAATCTCCTGATTGTTGACAGCTGCCTCTACTCTTGATACGAGTTGATGTAAGGCAGTATCACATGATTTTCCTGACTAGTATGCATGTTGATTGGGGTGTAATGGCCTCCGTTCTAGAGAGGTTTCCCTAATGTACTAGCAGTTTTTCCATTGTTTTCAATAAGAATGATGATAGGGTTATGGGTCTGTAAGCTTTAGCCTCCGAATGCGAGGGTCGCCCAGGTTTGGGTATAAAAGCTACCCTAGCCCTATTCCATACTTTCGGTATATATCCTAGAACTAAGCTAGCTCTATATAGCTTACATAGCAACGGTGTTATGTATCCTTCTCCCCGCTGTAAAAGTACTGGGAGTATATCATCTGGTCCAGGCGATTTGTATGGTTTAAAAGAGTTAATAGCCCGTACTACCCTGTCGTATGTTATTACGCTTTTGGCCAACGTCCAGCAGCTCCTCTCTGCCCTCTGAGGGTGATTTTCAGGACTTTGCTGATCGTGTATGTTGCCAGGGTTGACTTCTTCCGAGCCTGGGAAGTGTTTCCGAAGTAGTACCTCAAGAGTTTCTTTTCCGGTGTTTGTAAAATCTCCCTCGGGTTTCCTTATGGTCCCTAGAGGGGTGATCGATCTTTTGCCAGAAGTTTATGGAGCCTTGCTCCTTCCGATGTAGTTTCCACATCTTCACAGAACTTCCTCCATGATTGCTGCTTAGCTGCTTTTAAAGCTTGATTATATTCAGTGAGTGTTTTCCTGTCTTTTGTCTTTTTCGCTTTATTAAAAAGTTTGCGAGTTTTCTGCCTTAACTGTGAGAGTTCCTCATTCCACCAGCTTATGGCTCTGGAATTGTCTCCTTTTAGTTGAGGACAGCTGGCATGAAATGAGTTTATTATAGCTTCTCGAAGCTGTTCTGAAGCTAGCTCAATATCACATGGATTTCTAATTTCTGGTTTGACTTGTTTGATGTTGTGTTCCAGCTCCTGACTGTACTTCTGCCAACAGGTTCTTCGCGGATTTCTGTACATCTCCACTGTTTTATCAGTAGTTCTGATTTCCAGGGAGATATACCGGTGATCTGAGTGAGAGGGTTCCTCAGACACATACCACTTATTAACCTGCGTACTCGCATACATGGAGCTTAGGGTTAAGTCAATTACCTGTTTCCTTCTCTGTGTTACAAAGATGGGCTCATTTCCCCTGTTTAGAACTACCAGGTTTTTATAGATTATAAATTCTAAAAGTGACTTACCTCTGTTATTCGTGTCGATGCTTTCCCATGCCGTATTGCATGCGTTAGCATCCGCCCCTATAATTAATAGTGTTCTACCAACTTCACCACTTCCTCTGTTGGGGGGAAGGGTGGAGGGGGCTTGGTTCGTCGTATGGTAGATAGGCAGAAGCGATTATTAGCTTCTTACCTTTTCCATTGCCGTCGTCCAGTCTTATGGCTGCCAGGTCTCAGAAATTCAGCAGCGTTAGTGACTATAAACTCTTCCTGATAAATATACAGGATCGAACTTTGCCAGAGTGTACGTCGTAGATTAGATTACCTTTGGCTTCGTTAAGTCCTGCCACTCGTCCCATGACAAGCCAGGCTTCCTGTATTAGGGCTATCTCAATGCTGCCCGAGGCCAGCAGCTTGCATAGAGAGGCGGAGGCTGCCTTACTATGCTGAAGGTTTATCTGGATTACCCTCAGCATTTTTGGTATCCTCCTTCCTCCCTACTACTTTAAAGGCCAGCTGGGTTAGTCCTACGTTTGAGGCCCATGATGCTTAAAACCTTTAAAGATTGTTCGTCGATATTCAAGACGTAGGTTGTTCCCTTGGGTTCTTCCTTGCTTGAAATGATGCGCCACTCACTTGTTGTTAATCCTTCGTTCTGAGTTTCTAGGAGTTTGAAGATCTTCTCCGTTGTTATTGTCCCCAGATATTCCTTCCGGATCCAGGTGACGACTTTTGTGGTTTTGACGATGTCCCTCGCCAGACCGACTCTTAGGACAGCGTTCTCCCCTGCGTCAACCTTAGGAATAGTCTCCATTAACCACGACTTCGACTTCTCGTTGCCACAGGTGAAGTAGACTACTCCCTTTTCAGCATAGCTGTTCCTAAACTGGGGTGCTACGCCTGGCTCACACTTCCAGATCTCCCCCATTACAGCCATCTGTATTTTCTTGGACTGCTCCTCGGATAATTTCTCCTCCGGATACTTGTCCAGTGTTACAGCCATCTTTACAGCGGTAAGTGCTTGGCTAAAGGTTGCCCCAGTGGCGCCCTGTGTGGACGTACTGGGTTTTACCTTTGCCGTCTCGCCACTGACAGATTTTTGTGTCTTTGACGGTTTGTTCACAGTCGGAGACGGTGAGCTACCCTCAGATCTCGCTCTTTTCTGAGCTGGAGTTGCGGTGTATTGCACGGCGCCTGCACCAACCTCCTGCTTTTATTTGCCGCGATTAGTTCTTTGCTTTCTGAGTCTTATCGGTTCCCCAGCAGCTTTCGCAGCTTGTATGGCCCGCCTCCGTTTTTGTGCTCCGAAAAGCTTAGGTTTCACAATGTTCATGCGGTCCATCGCTGAGGCCACATGCTTTAGTGCAATTTCGTGATCTTCTGGGCTTGCAGCTTTGCTCCATTGTTTCGGGGCCAGTGATTTGACAAGTCGTGCCTTCCTGTAGCTCCATTTTTGGGGTTTCCTCAACTGGAGGTTGCCCGAGTTTTGTTGTTGTTTTTGTGTCTGATGGTTCCATAATGTTCCCACGAGTAAGGGGGAAATGATGGTCCGTGTCCATGGTGCCCCCGGTATGGACGTAAGGCTAAATACTCCGGAAGGTCGCTCTGTTTTCCAGAGGTCGGACTAGTAGAAACTGGTCTTGTATCCAGCCGCGCATCCTCTTGGCCTAGTCCGCCACCTTAGGATTTAGGTTTTTATTGAGGTTGTTTCCTCTCGGTCCGGGCGATTAAGCCAAGACACCCCACTCCAACCACCTGTGAGACGTGTCCACAACAGTGGAAGGAGTATGGTACCAGAGACTGTTCACTCAGTGAAGCAGAATCCGGCATCGTTATCCCGAAGCAAACCCTTAGCCACGACACTATAGCCGGGTCGGGAGGTTGGTCCGCGGAGCGGATTTCACCTTGTGTCATATTGCGGTTTTAGTCGCTCAGACGTACCAGGTACTCTCCGCCATGTTGCGGAGTTACTTTTCATGGCTTGCTGTTCTTCAAACGTCAATAAAACTAACATTTCTCGACTGAGTAGTCGGCCGCAAAGTGTAACTTTTCTTCCGTCGGAGGATTACTTTTCACTTTTCCGCCGCCGGAGGGAAAAGTGTTATTATAGCAACGTACAAACCAATACAAACACATAATTTGAATGTTGACAGTGTCCACTTGACAGTTTTATGATGAGTTACGATAGAAACAGCTCGTACTTAATCATCGGTCTAAACGTCCAAACATCCTACCAAACCCGCTTATCTTCAATAAAAACAGATATTTTTGCATACATTTGCCGACGTTTGAAGCTGCTCTCTATTAGCTGTTAAACACGAGCACGCCATAAAAAGTATCACTTTTCCTCCGTATAAAATAATATACTACTAGTAAATAATAAAAACAATTGACAATAATAAAATTATGATTTATTCAGTAAAAATGTATAGAATAGAAATAATTTGAATATAGAATTATAGATGTCGTATAGATGCACGAATGAAATCCGCAATTCAGGAAAAGGGTTAGGTTAACATTTAACATTAATAAACAAAGTATGAAATACGTAATTTGGTTAACACTACTTATTAAAATAATAATTAATAGTGCAATTATGGCAGATCATGTTAATTCCTGACGTACCAGTATTAGAAGTAAAGTTTTCTACCGACATATTCAGTTCGGTGTTTGATTTTGATACTGAAGTTGAGGTTGAGGGCGTCACCTCAAAAATACTAGTGCTAGGTGGTAAATCAGGTGCATAATTAACTGTTGTTCCCTAAACCATACTTGCAATTCTTTTTTTGTCAGTGACAGAATCCTCTACATATCCTTCGGCTACTGTGGAACTTTTCCACCTTCCATGGCATTTAAGTGATAGGATATCACCCCCGTTATCTGCTAAAATTGTAGCTGACGTCCTCCTGAATGAATGGCCAGTGTAGTTGTTTACATCCGGCAGTTTCAAGTATGTAGCTATTTTAATTGCTGAGATACTAATGGTATTATGTCCCATATTTTGTCTTGTAGGTTTTCCAGATCTAAAGCCAATAAAAAGTCTTGGAATGTCTGGTGAAGGTCTTATCAACAAGTATCTTGTCACCACATCAATTCACATAGGTTCGACAATAACAAATTTTCTACAAAATTTGTTTTTTTGTATGGAGAATGTTTATTACAATTATGTCTTCTCGCAGATCGACATCAGCCACTTTCATGTTGCAGAGTTCTTCGGTTCGACAGGCTCCAGCAATACCTATTATAAGAATAACCTAAAAATATAAATGTAATTTCCTAATTTTGGAAATATGGCCAAATGAAAATAATTACTTTAATTGGAAGAAAAACTTCATCCGCTGCATCAGTAATAAACTGTCTGATATGATGTTCTTCAAACACTGCAGCTTTTTTTAGCATATACGAATCATTTTTTCGCTTTAAAGAGGCAATTACCTTGTAATATTTTGATATGTCAATATTTTCTTTTAATCTTAAAATTTGCTTTAACATTGAGAATTTAGCCCAAAAACTAGAGGCTTTTCTCTTTTCCGCTTGCTCTTGGAAATATACCAAGAGCACGTTTTCAGAAACTTTTTTTAATTTACACCGATCTTTAAAAATGTTATATACTTTTATGTAAAAATTTTTTGATTTTTCGGACAGTAATTTTTGATACTCCTTCCTTCCTTGCGGATTTCTGGAGGAGTACAACTACTGACTGACATTTTTTTTCGATATGTATTGTGACAAGACATGAATAAAATCGCAATTTGACATTAAATGTTTATTAATTTGTTTTTACAGACTAACATGTTTTCTATGGATATCTTAAATTAAACATTTATCGGAACGGCTTATTATATCTATTACATTATCATTGAGTAAGCGGTTAAATATGCTAGTAGTGGAAAAAATAGTATATTAGCCATTATTTCTCTCGACGCTCCGCTTTCGGGAGATAATGTTACTCGGCTGAGAAAAATGTCTTCTCTCCCTTGGTATATAATTACTATTAAGTGTCAGTAAACAAATACATTAATGACAGATGAGTTTTATTTGTCAGAACATACCAACATAATATTTTAAAGAAATAATTTCATGGCTTGCTAGAGGGTAAATATAAATGATCGTATGGTATAATAGCTTTGTTTTGGTTCAGAATTCAGAATGGTTCTAGAGTTGTTGCGCACGCGCATTTACAGTTTAGCGTTTTGGTTATTTAAGAACGCGAACCGAATTTTTAGTCCGATGTTTTGGTTACTGACAGAATCGATTCAGAATGATTCTGGAACCGTTCAAACAGTTCTTGCACTTCCATGAGTACCGATTCTGAATTATTAGTTCGAAATTGCGTCATCGGTGTATGTGTTCAGAAATTCGAGTTATTTCGATACGTTCGTCATCAATGACATTGATATTTACGTTGTCTTTTAAAGTTTGAAATTTTTTTCCGTTTGTATTTGATTTTTTTTTTGTGAATTACTGTCCTGGGAATAAAATTTATGGAAAGTGAGTGGTATTCTAAGACAGAGACAGGATTTGAAAGATTTAGCGCAGAACATTCGCTATTGATATTTTGTTGGTTTGTATTTTAGTCTGTATCTAAAAGATAGCAGTAACAGGCTCCTAAAATGTGTTTTGGTTATTAAAAGTTCGGAACCATTCTGGAATTATAATGTTGTACGGTTACGTTCTGCGCAGTTCTGTTACTAATAATGAATTCCGAACCAAAACAAAGCTAATAGTTCTAGGACTTTTAACTTCTCTTAAATTAACGTATTTTCATACGGGGCACCATTCAACGTAAAAATAATTTAAATCAACTTTTTTAATAGAACATGCTCTGTATATAATTAAATTCTTGGAATCTATAAACAGTATTCAACACATGATAAATGGTTGCATATCTATGTTTGGTCGTTTCTAAAATATTTACATTCTAAATCCAGATATTGTCTCAATCCATTTTCTCTGCAATCTTCTTTAATTTGGCTGAACTTTGTTGTTCGCATTCGCTTCATCACTGTTGAGTTGTTCGAATACCATTTCCGAATATTCATGATTGCATGATGTCAATATTTGTTTACTTTGGTTATACGGTGTCAAAGTCGTTGAGTCTGTGGCTATGACTAAATCGTCTACATAGAATGATTCTAATAATACTTTGGCTATTTTTTCCAATTGCACAGACTATCTGCTGAAATGCTTCTTCAACGTTGCGGCTAGTAAGAATGGGTTGGTTGTTACACCAAATGTTATGCGTTTCATTCGATATTCGGTTATAGCTGGTAATTCCTAGGTAGATGTATCATTAACTTCAATCGGCTCCTTGTACCACAAAAAAACGATGCCTTGCGATCTTCTTTTAGTGATATTTTAAGGAATGCTTTTTCAATGTCCGCTATTAAACCGATAGATGCTTGAGGGACCATCAGACCCCCTTGTGATATATTATTTTAAGTATAAGTATAGAACTTTGTATATGTGTGTAGATAAATATTAATGGATTGTGTATATGTAGACAAACACCAACACCAACAACAATAAATTGATAAAATAAAACCGATTCGAAAGTTCTGTAATGTTTTTAATACTTTATTGTTCTTTGACTACATACTCTAAATAAACTATTGGTCCGCACTACTTGCCGACCCTATCTATATATCTGACTATTCTAAAAATATACTACTCCTTATATTATTTTCTATTGTAGCGAAACTGCTAGTGGAGCGCTTTTTATGTGTCATCGCTGGTGTACCATTGACCAGTTATGTTTGCTTACCTGACACAACCTACTTAGGTACATACTTGTACCGATTACTTCATCGGTAACCTACATAATTAGTTTTTGTTTATTAATGGTACTTTTCCACTACACCTCCTCGCTACAATAGAAAAATTTTAATATACTAATATTTATGTTAAAATTTTTCTTACATACAATCTCAATACTATGCTACGCTTACATCTAACTTATATTCTATCAATTGTACTTTTCTCTACACTTGAACTTTATTGTTTTTCAGTTATTCTATTCACAATATTTTTTCACTCGGTTCTTGTGCACTGTCTCTAACTTATTTTTATTCTTAAAGTTACATTTGGTTCATCTGATTGTATTACTTTATACGGTCCATTGTACAAAACCTCTAGCTTACTACCTGTTTCATTTTTTATTAACACTTTATCACCATACTTATAACAAATATTACTACAACTAATGTCTAGTCTATCTTTTCTTTTGGCTTTAGATTTTATCAGGTTATTTCTGGCATCTTTCCATGCATTTTGTAATCTATACTTTAGTTCAATAGGATAATTATCAAAATTATATACAGGATCTACGTTCTTTAATAGATTATTTGGTAAATTGCAACGTTTGCCAAACACTAGCTCGTATGGCGTATACTTGGTTTCTGAGTGTACAGACGTATTATAACTGAAACACCAAAAAGTCGTCCATGAGCTCCAAGTATATGGAAATTTGTTTGTTTGTATACGCAGATAGGAATTTAAATGTTTGTGAGTGTTCTCTAGCGCACCTAAAGTTTCATGATGGTAGGCAGTAGAATGTAGTTGCTTAATACCTAATAATTTTGCTGTTTCCTTAAATACTTTCCCTAAGAATTCAGTACCTTGATCAGTAGCAATTTCCGTTGGTATACCGAATCTTAAAATGAAATTATTTACGAAAGATCGTGCTACTGTGTCGGCTTCTTTGTTCTTAAGAGGGTAACCTTCTACGAATTTTGTGAGTTCACACTGTAAGGTAAGAATATACCTATTGTCTTCATTGTCCTGGTTTAATGGTCCTACTATGTCTAAAAAGATTTTGTGAAAAGCTGATGATGCGGTAGTGGTAACTGTCAACGGTTCTTTATGAGCTCGCGAGTGTTTATAGCGTTGACAATCTCCACAGTTAGCAACAAAATGTTTCACTTCGTCTTTTAGATTTTCCCAAAAGTAATGTTTTCGAATATTAGCGTACATACGATTTATACCGGCATGCCCTCCAGTGTGTAATAAATGAAAATCGTTAAGAATTAATTGACGCTCTTTCTTACAGTCTATTTTCTTTGCTGTAGCAATAATACATATTCTAATATTAAATTCTCTAAGCTTACTAGGCTTCTGAGATAATCGCGCGATTAACTGTTCATTTCTCCTATTTTTAAAAATACATAGCTGTGGAATTCCGTACGTATTACATATATTTTGCAAGTGTCTCAATTCCGCGTCTAGAGCGTGAAGTGATCGACCATTTTGCTTAATGTATATAACTTGAGACTGTGCGTCGTATAATAAACTACCTACTCCTATGCAATTTTTGTTTACTTTTACATCTTCGTTTTTCCCTAAATGTGTAAGCTCTACAGAATCTTTTGGTTGCTTTAACAATTCAACAACTGCAGGGTGATCAGTCCTATTGTTGTTAGAAGTGTCAAAAGACATTTCCGATTCCGAATTTTGTTTTAATAATTTATTTGCCTTAGCTCTAGTGACCGCAAATATGCTGTGCTGCATATTTTCTAGATCTTTTGATTCGATTTTAATTCTCGATAAGGCGTCAGCGGTTACGTTCTCTTTACCTGCAATGTAATTTATTGTAAAATCGTATTCTTCAAGAATAAGTCTGAATTTAGTCAATCTAGAGGAAGGATTAGTCATTCCAAACAAATATATTAAGGGTCTGTGGTCTGTATAAATTTGAAATTTTCGCCCATATAAATAGGGTCTAAAGTGTTTGACTGACAAGACTATGGCTAATAATTCTTTTTCGATTGTACAATAATTTACCTCTGCCTTATTTAATACCCTACTGGCGTATGCTACTGGTTTGTTATCTGAATTTGAAAGAACAGCTCCCAGTGCATAGCCAGATGCATCTGTCCTGAGTATAAATTGATTACCGCTACTGAAATCTGGGTATTGTAATATTGGTGGATTTATTAAAGCTGCTTTCAGCTTTTCGAAAGACTCTTGACAACTTTCATCCCATTTAAATGGAATAGATTTTCGAGTTAATTTATTTAATGGTAATGCGATCTGGGCAAAATTTGGTACAAATTTTCTATAGTAATTTGCAAAAGCAATAAACCGTTTTGTGTCGTTTGCGTTTGTTGGCGTAGGAAAATTTTTTACTGCACTACTTTTACCTGGATCAGGAGATATCCCGTCCGATGAGATTAAATGACCAAGATATACAATTTCTTTTCTCAAAAATTTGCATTTGCCAGGGTTTAATTTCAAATTTACTTTTCTTAATGTATCCATAACTTTCACTAAATTTTGATTATGATTTTGAAGATTATTGCCGAAAACAATTAAATCGTCTAGGTATATAAAACATGATTGAAAATTTAAGCCTGACATTGCTATCGTCATTACCCTTGAAAAGGAACTGGGGCTGGTCTTTAATCCCATGGGTAGTCTAGTCATTTGAAATTGTCCCTTATCGGTTGTAAACGCTGTATATTTTCTACTAGTGGTTCTAGTTCGACTTGGTAATACCCTTGCGAAAGGTCTAGATGTGTAAAATAAATTGCACCAGAAAGTGAATCTAAAATATCAGTAATATTGGGTAAAGGAAAACGGTCATCTTCAATGTTTTTGTTTAAAAGTCTATAGTCAACGACAATGCGCCATTTTTTGTTTCCGTTGGCATCGGGTTTTTTCGGTACTATTAGTAGGGGAGAGGACCAGTTTGACTTGGTCTCCTCTATGATACCATCCTTTAACATTTTATTTATTTGTTTGTTAACTTCTGACTTTTGACTATGAGGTAATCTATAAGGTTTGACATATACCGGGCTCGCATTTTCTTTTAAATTTATTGGCAACATTACATGGCAGGATCGCCATGTAATGTTTTTAATAATTTATTGTTTCTCTTATTACGTTCGTTACCGTCACGGGATCATCATCTAAAAGAAATACATCTGCATACTTCGCGCAAATTTTCTGAATAGATATTTCTTCTTCCTTATTTAATTCTGTAAGGTCTATTAATTCTAGCAATTTATTAACTCTACTAACAGAGTTTGGAGAAGTTTTTCCAATATTGTACAATTCAAATTTCGACAAGCTCGTAACTGTTGGTCTAAAATTTTTTACCCTAATTTCTCGATCATTTGTGTTTAAGAGTCGTACCGGAATCATGTGTGAATTCGCCTTTGCGATGATTCCTGCAGTGAAAACACCTTCCGAAATTTCGCTAGACGTAACAACACAATCATCTGAGTCGTCTACCCAAAAATATTTTATAATTTCGCAACGTGGTGGAATTACTGTGTAGTTGTCATATTTTGATTCTAAAGGAAGTGTAATTTTGATATTATTATTCCAAAAAGAAAGAACAAATTTTTCAAAATCGATCGTTGCATTGTATTTCATAAAGAAATCTGATCCAATTATTCCATGCATACCACATCCAAAATCTTTCATAACGACAAATTCATGATTAATTTTTGTACTTTGTAATGTTAAAGAAATATTAACCGTTCCGATAGACTTGGTTGTGCCTGCAATCCCATTAATAATAATTTTTCTATTGGGGTCTATATTTTCCCTATTTTGTAAAAATTTTGAAAAAATAACACTGATTGAGGCACCCGTATCTACAAGAAACAACAGATCTTCCTTTCCATATTTCATTCGCACATAATTCATCCCATTCATACTCAAAATAATACCTTCATGACTGCTAGTCCCGAAAAAACTGATTTTCAGTCTCTGAATTTTCTGCTTTTTCCGTGTAAAACGTATTTCCGCGTCCGAGTGATCGTCCACGATTATTACGCCGATTGTTGGCCGTTCCTCGTGCTCGATTTCCTCGGTTACTATCGGAATTATTTATATTATGTGACCTATGTGTGTTGGCGGAATTTTGATTGATATTATTTCTAAAATTTCCCGAGTTGTGATGATGCGATCTATGAAATCTATAATTTCGGTTATTACTTCGGTTGTTTTGGGCCGCGTAACTTTGATTAAATGAATTGTATCGACCGTGGTTTTGGTGAGGATTTCGATGTCTATTGAAATGGAATATATTTGAGCTTGAGGGTTTGTTCCTATCCTCGTTTTTCGCCGTGCTGATTGCCTCTTTTAAAGTCTTACAATTGCGCGCTTTTACAATTGTCCGCAGTTCATGATTTTTAAGGCCATTACAGAAGGAACTTATGGCAATCTGTTCGTTTACCGGCCGTAAGGTTTGAAGTGCTTCGTCATTACCGTTCGCTTGCGCGAGCGTTAAATTACTAAGCAACTGTTCAACTTCACTACCAAACTCATCTAATGATTTATTTAATTGATGCGCTTGATGCAACTGATAGGATAGTGTTGATGCTGACTTTACTGTTACGAAATTATCGCGTAAGTCTTTTAATAATAGGTCAATAGAGTCGTACTTGCTATTTAAACGGACCTTTGCATTTTCGCTTAAACGCGTTTTTAATACGTAGTTAATTAAATATTTCATATGATCAGTTTTTAACAAATCTGCATATAACCTGATAGAATCTATTAATTGTTTGGTGGTTTCCTCTGTTCCATCCATGGATGGCAACAAGCTACCAGCTGTTTTTAAACAAAAATCTTCAGCCATATTTATATTAATATTTAACCTATCGTCTAAAATCTTTCTTACTTGCTCTATGATAGTTTCTATAGCCGCGACATATTCCTTAATTTGTTCTACAATATTTACATCTAATTTTTGTATACTAATATCTGCCTCTAATTTCCTAAATTGTAACAAAATTTGTTCGAATTCTTTTAGTTTCTTATTCGTAAAGTCTATATTAGCGCGTACTTCTTGATTGTCTTTAATTCTATTACTTTTAAAAGTTTTTAGTTGCTCATACACTAACTTAAAATTATGTAAAGTTTCCATTAATATATAACGTGTATAAATTCACTAACCTTATTTCTATGTATGTGTGCTTACATTTCTAATCTTACTTGTTAACACTAATGTTGTAAAGTTCCTGACTTCTAGTTATTTCCCTGCGAATCAGCTTCTTCGTTGATTGTCTGCTGCAACGCCATATGTACACTCCTATTGCTCCCAAAATTAACACTGCCAAAATTGCCGCTAATACTTCCCATAATCCGAGGGTGATTTGATTCAGTCCAGTTGTACCACCGCTGTTGCCTGCTTGAGCGATGATTATTTCCTCTTCTTTTTTTGATTGATTAGTGCCCATTTTTTTTGTTTTTTTTTTCACAACAATTTTATTTTTATTTTATATTTCCTTTCTCAGTCTTACCATCTTCTGATCCGCAGTCAGGACTGGCAGGATCGCCATGTAATGTTTTTAATACTTTATTGTTCTTTGACTACATACTCTAAATAAACTATTGGTCCGCACTACTTGCCGACCCTATCTATATATCTGACTATTCTAAAAATATACTACTCCTTATATTATTTTCTATTGTAGCGAAACTGCTAGTGGAGCGCTTTTTATGTGTCATCGCTGGTGTACCATTGACCAGTTATGTTTGCTTACCTGACACAACCTACTTAGGTACATACTTGTACCGATTACTTCATCGGTAACCTACATAATTAGTTTTTGTTTATTAATGGTACTTTTCCACTACAGTTCATTAAAATATGAACCAAATCTGGAATCAAATTTTCGCCCGAAAATAAGTGATCATTTAACGACGCAAAGCAAATTTCGCATTTTGTACACCAAGATTTACAATACCTTCGCAGCGTTCTATTAAAAAAATGAGTTTTCTTCGCACTTAACCGATAGGTTGATTTCCTCTAAATCCAGTCCTTTACCTGCTGTCACCCATACTCCTAGTAATGCAGTTTCAGATAACAAACCTCTTGAAACTCAATCTTTAATGTTTATTCCGAATCTTACCGACAAAATAAAAAAGATCTTTTACAATACTAATCTTAGAGTGATTTCAATTTAATTATGCGGGACACGTGTTTCGAAAACGCATGGGTTTTCGAAACACGTGTCCCGAATAAGAGGTGATACCGATGTTTATTGTTAATACTAATCTTAAAATTGCGTTCACATCCCTGCAATAAATACTTCACCAAATTAAAAGATCCACTATCTAACGAACAAGTCAATCATATCGTTTACGCCGTCAAGTGTGAGGATTGTTTCAAAGTCGGGTCAGACCATTTACAAATGGCGCAAAAGAAATACCCAACACAGAAGCGACAGTAGGGTGAACCCAAAAAAATGTGCTTTAGCTATATCAACAGTAAAAATCATAAAGTTAAGTTCAATAATGTCACCATTTTGCTCAATGAAACTTGTTATAACAAAAGGATTTTTCTCGAAACTTTACTTCAGTTTGTTAAAATAAAACCTATTTAATATCTCATGTATGTTTTTCGGGGTTTGGGTGAATGTTTAAATTTTACATATATAGCATTTTCTTTTGCCCTCACCTGTTTTTTCCGTGTGCGGTGTGTACACTCTGTTTTTAAAGTAATATCTATCCCTGCTGATAGATTCATATCAATAACACTTTCCACTTAGCGTATTGTGTTCATCGGACATCTTCGGCCAAAGAAGAGGCCACAGGGGTTACACATAGGGGATCGAACGTGTCTATAACGTGCATAATTATAATTCTAAATCTCGATATATGTAATTACCTGCTAGCGGTAGGATACGCGACTTTATGAAACTCTACTTTTATACCGTATGATGGTCAGTTTTCCTACATTATTTCATTTATTTTATTATTATTCTTTTAGTTATCGTTAGTCTTCCAGACTTTTAGTAGCGACAATTTTTAATGTATATTATAACAACATATTTTTTTGAATATTAAAATAATACTCATTTTATTGAATAATACATCTTTATAGATGGACAAATCTCACAAGAAATCCGCCCCAACAAGGATCTTCTTCAATAATTTTTGACGCGTGTTTATTGCTCACTGCATTTCCGATTTTGAATTTTTTTCCACCTGCAAAAAGGAGAATAATTTTACAACTTTGTATTTCAACATAGTGCACATTTTTTTGAATTTCACCATTATCTTTAAGTCTGTAATCTCACATATGCCCTTTTACAATATGTTAAACTTTATGTGAGTACTCAATGTTATCTGTCTTTTGGTTTAATATTTTTATTGTTAATTATAACAGATCTAAAGAAGGCGTAATAAATGCCCCGAAACGTCACCTAAGTTAATTGCGTTTTATTCAAACTGTGAACCCAAAGTCTGTGATCAATCTACAGTAAGTACTCAACTATCCATACATATACGTTATAATACGTTGAGTGTCCTGTCGGCGTTCTTTGTAGTTACGTTATTGCCATTTTTATGAAAAGCAAATTAACTAAAAAATCTCACTGAATTTTATAGGTACTCTTAAAAAATCACGCTCATAGCTATCCTCAGTCCTGAGGTTTAGATTCTTTGGAGAGCATCCAGCTTGATTTTGTTTAGGCTTAGTAGTAGGAGGCACCTCAAACTGAGTCCTCACTCTACCTCTGTCAAACATTTATAATATTTATACCTTGACGTTTTAATTACAGAAGTTCAGTAAATAAATATTGATAACATCATACAAAGTAAGAACACGGTGCACAATACAATACTATACATATAATACATGTGCAGTCACTAAATTAAGTAATGTCTCCCCCGGAAAGTGTGGTCCCGGCTGGTAACTGAATGCCTCGACAAATTGCTGGAACTGTCGAACAGGAACAAGGTTTGGTTGACTTGTATACCGGGCCATCAGGGGATCAAGGGCAACACGAGGGCTGATGAACTCGCGAAGAGAGGGTCGGAGGTGAAAATGTACGACCCAGAACCTTTCTTCGGAATCACAAGGCAATCGGGCCGGAGACTGGATACTGAATACTGGAGAGCCACACCCGGTATAATACATGGTAAAACCTTTATAAGGAAACCGTGCAGGAAAAGAGCTAGAGAACTACTACCGCTTAGTAGGAAACAGCTCTGCATCGTAACGGGACTAATGACCGGACATGCTGCGGTGAAAGAACACCTAAACAAAATCGGAGTGCTTGATGGGGACACAAAGTGTAGACTTTGTGGGATAGAAACGGAGACAGCCGATTACATATTACGCGGCTGCGAGGCATTAGATCACAGGAGGCAAAATCTATTTGGGGGAATGAAAGGAGACCCAGAGATATACCTTACCCACTCGGTTAGGGACCTGTACAGATTAGTGGAGGGGACTACCGTGCTAGAGTGGGTAACTTGAACATACAGATGTGGTACAATAAGCTTGATGGCTGCGGTGCCTACCGGGACCATAGGTCGGACGGGTCTGGGAGGGGAAAAAAATGTCTCCCCCTACAAAGCAAAGAATATCAAACCTACATTCCTTCAAATTCGCCCGGTCTCGGCTTAGGTAAACACAGTTGCGATAGCTAAAGATACGTCCTTTTCCTATTCCAAGTCTATCCAATTTCAATAGTGCTTTTCATATTTTCTTGTTAAAAATTATAATACACATAAATTAATGAAGTATACTCTATTGCCAATTAGAGAATCTTAGGATATTTAAATATAAATTACATTTTTAGTTTAATAATGTTTGCATTTATAATGCACGTGTGCTGAAATGTGATAATGTTAATGCATCTATAACAAATTATTTTTCTCTCTACGACGAATACCACCACATTCGCCCCGGTTGATATACAAAAAACAGTAACATATTTAAAATCTTTATATTGCTTTATATTGTTTCAAAAAATTGAATATCCGTAACGGTTACATACTTTTTATTTAATATATGTACATATGTCGACGTTGTAATAATATAATTATTATACCTAATTATTTACTTTCAGCCGTTGAACGATAGTTCAATGATAATATCTGCGTTAGCATCTTATATGTAAGGTGTTAGTAAAACTTCTTTGACGGATATTGTAAAATGTTATCCATTGATTTCCTTTGTTGATGATAGTGGATCTAAAAAATGTGATATAATGAATAAATATTTTTTAATGTTCCACGAAGAAGATTTATCGAGATCAACAACCGAAATAAAGTAACTTAAGTTAGTAAGTGGAATTTTGAGGCCAACTGTAGTATAAATAATTTTTAGTGATGAAAGAAACTGGCGAAGATGGGCTGACGATGTTTTAGTTCATACTTTGTCACCAAATGTGTACCGAACAAGAACTGAAGCTTATCAAGCTTTTGATTGGTTTTCCAAAACCGGTGATTGGGAAAAATTATTTCCCAATTGGGAAAGGTATTTGATGATATACATTGGTGCAAATGCTATGTGGTTAATAGGAAAGAGACTTAAAACTAGGTAAGTGAAAATCTGCTCAATTCTAAAATTGATTTAATTAATTTTAGATATAATTTGAAAGAAAATGTTCGGTTATCACTTTATGAAGAATGTGATAAATGGGCGAAAGCGGTAAAAAATACGGGTATGCCGTTTTTAGGAGGCATGAAGCCAAACTTAGCTGACTTGTCCGTATATGGTATTTTAAGCAGTATTGAAGGGTGCGATGCTTTTAGAGATCTTCTTTCAAATAGTAATGTTGGCGGCTGGTATTTTCAAATGAAGAATGTTGTTAATAGCCACAAAGGCATGCAGATAGCGTAATGTTTGTCTGCTGTTTGTTATTAATTAATAATTAAGTGATTAAATTGATCATCAAATGTTATTTCAATAAATGTTTGTTATATAATTGATTGAATTAATAATATAGAATTGAATTAAAAAAAAACAGGACTGCTGTTATGGGCAAACTAGTTTATTTGATAAAGCTGTTGAAGAATACTGCTATGGTACGAAATTTTGTAAGTAAAAATATGAGTTTAATTTAATGCATACAGAAAAGGAAAATAATTTAATAATTTCCTATTATCAATACGTAGAGATCCCATAGTATCATGTGGATTTAAAGTAGCACGCATACTGAATGATTTGGAATGCAACGAACGGCATGTTTTGGGAGTGGAGGCAAAAATTGCCGAATGGTCTTAAAGTCGCTGAATATTATTATAAAGTCGCATGAAACTATAGCAACAAGATATATTATTATTATTTATACTGTTTTTTAATTAAGAGGGACAAATCGCTTCAAGCCATACAACTGGTAAATTTAACTGACAAATGCGGCGGTACATTTAAATAATAAATTACAATGAAATATTTGTTATTTGCGTCTTAGGACTTCACTACACTGCATGGGCAGATCACATTTGCAGAAAAGTAAATGGTAATAGTTTTATTATGTATTTTATTATTTCAATTATACACGGTGGGGTACCACATTCGTCTCGGCTAGTATACAAAAAACGGTAACACATATTTAAAATCTTTTTGTTGGAGCATGTGTAGGTCCATTAGGAGCATATTCCATATACCTAGGTTCAACATTTTCTGAGACATTAAACAATTTTTGAAAATGTAGGTCAATATTTAGAATGAGCACCTGGTGTACGTATTAAGTTACGTGTTTCAAGTTGTATTATTTCATTAGCACAACCATTACATCTAATACTAAAATAAAGATGTTTTCTAAAAATTATACAGGGTGGTTAAAATCTTACCTCTAATTGTGGGTACCATTGATGCTCAATAACTTGCTTATTTTAAAAGGAACACACTTTATCTAACATCGTCATTCGATTTTAATTTTATTTCTCTTTTAAATATTATTAAGGTGCCCTATAGCTATCTCATAGTTTCTTTGTAAAAGTCGATTTAGTGTTTTAATTGGCGATTATGTATTAAAAATTTGGTTAAATCAATATAGCTTTAACAAGATGACAATAATTTCAGATATTAAGTTTGTCTAATTTATTCTTGAAAAGTAGAGTTTGTCCTACGGACTCGTTGAATTAATATTTGCCAACACATCTTGTGTTAAGCCGGCGATTATCGACATGATAATGGTACTTCTTTTTATTGGCTCAAACTTGTAAGAATACATCAACCACAAACGTAGAGTAATGGTTGGTTCAGTCAGCTTTCCTTAGTCCTAATTTAGTATTAGTCTTAAAACTGGGTATTAGTATTAGTCCCAAGAAAATAGGTATCGTTCATACAAAAATTACGCGTAGCCATGACAACAAGCGATAAGCAACAAATACATAACCAATAGAAATATTTATTTCGTTCGATGGTATTTAGCTGTGACATTAGTTTGAAATATTTAGGTAGATATAGGAAAAGCGATAAAAATGAGTGAGAAATTTGATGATGGATGATGAATCGAACTAGTGAGGGACTTTGCGCATATATACGATACAAATAAAAACTATAAAAATAGACTAGCATTACACCATTTCTCAACACCCTCTCTTAATGATAGAACGTCCAAGGGGCCTGCCGGCAGGACAGTTTGTCCTTCCGGCAGGCCCTAAAAATGTGTAATTTTAGATATGAAGTGGTCCTTCCAGCAGACCCAAACGCCGTGTACAGCTGTCCTTCTGCCAGGACAAATGCTTGGACGTTCTACAATTAATGCCTTCCTTAAATCTATTAATCGCTTTAATACATATCCAATGATTATATTACATATAATAATATAAAATAATACATTTCTACAACAATTAACAACTATAAGGTATTTAACAATTTTCCACTTCACTTCTTAATTTGGTTTTCACAACATCTAACGTTATCTCTTCCTCTGGCATATTCTCTATATGATTGTAACTATTGTCTCAAATGATGGTGGCAATGCAAATAATAAGCTACATAATGATATCTTCCTTTTTATTAGTTTTGCACCTGTCAACGGTCTTGTTACCTCGTCAAATTCAGTTAAAAATACTTCTAGATTTTTTGCTTCTTTTAATTTCATGCTCATTAATTTCTTCCTTAATAACATTTGTGCAGTGACACCTCTTTTCTTATATCTCTCTTCCAGACTTTTCCACATGCTGTATGCCATTTCTTTATCTCGAATTAATTCTATATCATCTAAGCACTGTATAATATAAAACTTGCAGCTATTATCACATTTCTTAGCTTCCGTTTTCATTGCCTCATCTTCGTAATCTATCTCTTCAATTTCTTTTTCTACAAATTTCTAAACACTTTTTTCTTGTAATAAAGTCAACATTCGGAACTTCCAAGTGTGATAATTATTAGCCGTTAAACATCAATATAGAACGTATTTTACTTCCCACAGTAGACAAAAAGCTATTTGATATTTAAGGAATGCATTACACCATTTCTCAACAAAAACCAATAACGCCAATAAAAGCAATAACAAAGCTGAAGTACGCCGTAGTTTGGTCTTAATCTTAGTCCTAAAAGTTCAATATTACGAACTTTCAAGGTCAGGATCCTTAAGACTAATACTAAGTTGGGGAATTGTATGAACACAAACATTAATTGCATATGGCTGAACTTTTTAAGGTTAAGACTAATACTAAGTTAGGACTAAGGAAAGCTGACTGAACCAACCATAATGTACATATAATCATTGTTATATGTAGGGAATGACAGGTGTGTTGACAGTGACAATTATTAGAAAAAAAGACGTTTTGAGGATAAGACGTGTATATGAATAGTATATTATGACACTAGTGCATAATCAAGCTTTTAAAGCACGAGTAACGAGTTTAAAGCCACGATCCGAAGTGGAGTGGCTTTAACGTTACGAGTGCTTTAAATACATTTATGTTGTGCAATCAAATGTAATAGAACTTTCAATCTTTAATGCGTAGTTTTTGTGATGATTTTTGTGTACTGAAATATGGAATGTAAAAACGTATAAGTAAAACAAGAATTTGGAAAAGCCGTTAATAGTGCTATATTGTGTATAATCCTGTCAACACGTAAAAAGAAAAACGATGTGACTTTTACTAAATATTTGTTAACCATGAAAGCAATTGAAATGATTTTGGTCGCATTGCAAGCAAATAGGTACAGCATCTACACGAAATGACGAAAATTGGTGAATATGCTTCGTTCAGGGAGATGACAGTCCTCTTCGTGATAATATATTCTTGACTATAAATGGTTATGCTATACAAGTATTCATTGACAGCGGAAGTAATCTGAACTTGTTAAAAGCCAGCAGTTAGGTGCAGATGGGAGTGCCAAAATTTGATAATACTTTTGTTTTGGTAAAAGGATTAGGAATGCGCCATGTTACGCGCGCACGACACACGCAGGGCGCGCGCGAGGCGGCTATCGGTTTCAAAAACGGAGACGAAAATAAAAGTAAATAAAATAAGAAAAGACACACGGAAAGATATTCGGAATGGTGTTAGGCACCAACACTTTCGATACCTTTCTACCTGATGGTGGGGGTTGAATCCTCGAAGGCGGCTTATCTCAGTAAAGACAGTCGTGGGAACAGATGTTAAAAAGGGTGCGCCACTGTTTTCTCTATTATCTCCGAGATTCAACAGATACTTACCCCGGAAAACAGAAGGCAAGTAAGTAGTTCGAGGTAGTTCGATAATGTCAAACGCAAGTAAATTTAAATATTTGGAAATGGACTATATATGTATTATACTACGGTTTCTGATACGAAATTGGAATGGGTCGTGCGTTGGGTTCGCGGATACGCCTACAATTTCTATTATTTTTTTTTAACAATTAAATAACAATAAAAATAACCAATAAAAAAAATCTGTTTATTTTATTTTTGAAAAATGAAATCAAAAAATTGAAAACCAGATACGATTTAAATGTAATTTTGTTAATGACTAAATTAGTTTATACAACTACTTATACTTAAAAAGGAGGAAAAATGCTTCACGATTAATATTATGGTCTGTGACTACCCGATGTCGCTGATAACAATTCAAATAACTAGCTATGCTATACGTAGGCAACCCATTAATCAAGTAGAATCGGAAATCAGAACTCGCCCCCTTGACAAAATGTTTACACAATTAATAGATCAATCAGTAGATAATCAAAAAAAAATCAAATAAATACAAAATACAGGAAGAACTCAATAACACGAGGATGATCTTTATTTCTGACTAACCTTTTCGGTCCGGGATGTTCTACGGTGGGTTGACTTGACAGCTTTTGATGGGAATTCTCGAGGAGAGGGTGTTTGGAAACCGAAGGAAGATCAATTCATCATTTGTCAAGACAGTTCGGGAAATATTTTTCTGGTTAGTTTTAAATCTCAAATTCACCTTTTTAAAAAAAAAATATTACATATATCTCGTGAGACAACGTTTAAACTGGTTTTTAGGTTAGAATTCTGAAGTTTAACCTTTTAAAAAAAACTACTGGATCAAAAGTAAGATTAGGAATTTTATCGGAGCTCAAAAATTGTACGTATGTATGATTTGAAAGTTAAAAACGTATCTACTGTTTGTTTCTATGGAAATTAATAAGAAAATCTGCAAATTCAAGGCTGTGATTGGTGGAAATGCGGTGTGATTAAAAAAAACAAATGAACATCGTTTTTCCTTTTAAAACACTGGAAAATATTTCGAAAATCTCTTTTTGGATAAGAAAATGAAGTGGAAAAACGAAGTCTCCGGGTAAAAATAGGTCTATATTCGGAATTTCGCAAATTAAAGATGTTTCCTTTTTTAAATAAAATGTACCTGTCAGCTCCAATGTTAAATAGAAAATTCTCTTTTAAATGGAAATTTGCTGGTGAAAACATGGTGTAAAACGTGTTGTTGAATACCTAAGATCATTCTCAAACCTAGTCTGTTACCTGCGAAATGTTATTCAGCGAGTTCTAGAATCTGATTTTATCAGTGAGTTTTAAAAAATGCTAACGGGTTTTTCTTTAATTTTTCCCACTCTTTCACAATATTATTTACAGTTTAATTATACAATCATAATTCTTACTACTAAGGTTTGAGTTTCTGATATACCGGATTTTATGGGCATGGTAATTGGAAATTCCCTCGGAAAGGATGCAAATTTGACATATCAACGTATAAGACTCGGATTAGAACGTTTTGTAAAGTAAGTGTATTCTTTCTGTATTTTTGACCCAGTGTTTGTGTCGTGTGAGTGGTTGTACGATGAGCTGAATGGTGTCAGACGTCTTAGAACTCCGAGTGCAATGCGAAACTGATCGTCCTTATCGTTTCAGCTCGGAAATCCTAAGCTGGACCTTCACCTAAACAGACAATCGCATGTGTCGTGGCTAGAGTGTATAGTACTGTACCAGGACAGTATATATCTAGGAACACACTATACCAGTTCCAATCTGCAGACTGTTACCTCACATAAAATTCTTACATGTTTATGTCAATTCAAATTAGTTGGAAATATAATAATACAGATTGAATCATGCAAGTATACTAGGTGGTAAATAATTTAGAAATATATTATTTTATATCTCGAGCAAAATATGTCGAGTACTTTACGAAAACCAAAAATTGTGTGAAACAAATGAATTATATCTACTCAATTTTACCAAGAATAAATTAACAGTTTGGAATTTAAAAAGAAAAGTTACATTTTTAATCAATAAAAGAAACTTTAACATTAACTTACGTTTTACATGCAAACAAAGGAAAATAAATAATGAACTTCAGCAATTTAAGCCGATGGCTTATCCAGTGATTATTATAGTGACTCGAATAAAATAAATGAAATGAATGTGACCTGTAGAGATGTCGAAGGACCTCTTCGGAAGCTTCACAAGGGATTTGCTGGGCGAGCTACTATAAATGTTGTTCGGAGTATCTGGGACCTTAAGATACTTTATTCCAGAATTCAGGGGATGGTGGTGATGTACCAAACAGTCTTACTAGGTAGGTAATCGAGACGTAAACCAGTCGTTAGCCAAAAATTGTAGAATATAATTTGTAACGAGGTTACAATAAGATTCTAACTGAAAGTTACATCAACAGCTTCGTAACCGTAAAGTGATACTAAAAGCTCCTAAAATATGAAAAGATAAACGGAAAATTAGAAAAAGCAAAAATGGCGTAACATGTGACTAAGAACTCACCTCCTCCATCCGTTTTCAACTGAAGCATTCAAACGAAGGAACAATAGTTCTTAAGACAATCTAAGAGGTAGTTTGTTCCCTTGGGTCAATTAAATCCACTAAACTAGTGATACTCCTTCATAGATCAAAAATACCAAGCCACAAGGTTCAACCGTAGATAAGATCCTATACGTATTGTTCACATCAACGCCGAGAGGGAAGTGACTTCAAGAACGGAAATAGACGATACCACATGAAATCGTCCGACAGCAGGGAATTATAAAATGAATTAGGGAATTTTTCAAACTAACGGTTGGCTATGCTGAGAAACGAACGCGAAAGACAGAACCTAAATTCAGATAATAACAAATATTTGACATCTAACCTTGACAAACGTATTGAAAATGAATTCGAAGAGAATTACTTATGAAACAGGTAAATATACTTTCAAAACTAAAGGAGTGCCATGAAATACGACCGGAAGAATCCGAGTTAAACTGAATTTACAGGTTATTATGAAGATCATCAAGAAGAAATCATTATATTGACAACTTGCAACTGCTTATTAAAACGAACAAGGGGAAATAATAAGTAAACCACTGACTTACCATAAGGAAAAATGAGAGAAACACATGAAATACATATTTAATGAACTGTCGAAGGAATTAGAAGTCAGATCGAAGCATATCGGAATCTGAAAACTATATATCGTAAGGTAAATGAACATTTACTCGTAACAGTGCGAGAACAGGCGTGAGCGAACTGGAGAAAGCATTGCTATAAACTTCCAGCAATATAGAACAACAACTTCAACAGAACGCACAAGTCTTGGAACAAATGGAACAAAAACTACTAGAAAATTCCAAAAGTTTGGAAGATCGACTACTAGAGAATACAGAATCTCTCGAGAAAACAATGGATCAGAAAATTCTAGAGAATACCAGATTGCTGGAAGAGAAATTTGCAGGAAAATTCGAACACTAAACAATTTAACCCACTGAACACCAAACAAGTTTTAACTAAAAACACCGACGCGTTTCAACAGCAATGCTGTTTTATTATCGCCTTGATAATGACAGCATTGCTGTTGAAACGCGTCGGTGTTTTATTATTGCCTTGATAATGACAGCATTGCTGTTGAAACGCGTCGGTGTTTTTAGTTAAAACTTGTTTGGTGTTCAGTGGGTTAAATTTTTTAGTGTTCTACTTCTGCACCAAGAGATCCAGTGAAGAACTTAGGAAAATTCGAGAGGATAGAGGAGTTAATGGGTCATATAAAGTTGCCAGTGGCCAATGATCGTGTGTTCGAGAAGGAATTTATGCCTGCACCCATCATTGTAAAAGAAGAAGCTGGAACTGTCTTGAAGATCAGTGTCAAACCAGCAACTTTCGATGGAAAGACATCATGGGCAACTTATCTAACACAATTTGAAGCAGCTGCGGAAGCAAATGCCTGATTCGCTGGAGAAAGGTACCGCTTTAGTTATAGCCCTAAGAGGTGATGCCAGCGACATTCTGCAGGCACTACCTTCTGAATAACAGAAAGACTATACGCAGCTTGTGAAACGATTGAAGATGAGATATGGCCACTCACATTTGAAACAAGTTTACCATACCCAACTGAAGAGCCGGTTACAGAAGAGAAACGAAAATCTTCAGGAGTTTGAGGCAGATATTACTCGCCTGGTTCGACTGGTCTACCCAATGGCGCCAGATAACTTTATGGAGCACTTGGCTGTTCAGACATTCATTGATGGTCTTCGAGACATGGATACGCAGCAAGCACTGAGACTGGTGCGTGCGAAGACTCTGATCGAAACTTTGTCACGTGCTCTTCAGTTCAAAACTGCCAAACTAGCTTCTCGAGGTCCTGTTCGTGCATGTGCTATTGACGTCCATGAAAATGATGAATTTGTGGAACAAGTGGTCCGCAGAATTATGAACCAGATCCAGCCAAAGAAACGAGTTGTCCGATGCTGTAAGTGCGGGGAAGTAGGTCACATTCAAAGTAAATGTGGGAAAGTGACTAGGAAGAAGTCGCCTGAGCAGCCGGGAAACTAAAATGGGTCGATAAGCAGGGGCAATCATCGATCCAGTACCAAGCAGCCCTAAGGGCAGTTGTTCGGATCACATCATTATAACACCAGATCAACGGCTTGTATGTGGATGCCACTATGGACGGAAGGACTCATGCTTGCTTGCTCGATACTGCATCAACGAAGACCATAGTTCGACCCGATTTAATTGCCAACCCAAAGAAGTTACTTCCCACTAGATGGGGACTTAGAACCGCAACTGGAGAGACAGCTTCTGTAGCAGGTGAAGTAGATGGTAAGCTCACTATGGGATCAATTTCAATCCAACATCGCGTCCTAGTGGCTGACGTCCAAGAAGAAATCATTTTGGGCATGGACGTTATGAATTCCTACGGTTTCCAGTTGGACCTGAAGCAAGGAATTCTAAAGATCAATAACGAAGAGCTCGTCCTTCATGGGAAAAATGATCGGTCAATACGTGTCGTGGTAGAAGAGAATGCTACTTTGAAGGGACAATGTGAGACAGTGTTGATGGCCTGTATGGAAGGCGATTTTTCTAATGGGGTGTCATCCTGATGGAACCAAATACGGATGATGACAAGGTAGGCCGTGGCATTGTAGTTGCCAAAGCACTATTAAGGACTCGGAAGACAGTACCGGTGAGGGTAATGAATGTGAATTATTATCCTGTAAACCTAGAGAAGGGTACTGTTCTGGGATTGTGTTGCTCCGTGTCGGCCGTCGTCTACCGTACAAATTCTGAAATGGACAAACCTACCAGAATTCCAGAGAAACTCCTGAAGTTGGTAGACTCCGCTTGCCAAGGATTAAGAGAAGAGGGAGCAATGTCAAGTTGAAAACCTGATACACCGATATCAAGATGTCTTCGAAACCGGAAATAGTTTAAAAGGAAAGACCAATATAGTCAAGCACAGAATAAACACTGGTGACGCGGTTCCAATTCGACAGGGACCTAGAAGACTTCCGTTGGCCAAACGTTCAGAAGCTGAGGAAGTAATGAAGGAAATGGAAAGAGAGAGCGTAATCGAGCCATCAAATAATCCATGGGCTTCGCCAGTAGTCCTTGTAAGGAAGAAAGATGGATCCACCAGGTACTGTGTTGACTATCGTCGTTTAAACAGTGTGACTAACAAAGACAGCTACCCCTTGCCCAAGAATTGACGACACTTTAGATACCTTGGGAGGAACCGAATGGTTCTCAACAATCGATCTGAAAAGTGGCTATTGGCAAGTAGGGATGGACCCAGATGACAAAGGGAAAACTGCCTTCACGATAGGTACAGGACTTTGGCAATTCACAGTAATGCCCTTTGGCTTGTGTAATGCTCCCGCCACGTTTTAACGGCTCATGGACACTGTGTTGAGAGGACTATCATGAAATACTTGCTTGGTATATCTTGACGACGTGATTGTGTGTCACCTTGTCCGCAAGGAGGTCAATTATCTTGGACACGTGGTCTCGAGAAAAGGAGTTGCAGTTGACTCAAGAAAGGTGAGAGCTGTCGAGAAATGGCCATTGCCCAAAGCATGAATTGCGGAGCTGCCAGATGGGAATTATTGGCAGTAGTTAAATCCATTGAGCACTTTTACAAATATTTGTATGGACAGAAGTTTCTGATTCACACTGATCATGCCACCCTGAAATGGCTTCTGCAATTTAAGAATCCCGAAGGACAAGTAGCCAGATGGATTGAGCGGATGCAAGAATATAACTTCGAGATTGAACACCGAGCGGGACTAAAACATGGAAATGCGGATGCTCTTTCCAGGAGACCATGTCCAGAAGACTGTCGACACTGTAACAGAATCAAAGACAAGTCCACTAACGCTTCGAGAACTACTGTAGTTGATAATCAGTGGCAACCTGACAATTTAGGCGCAGACCAAGAGGCAGATCCTGTTCTCGCAGTCTTACTAGATTGGAAGAAGAATAAGCGAAGGAAGTTGCTCCCATTCGCAGGAAGTAAAATCATATTGGGCACAATGGGAATCCTTGGTCGTGGAGAATAACCTGCCGAAACGTATCCTGGAGAACCCTAATGGTTCAGCTAAGAAACTGCAAACGGTGGTCCCCAAGAAAAGGATATCATAAATATTGCAAGAGCTCCACAATCGTACTTCTGGAGGGCATTTTGGTGTTCATAAAACCCTGGTGAAAGTGCGCCAGAGGTTCTATTAAGTGAATTGCTCACGCGACGTCAAGGAGTGTTGCAGGAAATGTGCCAACTGCGCTGGGAGTAAGCGATCCCAGAGGCGCCGACGAGCGCCAATACAATGTGCGAAGCCCATTCGAGAGAATCGCCATAGATACTATTGGCCCTTTTCCAAAAAACAACAGCGGAAACAAATATATCATCGTAGTAATGGACTATTTCTCCAAGTGGGTCGAAGCTTTTGCCCTTCCCAACCAAGAGGCGGCGACGGTGGCAGATGATATCGTGAAGAAGTTGGTCAGTCGTTTTGGCGTACCTTTGGAGCTCCATTCTGATCAAGGGCGGAACTTCGAATCCAACCTCTTTGAGAGAATGTGCGAACTACTGGGCATCCGAAAAAGAGAACAACCCCTTTACACCCACAGTCGGATGGAATGGTAGAGAGAATGAACAGGACCATGATCAAGTACTTGTCCAAGGTAGTGTCCGAACATCAAAGGGATTGGGACGAACACCTACCATTATTTCTGATGGCGTACCGAGCATCGATTCAAGAGACAACTGGGCAATCACCAGCAAGCGTGCTGTTCGGCAGGGAATTGAGGCTGCCATGTGATTTGAATTTCGGCGGTAGGCCTGGTGAAGATGTCGCAGGGGAGGATTATGTTACCACCCTTCGTCGAAGGCTTGACGATATCCACGAGCAAGTACGACATAACATTCAAGATGCCAGCGATCGCATGAAAGACAACTACGACGTTAGCGCTGAAAATGGTGGTCACCGAGCAGGAGACATGGTTTGGCTGTATAATCGGCAGAGTCGACGAGGCTTGTCCCCGAAACTCCAGAAACATTGGGAAGGACCATATGAGATACCTACTGAAGCGAACGATGTAGTAAACTAAAGGTTGTTCACTTCAACCGATTGGCTCCCTATTCTGGAGATAACGAAGAAAATGCTGACATACGCATGATGGACGCCCTCTACATGGACCCCAGTTTTGAAGATTTCATGGAGGGATATTCCGAGTCCGGAAAGGCCAGATTTGGGGTAACCACCGAGAAGCGTCAACAATCAAGTTTTAACAATACCAACAGGAGCCTACGAAGTAACTGATATTGAAGAGTTTTTACACAATTCTTTAGCCCTGAATATCGGTAACAAAACTGCTGTAATTTCTCTAAAACCTAACAATAGTACACAACAATGTGAAATAAGCAGCAACTTTTCCATCGACTTTACGAAATCTGATTCTATTAGGAGGATTTAACAAAAAGGTGCTTCAACCAAAGTGATCACCATTCACGTGGAGTATAATATAGTCACAGCAGCCTACTACGATGGACGTTTATCACATACGTTATTCGAATTCGCCCCTTCAGTGGAGCCCGGATTTAGCATCAATATTGAACCTAAAAATATTTTTTACCTTCCAATTAATACTACATGCATCGACAACATTTCTCACCGATTACTGGATCAAGACGGTAATTCGGTAGTTTTTCGTGGTGAGGATATAGTTATTAGATTGGAATTAAAGAAATATGGGATTGGATTTTAATCGCTATAAAAACTCCGTTATCCTCATTGCTCAGCAGTCGTGGAGGCGGCGTTAATCAGTTAACACGTGAAAATCGTGATTTCCTTGTATCGTTGGGGTTTCAAATAAAAAATAATGGATACGCTCGACATATTCCAAGGTCTTCAATTCGACAAAGCAATAACCAAGAAACAACTCCATACCTATTATCCTAGAGTGAGTAATTTTAAAACGAGCGATGAAATACGCATTTCTATTCAACATCAAGATGTGTATACACTGCCATCGGGAAGTTTTATTTATATCGAGGAGAGATTTAAGCCCGATGTACAGTGCGTATTAGGGATTACAATGTACAGTCTATTTCTAAAGTAATGTCTCCCCCAACCGTCGGGTTCATATCCATAATACCTTCCACTTAACGTATTGTATTCATCGGATCTCTTCGGTTAAGAAAGAGGCCACAGGGGATACAAAACAGACGTGTATATAACCTGTGAAATTATAATTTTAAATCTCGATATGTGTATTTACCTGCCAGCGGTAGAATATAGG
The DNA here is from genome assembly GCA_023690525.1 of Holotrichia oblita. NCBI lineage: Eukaryota > Metazoa > Arthropoda > Insecta > Coleoptera > Scarabaeidae > Holotrichia > Holotrichia oblita. The sequence continues at coordinate 12,816,388 of CM043024.1, forward strand.
ACTTTATTAAACCCTACTTTTATACCTGTGATGGTCAGTTTGCCTAAACATGTAATATATAACGTATATTTTTATTTATTGTTAGTTTTTCAGACTTTTATTAGAGACAATTTTTAATGTATATTATATTTGAATATTAAGATAATATTCATTTTATTGAGGAATACACCTTTATTGACAAATCTTACAAGAAATCCGTCCCAACAAAGATCTTTTTTATGGAAAAACAATTAACTGATATATTGCAAATCCACTATTACCCTTTTAATAGTATCGTTTCGAAGAGTCTGTAACCTCGTTAATCTATTTCTAACTACAAAATGCAATATTTTGTAATTATGGTTTTAAATAGAGTAGATAGATGATAATGCAGTTAAACTATAAACCTGCTTACATTAATGCCTACTTTGTCATTATAAAATATAAATTTATAACATAATAGTGCTTAATCTTTAAAATCATTGAATATATACCTAAATATCGGAATTAGATATTGATTAATTTATATTTAATTAATTTTCTGTGTTTAATTATAAGTGGATTAAATAAATCGGTTCAAATCAATTTCTCCTCTGTTTAAGGTGGTGGAACCTAATGTGAGATTTTAATAAAAAATTGAATTTACTGTTGATTATTGTAGGGAAACATAATACAATAGACAAAATAACACTTTCTTTAATAGATATGTTAATTATTAGAAAAATCTTGTAGACTCGGCAAATATATGAGCGCTCGTCAATCTTCAAGAGGCTGTTCATAATGTTTGGGAAAATCTTCGTGGGCAAAATTATTGGAAAAATATCGTGAACTCTGTATATTGCTATATTTATATTATTAATGTTTTGGAAAAATTCTTAGATAATCTAAATTTTTTTACACTGAGAGAAAGGTATTGCACAGAAACGACAACAATCTGTATGTTATTACAGGTAAAATAAAGATTACAAGAAACACTAAGATTATAATACGTTTAGTAACAAATACAATAATTTTCTTTATTGGTAAACCATTTTGCTTGTTTAAAAAAATGCAAACGCGTGCGTAATGCGTGTTTTAAAGTTACTCGGGGCAACGTCAACAATTCAAAAATAAGTCAAATATAAATGTCAACTAATCGATCTGACAAAACAACCTTTTACAAATAAAAAGTTATTGATAAATGTGTCAAAAACTGTCATGAGATATTTTATAATAATTTTATCGAAAAAACTCTTACTTTAAAGGAATATGAAATGTGCAATTGATATTATATGAAAGATTAAATCCTCGGTGTTTTAAATCAGAGACACCAATCTGCACTTGCTATATTTGATCGCACCTATTTTAATGACCCTATTATCTACTCATACTTCAATATTGTTCTTTCTTATTGTTGTAAAATACATTCTCGTATTGGGCATTATAATTATTATACCGGTGCAGATATATTTCTCCCAGTTATGCGAAAACGAGTAACCAAAATGACAGATGTCAAAATAAGTAGTAAGTAAGTATGTAAAACAAATAAGCTAAGCACCCTTGCTTCCGTAAATTGACGTATCTGAGCATTTTAAGTACGGAGGCTGATTAAATCGTTAGAACTTATTCACCTTCCATTTTAGGTATGGGAACACCTAATATAGATTAAAAGATAATCTTTTGTAAAATCAGAATATCTAGCATTTAAAAAAAGCGGCTTTCCGAAGTTTGAAGTTATTTGTAAGCAACACTGAAAAAACAAAACTACTAAACATCATTTATTGAGTTGGGTTCATTAATACAACAACAAAAATTATAGTATGGATAAATTTATTTATTATATTGAACAACCTTATTTATTAGTCATACTGCTTAATAAATCAGTTTATCATATTAATAAAATGCCGTTTATTACTTACTCAAACAAGAAATTATAAATTACTGGGTTAATATAATGCAGCAGCTTATTAATTTAATAAAATATTTTATTAGTTTCTATTTCTTTCAGTTTACTTATAACAAGTTAAATCTTTTAATAAATGTGTTTATTAAAATTATTAAAGTATTGAGTGTTTGCAATCATTTCACTTTATTAATACAATAAACGCATATACGTTGTATTGATAACTAGGTTCGTCGGACGAATTTTAATAAAAAAATTATTGAATTAATGTACTTTTTAATTATATTTGTGTACATTTTTCGTTCAGTGAACTGTTTTTAAACACGCTGTGTTACAGAAAATAACTTCAAACTCTGTATAACTACACGATATCAGCTGTGTGTATGCAAAATTTCATTTGTCTCTTCTGCTCCTATGTGACGTAATATCACTATAAAGTAAGATCGGTATCTGTCACTTTTTTCTTTAATTGCGAATAACTCAGAAGGAATGGTATCATATTTAGGTATAGCGTATGATACATGAAATATGTGTAAAATGTATCTTAGAAGCTGATTTTGTAATTAAATTTATAGCATGCTATTTAAAATATCGAAGTTGATGCCCACTTTCGGTTAACAGAAATTCAAATTCAATATTTTTATACAAAAATATTTTCACGTAATACTTCATATTCAACCATATTCGACTACAAAATTTAGTTTCAAAATCCCGTTTCGTTTGTATAATACTTAACGGCATATTAAAAATAGGCCGTTCTCACCAATAACCCCGTATATCAGTTATATGTTTTTACTATAAAAGAGATCCTTGTTGGGACGGATTTCTTGTGAGATTTGTCCATCAATAAACGTGTATGCCTCAATAAAATCAGTAGATATTATTTTAATATTCAAATAAGTATGTTATAATGTGTATTAAAAATTGTATCTAATAAAAGTCTGGAAGACTAACAATAACTAAATGTTTACGTTATATATTGTGATGTTATCGGGTTCGAACGAAACGATATTCGGTTTAAAACGATATATTAATTAATTAAACACTTAATACTAACAATACAAACAAATAACACGAAACTAATTAACTATATAAGTGCAGAATATTTATCTTTCGGATTTATATTGATTTATGTCTTCGCGACGCGCACGTTCTTCAGTCAAGACTCGCTTCCTCTGCTAGATGACCCATTTATATATGCCTCGGTGATTAATTCTCGATCATTCTATATCGATCTGGACAAGTTCGGGAGGATTACTCATCGGTCGCCGGCCAGGGTGGGTGACGTCATGATCACGCGTTGCGTTGCCTCATCACACTGCCCCCTTCTTAGGTTTGTTTCGTCCCGAAACATCTCCAAAGGGCGATGGCGAAATCGGCAGACGGACCCTCGATTACACGCGGAGGTGGCAGAGAAAAAACAATCCACCGTCTTGGTTGGTTTACGGAGCTCAGGCTGGTAGCTACAGACCATAACCTCCACGCCATTACGTTGGAACACGTCTTCCACCATGCTTCTTACAACTCTCCAATTCAGGCGATCCAGGCCACACCCCAATTTTGGTATCGCCAGTTTCAAAAGGTCTTGTTCCAGAATTTGTGCTTGTAGGTCTATCAGCGAGTCCCACAAAGCCTTATAGGTTGGCTTCTGGCTAGATAGTGTAACAAACTGTTACCCAAGAAGAAACAAATTTCAGTTTTACCATTACGTTTATTTAATTAGTAGAAATTTTAAGTTTTATTTTCCGAATTAAAATCATTATTTTTGTACATACCTGTATATTCATATTTTCACGACTTTTGGAAAAGAGTATACAATTTGTGAAGCGTTCCGCGCAGGCTCTACGACATGGCAGGGGTCACTCAAACCCTGGACACCGTGAGACACCAAAAGAGGTTGAGAACATCGTCACAATAGTTCTTTGGTCACCAGATATAAGACGCTTGGGCGTGGTTCGTAATATGCAGAGCCTCCCCGATGACGGGTTTCTGCTCACGTAGCTCATATTATTATTTTGCTATATCTCCGTCTAAACTCTTCTGCAATTCCTCTGGACATCCGCAATTCTCGGGCCACACAGTGGGCTGGTGCATAATCCGCTGGTACCGTGAATAGATCCTGTTGTTTCTCGATAGTGACCCCGAATCGAGCCTTTCTTGAACCAGAATATTCCTCCATGAAGTCTACATAGGTCGGTTCCGGGAGATGAGGAACCATCTGGCATACTTCTTCTTCGCGATTAGCATCGCAATACGGGGCCAGCCTGTTACTGTGCACTACTCTCGGTTTACTTTGCGGAGTTCGTTGAATGCGGTAAATAATATCGTTTATGCGCTTTACGACTAGGTATGGTCCCTCCCAGTTCTTCTGGAGCTTTGGAGATAGGCCGCGTCGGCTTTGTGGGTTTTATAGCCATACCAAATCTCCTATCTGGTAACCGCCTCTATCTGCGTTAATGTCGTAGCTTTCTTTCATTCGGTCGCTGGCATCTTGGATATTGCGGCGTACCTGTTCGTGAATATCGTCCAGCCTCCGCCAAAGTTTACTAACGTAATCTTCTCCCGCCAAATCTTCGCCTGGTTTACATCCAAACTTTAAGTCACATGGTAGCCTTAGTTCTCTTCCAAACAGTACATTGGCCGGGGACTGACCAGTCGATTCATGGATAGACGCTCGATACGCCATGAGGAATAAGGGTAGGTGTTCATCCCAGTCTCTTTGGTGTTCGGAAACTACTTTCGACAAATGCTTGATCATCGTTTTATTCATTCGTTCCGCAATTCCGTCGGATTGTGAATGTAACGGGGTGTTTCTTGTTTTCCATATCCCCAGAAGTTCGCATAAATTCTGGAAGAGTCCTGACTCGAAGTTGCGCCCTTGATCCGAATGTAGTTCCAAAGGGGCCCCGAAGCGACTCACGAACTCCTCCGAACCATAACGTCTGCGATGGTTACAGCTTCTGATTCGGTAGAGCATAGGCCTCAACCCACTTCGTAAAGTAGTCCATTACCACTACTATGTACTTGTTCCCATGTTCAGTTTCTGGGAAAGGCCCTGCGACATCGATGGCGATTCCTTCGAACGGACTTCCCACATTGTATTGACGCATTGGGGCGCGTCGGCGTTTCTGGGGCCCATTGCTGGCGGCACAGGTGACACACTTTCGGCACCATTCCTTTACATCTCGGGCGTAGTTTACCCAATAGAATCTCTGGCGTACCGTTTCCAGTGTTTTGTGCACGCCGAAATGACCTCCGGAAGAGCCATTATGGAGCTGTCGCAATACGTCTGGTATCTTCTCCTTAGGGATTACCATTTGCATTCTTCGCTGTGTTCCATCCACATTTTCCAATATTCGTTTAAGGAGTCTGTGTTCTATCATCAAGGAATCCCATTGCGCCCAATACGACTGCAATTCTTGTGAACAAGGAGCCACTTCCTGCCAGGACGGTCTTTGCCCAGTCTGCTTCCATTCCAGCAGAGTTCCCAGGTTTTGATCTGCTTCCTGGACCGCTCGCAAGTTGTCAGGTTGCCACTGGTCGTCAACAACGGTAGTTCTAAGTGTGTTGGCCGCTTTATCCTCTACCTTGTTGCAATGCTTACAGTTTTCTGGGCATGGTCTTCTTGAAAGGGCGAAATCATCGTTTCGATGTTTCAATCCAGCTCTGTGTTCAATGTCGAAGTCATATTCCTCCAGCCTCTCAATCCATCTAGCTATCTGGCCCTCAGGACTCTTAAAGTTCAAGACCCATTTCAACGCAGCATGGTCAGTCCGGATGGCAAATTTCCTGCCATACAAGTATTTACAGAAGTGTTTGACTGACTTGACTACTGCCAATAATTCACGACGTGTCACGCAATAGTTCCGTTCTGGTTTCGGTAGGGTCTTGCTAAAGTACCCAATAACCTTTTCCTGTCCATCCTGTACCTGGGATAATATTCCTCCTATGCCAACATTACTGGCATCCGTGTCCAGGATAAATTTTTCCTTCGGCAAAGGGTAGTTCAAAACGGGCGCGTTTACCAGGATTTCCTTCAGAAGGTCGAAAGATGATTGGCATTCGAGACTCCAACTAAATGGTCTATTTTCTGTTAGTGGAGTTAACAGTTTTGCAATGTTGGCAAATCCCGGAACGTATCGCCGATAGTAAGTGCATAGTCCAGAAGCTTCTCAACTCATGTTTGTCCTTGGGTATAGGCCATTTTTCCACTGCTTCCACTTTTGCTGAGTCGACTGCAATTCCTCTTTCCGAAACCACATGACCAAGATAATTCACTTTATTGCAGAAAAGGTGATACATCTTGGGACTCAATTTCAGGTTAGCGTCTCGCAACCTCCGAAATACCTGCTCCAAATTCTTTATGTGATCTTGGAACGTCTTTCCAACTACAATAACATCATCCAGATACACCAAGCAGGTATCCCATGATAGTCCCTTCATCACTGTGTCCAAGAGTCGCTCAAAAGTGGCAGAGGCGTTGCATAATCCAAACGGCATAACGGTAAATTGCCACAGACCAGAACCCATCGTGAATGCGATCTTTTCTCTATCACTTGGTTCCATACCAACTTGCCAATAACCACTTTTCAAATCAAGAGTGGAGAACCATTTGGCACCAGCCAATGTGTTGTAATGTTTTTAATACGTCTTGTATGGTTCGCAGAGACTACTCTGAATAAAGTGTATATGTATAGCATGTGCTTTGTGTGAACGTGTCTCTGTGGCTCCGTAGAATTTCTTTGTTTGCGGCGGTATTTTTGCGTAATCAAATTTGGTTTTTGCATTGTGCTACTGAATTTATACGTAGTGCACACAATGCCGCTTACGCGGGAGCAAATCGCAGACATATTCCAAAAGAATATGAAAATTGGTATTACCGAGGATAATTTAGATCGGTGCCATCGAGTGGGCCGACCGGGAACCTTTCCTCGTAGTATTATAGTAAAATTTACAAGTTACAAATACAGGAATGAGATTATGAAGTGTAAGAAACTACTAAAAGGTACGAAAATCGTAGTTACGGAAGACCTAACAAAGACCAGGTATCAATCTTTGAAATTAGCACGGCAGAAGTATGGAAGAGGAAACGCCTGGTCGATCGATGGAATGCTTTATTTGAAGAAGAACGGGAAAACTGTGAAGATGAATACTCTAGAGGATTTTAATAAAGTATAGATAAGTATTGTACTCTGTCCATAATTATGTATTTAGTTATTACTATTGGGCTATTGTTATCTCTTACATATGCGTATTATTATTACTGAATCGGAGCGGCATTCGCGCTTTCACGTTTATATTTTTGCTTTGTCTTTTATTTGCTATTTTGCTTGAGCTTTACCTACATATATTGTTGCGTTGCAAGTGTGTAACTTATATCTTATTTGTTTTATCTTTTTTTTTTGTTGTAAATTGAAAACTGAGAGCAGTTGACTCTTGGCATTGTATATAGGGAGTAGTTAAATTTAGGCACACTAGAAAATATTTCTTTTTTTGCTATTTATTAATTTTTGTTATTTGTGTTACTTTGCATATATTTCCACACCAATTATACATACATATATACCATATTACGCATACACGTGTATTAGATGAACTCTGATGTAAATGTTTGTTATCAGAATGTGAGAGGGTTACGATCCAAAACAAATTCTGTTCATCATACTATTTTGTCTAATAACTATGATGTAATACGTATGGTTGAAACGTGGCTGGACAATGACATTTTTGATGCCGAGATTTTCGATGACCGATATGTTGTATATAGGAGGGACCGTGTGGGTCAGAGAGGGGTGGAGTGCTGATTGCCGTGAAAAAGAAATTTGTGTCTTCTCTCCATTTTACTCATGATAGTCTTGAGACAATATTTGTTAAATGTAAAATAAGAGGCAAATATTTCTTAATAAATGTTGCGTATTTTAAGCCTAATTCAACACTAAATGAATACTTGCAATATTTTGACATATTTGAGGGATTTACTGACTTATTGAATGATCATAGTATTTTCGTGGCTGGAGACTTTAATGTTTCTTCAATAACTGATACGTCGTATGAATTACTATCGGGCAACCGTTTATGTCAATCCCTCGCGCATTTTATAAATTTGTTTAATTTAAGTTCCTTAAACTCCGTTAAAACCTGAATAGAAGAACTCTGGACTTGATCCTGGCTGATGTTGATGCCTCTGTGGAGGCGGCCACTGCCCCGCTTGTTCCTCTGGATGTGCATCATCCTGCGTTATGTGTGAGGTTTGCATCGATAAGTCGTAGTAATTGCACAAATTCTTTAGATCAGAGCATGTATTATAACTATGCCAACGCTGATTTTTATGCTTTATACACTTCTTTAAATCGTTGCAGCTGGAATACGGTAATTAGCCATTGTGATGTTAATAAATCGCTTGATGCTTTCTACGGTATTTTGTATAATATTCTAAATCAGTGCGTCCCAGTAAAGCGTTTCAATTGCAACAAAAACTTTCCAGTATGGTTTAATAAAGAAATAATCAATCTAGTACAGTGAAAGAAATATCATCACTCACGAAGACATAACCCGTTTAATTTGGGTAAATTCCGTTTCTATAGAAATCAATTAAAAACTAAAATTGAACAAGTCTCTCTCTTAAGTCTAATCCGAATAATTTTTGGACTTTTATAAACAATAAACGTCGAGGTCTACAATCTTCTCAGTACTTGGTTTATAATAACGAGACTTACTGTGGCAATGATAACATAGCGCAGGGCTTCGCTGACTACTTTTGCACTAATTTTACCGAACCATCGGGATATGGTGTAGATTTTGGTAATGGGACGAATGATTGGAACTTCAGTGTAGGTGGAATTGACAATGGAGATATTCTAAATGCAATTAAAAAATTAAAGTCAAAGCGATCTATGGGTCTCGATAATATACCTGCTTATGTATACAAGGGTTGTGCTGAATTACTTCTGGTTCCTTTGAAGCACATTTTTAACTTGTCACTTGCGAGCGGATATTTTCCTGATCGGTGGAAGTTGGCTAAGGTAATACCCGTGTTTAAGAAAGGTGATAGAAAGATGATGATTAATTATCGCCCAATTTCTGTTCTTCCGGTTGTGGCCAGGATATTCGAGCAAATACTTTACACCAAGATCTTTGAGATGATTAAAAATGGGATAGCACTTGAACAGCATGGATTTTATTGCGGCAGATCTATTGAATCAAATTTAATTTAATTTGCGAGGATATTGCGCAAGCCATCAATAATAGGTCGCAATTGGACGTTGTTTACACTGATTTCTCTAAGACCTTTGACAGTGTTAATCACGATGGGCTTTTAAATAAATTACATATGTTCGGATTTTCAAAGGTTTTATTAAATTTCTTTGCGTCCTATTTATGTAACAGAAGGCAGTGTGTGTATTACGGCGGTGAATACTCACATTCCTATATGGTTAGTTCTGGTGTGTAGTAATCTGGGACCTTTGCTGTTTTTAATTTTTATTAATGATCTCCCGTCAATTCTTCAACTCTTCAACTGCTTGCTATATGCAGATGATTGCAAAATCTATCGGCGTGTTAGTTCTCCGTCTGACTCATCAAAATTGCAGATTGACTTAAATAATCTGTCGCAGTGGTGTCAGCGTAATAAGCTAGCATTGATTATCTCTAAGTGCTCCGTTATTAGTTTTACAAGAAAAAAAGTTCCTTTCATGTTTGAGTATAAAATAAATAGTTTGGACTTAATTCGTAACACTGAACTTAGGGATCTTGGCATTCTCTTTAATTCAACCTTTTCTTTTAATAATCACATCAATGTCATCGCGGCTGAGGCTTACAGAAATTTATCTTTTATAAGGCGTAACACCAGGGATTTTAGAGATATTCGTTCAATTCTGATACTATACAATGCTTTTGTACGGTCTAAATTAGAGTTTGGATCCGTGATATGGTCACCGAATACTCTTAAACATAGTAAAATCATAGAGAGGATACAGAATCTTTTTTGAAATTTATTTTAAAAAACATGGGGTTAACCCTCCTCTTGAATCGTTCGAAGGTCTGCGGGCTGAGTTTCGTTTGCCTCTTTTGAAGCGTCGACGTGAATTTGCTGTATTATACACACTATTCAAAGTATTTAATAACTTCTTTGATAACGCTAAGTTGTTATGCTTATTCAAATTACATATTCCTTACTATAGTATACGACCGGGACCTCCTATGCACGCTGCAGCGTCTGCTCTTGGTCCTGTAAATTTAATTTGCCAATTATACAACCAGTATTATGACGTCGTTGAAATTTTCGGCATAACCAAGGGCGAATTTTGTAAGCATGTAAAGAGTGTATTGTTCGCCTTAGGTCCACTTTCATTTTGCATTATATTGCTGAGGCCTTGATTGTCCCTCTCACATTCTTACAGTCTTATAGTTAAAAATAATTGTTTTTTTTTCTTTTCTCTTTTTTCTTCTTCTTTTTTCTCTTTTTTTCGGCATATGTATTTGTAGCATAATTTTAATGTCGGTGTGTTCTGTTTGACTGCTGTCTGTATTGTTATGAAGCTTTTGAGGGTATAGCTTGAGCACCTTATTATATTCAGTAGTGTAAGATTAAGTTTAGGATACATGTAATTAGTTGTTTTATGTGCAACTGTTTGTATCTATTTATTTATGTATGCATGTATGTATGCATGTATGTATGCATGTATGTATGCATGTATGTATGCATGTATGTATGCATGTATGTATGCATGTATGTATGCATGTATGTATGCATGTATGTATGCATGTATGTATGCATGTATGTATGCATGTATGTATGCATGTATGTATGCATGTATGTATGCATGTATGTATGCATGTATGTATGCATGTATGTAGGTATGCATGTATGTATGCATGTATGTAGGTATGCATGTATGTATGCATGTATGTATGCATGTATGTATGTATGCATGTATGTATGCATGTATGTAGGTATGCATGTATGTATGCATCAATAAATAAATCAATAAATAAATCAATAAATAAATCAATAAATAAATAAATAAATAAATAAAACCCATTAATAATCCTTGTCTCTATTTATTGTATTTAGACTACATATTCTACAGAACTATTCGAACGCACTACTTGTCGAATCTATCTATCTATATATAACTATATCTTCTAAAAATATACTACTCCTTATATTTCTAAATGACTGACTTTGTGTGTCATTGCTGGTGTACCATTGACCAGTTATATTTGCTTACATGACAAAACCTACTTATGTAAGTACATACTTGTACCTGTTACTTCATCTGTAAACTACATAGTTATTGTGTTTGTTTAAAAATGGTACTTTTCCACTACACCTCCCTCGCTACAATAGAAAAATTTTAATATACTAATATTTATGTTAACATTTTTCTTACATACAATCTTAATACTATGCTACGCTTACAACTAACTTATATTCTATCAATTGTACTTTTCCCTACGCTTGAACTTTATTGTTTTTCAGTTATTCTATTCACACTCGGTTCTTGTGCACTGTCACTAATTTATTTTTTATTCTTAAAGTTACATTTGGTATTACTTTATACGGTCCATTGTACAAGGCCTCTAGCTTACTACCTGTTTCATTTTTTATTAACACTTTATGTATCACCATACTTATAACAAATATTACTACAACTAATGTCTAGTCTATCTTTTCTTTTGGTTTTAGATTTTATCAGGTTATTTCTGGCATCTTTCCATGCATTTTGTAATCTATACTTTAGTTCAATAGGATAATTATCAAAATTATATACAGGATCTACGTTCTTTAATAGATTATTTGGTAAATTGCAACGTTTGCCAAAAACTAGCTCGTATGGCGTATACTTGGTTTCTGAGTCTACAGACGTATTATAACTGAAACACCAAAAAGTCGTCCATGAGCTCCAAGTATATGGAAATTTGTTTGTTTGTATACTCAGATAGGAATTTAAATGTTTGTGAGTGTTCTCTAGCGCACCTAAAGTTTCATGATGGTAGGCAGTAGAGTGTACATAGTTGCTTAATACCTAATAATTTTGCTGTTTCCTTAAATACTTTCCCTAAGAATTCAGTACCTTGATCTGTAGCGATTTCCGTTGGTATACCGAATCTTAGAAGGAAATTATTTACGAAAGATCGTGCTACTGTGTCGGCTTCTTTGTTCTTAAGAGGGTAACCTTCTACGAGTTCACACTGTAAGATAAGAATATACCTATTGTCTTCATTGTCCTGGTTTAACGGTCCTACTATGTCTAAAAAGATTTTGTGAAAAGCTGATGATGCGGTAGTGGTAACTGTCAACGGTTCTTTATGAGCTCGCGAGTGTTTATAGCGTTGACAATTTCCACAGTTAGCAACAAAACGTTTCACTTCGTCTTTTAGATTTTCCCAAAAGTAATGTTTTCTAATATTAGCGTACATGCGATTTATACCGGCATGTCCTCCAGTGTGTAATAAATGAAAATCGTTAAGGATTAATTGACGCTCTTACAGTCTATTTTCTTTGCTGTAGTAATAATACATATTCTAATATTAAATTCTCTAAGCTTACTAGGCTTCTGAGATAATAGAGCGATTATCTGTTCATTTCTCCTATTTTTAAAAATACATAGCTGTGGAATTCCGTACGTGTTACATATATTTTACAAGTGTCTCAATTCCGCGTCTAGAGCGTGAACTGATCGACCATTTTGCTTAATGTACATATATAACTTGAGACTGTGCGTCGTATAATAAACTACCTACTCGTATGCAATTTTTGTTTACTTTTACATCTTTTTTTTTTTTTTTTTTTTTGGGGTGAGGAAGAGGAAAAAAAAATCTTGCATAAGATTCCCGCACTTAGGTGGTGGGCGTGCGAGATATGTCAGATTCTTACTGACTAAGAACAACCTCTTCCCCCTGTCGTCTCAACCTTCACACTGGAACCGCTCGCGCATTACTTCAGTGTAAAGGTGGCCTTATTTTCTATCTGCTCTCTTTCTCTTTGGTTTCTATTATCTGCCTTATTGCTTCATAGGTGTTTTTCCAAGATGTTTCTGTTCCAGTGAGTCCATCCATCTTGTTTTTGGCGTTAAAAACTTTCCCAGTACTTCGTTGGAAGGCGTCTCTTACTTCCTCCCACCTTCTACATAGGAAGAGGGTATGCTCTACGTCATCTGTACTTTCGCAATATGTGCATATATTTGAGTCTGCTCTCCGTCGTTCAAACAGGTATTTTCTAAAACATCCATGCCCTGACAGCGCCTGAGTTAGAAAGTAGTCAACTTCTCCTTGTTTTTTGTGCAGCCATCTTTGTATGTTGGGAATCAGTTGCTAGGTCCAGCGCCCATATCTCCCAGAGTCCCACTTGTGTTGCCAGTTTGCTATAAGGTGTTCTCTTGCGGTATTCCTCGCCGTTCCGTTGTATACTTCTACCCGCTCCTTCACTTGCAGTTCGATAGGCGGAATTCCGGCTATAACTGCCACTCCCTCGGCCGATATTGTTCTATATGCACTACAGACGCGGATATTCACTTTCCGTTGCACTCGCGAAAGTCTTTGGACTAATCTCTTGCTATCGACAGCGGTATGCCAGGCTGGAGCACCGTATAGTAGCTGGGAATGCACCACACTAGCTAAGATCCTCCTTTTTGATGCCCGTGCACCTCTTAGGTTCGGCATTATGCTTGACAGGGCAGTTACTGTCTTTTCAGCTTTTATAATAGCTCTGTCTACGTGCTCTACAAAGGTTAGCTTAGAGTCCAGCCACACCCCCAGGTATTTTATGGCTCTGCTAGGTGTTATTGTGGTGCCCTCAACGTCGAAGGTTATTGGCGCTATCTTTCTTTGTTTACCCAGTATCACCCCTTCTGTCTTTTGAGGCGCCAGATGAAGGTTTTTGCTCTTCATCCATCTTGCTACACGCAACAGTCCGGCATTTGCCGTGTTCATTAGTGTCTCTTCGTTCTTAGCCGTTACGACCATGGCGATGTCATCCGCGAAGCCTATTAGTGTCACTTTTCCGGAGAATTCTATTCGGAGTAGTTCATCGTAGAGGACGTTCCATAGTGTTGGACCCTGTGCGACCCCGCTTGTTATTTTTACAGTTTCTGTCGTTCCTTCCGCTTCGAGCATTATCCTTCTATCTGACAGGTACGAGGCTATGACACAGAGTAGGTCGTTGTCGATTCTTCTCTTGCTCAGTTCTTCCAGAATCAGCGCCCACGATGCGCTATTAAAGGCGTTCTGTACATCCAGAGTTATTACTGCACACAGTCTACGATATGCGGCTGTATAGTTAGCTGCTTCGCTGGCAATTTTCATAACTTCTTTGAGCGCATCTACCGTTTGACGACCTTCTCTGAAACCAAACTGTCTGTCAGATAGGCCCCCAGTTCGGTGCAGTTCGTCTTTAAGTTTAATGGAGATTAGCTGCTCATACAACTTTCCCTCCACATCCAGAAGGCATAAGGGTCGGTAGGACGCCGGGTTGTCCAAGGGCTTATCTCCTTTTCTCAATAATACTAGGGTTGCCTCCTTCCATTCTGTTGGGAAAATCGCGTCAGTTGCCAGTCTGTTATAAACCGCTAATGTGTATTCCGGTTTTTCCGTTGCGGTTTGCCGCAACACTTCTGATGGGATGCATCCCGGTCCAGGGGCTTTGTTGCACTTTAGTTTCTTGCATTCCGCTTGTAGTTCTTCTGTTGCGAAATGCAAAGGGCTCTCGCTTCTGTCACAGTGGAAGGTCGTTTCTTCATGCGTTGGGAATAGGTGATGGACTATTTCTTGCATTGCTGTCATTGTTAACTGAGGCTTTGCTGGAAATCCCTTGATCCGCTTCATCACGAGCTTGTAGCCATCGCCCCATATGTCTGCATCTATGTCGTCGCACAAACTTTTCCAGCAGGTTCTTTTCGCTTTTTTAACGCTGTTCCTCAGGATTTTTTTACTTTGTTTGTATTCTTCCCAGAGCAGGTTGGCTTCCGAGGAACCTCTTGATCTGCTTCTAGAGTATCTTCTTCTCGCTTCCACACATTCTCTACGAAGTTCCGCTACGGTGGTATTCCACCAGTACGCTGGTTGTTTATTAGGAATAGATTTTCTTTTCGGCATGGCTGCATTACAGACCTTAGTTAGTACCCCGGTGAAGCCTTTGGCTGAGGTCGTCAGCTCATCGGTATTAATTTCATTTAGAGCTTCCCGTAGTCGTTCTCGATCGAGCTTCTTCACTTGCCAATCTTTGGTCTTGGTAGGGTGACGGCCCACTTGGCCGAAGCTCTCCGCGACGTTGAATATAATGTAGTTGTGGTCGCTTAATGTTTCCTTTTCACTTACTTCCCACTCCATAATGTTGCTTCTAACGTTCTCAGTCACAATGGTTAGGTCTAGAATGGAACCGTAGTCTTGTCTCTGGAATGTGGGCCGTTGGCCTTGGTTGACAATCACTAGGTCGTTAGTAGCAATCCACTCTGTGACTACATGCCCTCTTCTATCGGTGTAGTTCATTCCCCACTCTGGTGATTTTGCATTAAAGTCTCCTGTAATAATAGGCTCTCTGTTTGTCGGCTTTAATCAGGGTCCCAATCTGATCTAGCGTTTCTTCAAGGCCGTCTATACTGTCATTCCCTGATGAGTAGCAGCTATATATCGTGTATTCAGCCAGTGTGACGTAGGTGAAGCCTGGACCATATCCTTGTTTTTTTATTATCAGGTTGTTGTCTAACACCTTTACAGCTGTATCAAGAGCCTTCTCATACGTCCAATCTTTTCTGCCTCTGATGAGGTTTCGATTTGGTTCACTTATGGTAACTACTTTTGCGCCTATGTTCTTAGCGGTTGCCACAGCCATGTCATGAGCCGGTGTGCTTCTGTTCGTATTAATTTGGATTATCCGCATTGCGAGGATCATCTAGGTTTTGGGAGCCTCCGCTATTCCCACGTTCATTCTGGCTACTGCTTGCTCCGTCCTTCATCTTTCCAGATTTGGGACATCTTCTACGTCCGGACTCATTCTGGCATGCATTAGCCATATGGCCAGGTTTAGCACATTTTGCGCATAAGGTGCTTCTATCCGGTCCTTTGCAGTTGGCCTTGATATGACCCAGTTCCCAGCACCGAAAGCATTTCAGTTCTTTTTCCCTCTCGTAGATTCCACATTTCATCCAGCCGATCTTGATCTTAGACATTTGTAGTAGTTTTTTGCCGATTGCCGTGTGTGTGATTACTGTTGCGTTTTGTCTGCTACCAAAAGCAGGTCTCAAGGCACGCACTTCAAAGGTATCGGGTTTAGCGCGCGTGTCCCTACATATGGATTCTACTATCTCCTCCGTGGTTGTTACGTCATCAAGGCCTTTAATATGTAAGACCATTTTTTCAGTTTTATTGGTTGCCGTGGCTTCTGGACATTTTTCCTTGATTTCTTGTCGCAGTATTTCTGCTTTATCGCTGCCATTTTGGACTGTGAGCAGAAGTCCGCCATTTCTGATTTCCCGGACACCCGCCAGGTCTACTCCAATTTCACCGGGATTGACTTTCTTTTTTATAGTTCGCAGTAAGTCGGCGTAAGATCTGCCCTGCATTTTGACCAGAATTGTGTCGCCTTTATTCTGTCTGGTGCGTTTGACTCCGCCCACTACTGGATTTGTGCTGGGTTTTCCTCCTACTGGCTCTCTTCTAGTCTCCCTCATTTGCGACTTGGCAAGTGTTGGCTTCGCGTTTTGGTCGGTGAATACTTCTACTTTGATATTGGTGTCATGGAACAGATATTTAACCATTCGGCTGAAAACGGTGCCCACGACTCCCTCCATTTCCGGCACAGCTAGGTTGGTTTTTCCGTTTTTATTCATTAGCTGCTTCATTGTTTCTAGCACTTGGTACATGTCTTTGTCGTCGGGTTTCCTTATCTGGTTTTCCGTCCGCGGTGATGGGATAGTACAGGAAACGCTTTGTTTCTGTGAAGTTTCCATCTTCCTCTGGGAAACCCAGAGAGTGAGACATCACAGCTACTTCGCCCTTTCTTTTTTGCTGTTTTAGAAGGCCTACCTTTCCACCAAATGTATAGATGGCCTTCCTGATGGCTCTATCCTTACTTTTGTTACCTAAATTTTATTCTGGCACCGAGGGCGTCAGTGACCTACCTGAAGGAAACGATCTCGGCGGCAATCCAAAGCAAACTGATCCACCAGCCCTCGACAATAGGATGGAATGAGATTTGGCAATCATGCAGGGTGCTAGCCAGCTCGTCGGCGAGGGAGTGGGAAAAAAAAAATGTCCAAAGACCCAATTAACCCGGTGGTAGAATTCGACGCCACCTGCTTGGTAATTATCTACCCTGTCAAGCCTCCTAGAGAAGCAGGAATCCACGGTTGAGCAAACTATCGAGGAGCAGAGCAGTTCGCGTAATCAAGACGGGGAAAGGGAAAATAAAAGTGAGACCACCGTCTAAAGGTATATTGACAATCAAAAATATATATATATATATATCCGCGGCGGGTATAAAGCCCCACATAAACTGTTTATACCAGTATCTTAAATAAACACTAATAGTAGGTAATATTGTTACCAGACACAATCATATACAAGTACCAGTGGGTATGAGACCCAACATAAAACGTTAATACCAGTATTCTAGATAGATAATAATAATAGGTAATATTGTTATCAGACACAATAATATGCAATTACCAGTGAGTATGAGACCCAACAATAATTCGTTAATATCAATATTTTACATAGGTAATAATATTCAGTATTACCATCAGACACAATCATATACAACTATCGTTCACACGTAATGTACAATAAAATGAAATATCTCGAACTAAAGTTAAACAACAGCATTAACCAAATTATTGAAGTTATTATCAAATATTACCTCAGTTATAAAAATATGGTATATTATGTGAATGTAGCTTGTTAAATGTTGACATTTGAATCGCCCTGTATGGCGTTATTAACCGGGACACTCAACAGAAAGAGTTAACGGATATATCAAGTGAAATTAAATCGACTAACTAGGAGGAGAAGCCCCCTACAAAGCTGAATCGCCCTGTATGGCGTGAATATTACAGTGTTAATGCAAGGCAAAATACCACGACATGAATATATGTTAACGGAAATAAAATTTTATAAGACTTAGCTGCGAAGGTCCTGGAATCTTGATCCGGGGGACAATACCAACCGGTTCATGACAAGCGCTAGCTATTCATCCACCTGGTTTTCGATCGCTCCACCAGTAAACATTCAATTCAGTCCCATTCGATAGATAACCAGTATTTACAAAAGAAAATCGTAGGATAGATATACCCAATACTAGAATACTAAAATACTAGAACGCCAGAATACCAGAATACCAGAATATCAGAATATCAGAACACCAGAACCCCTAAAATAAAACACACCGCGAGATTAGCAACGTAAAAGAGAAAATAAAACCTTCTTACCGTTCAATTCGAAACGAGGTTTTTACCAACTAATAATTCTCATTATGAAATGGCGGATCCAGAACACGCCTCGCAAATCCCATACTGAAGAGCTTCAATGCCGTTAAGTTCCCAACAGAATCACCACAAAAATTCGGACATTGATTTAATTAGGTAATTTCCGCAACAAATCCACTAATATATGTGAAAATTCCAATACTCCAAAAATCGGAAATTAATACCTGTGAGAGAACGTGTCTGATCTCTTCCAAAGCGCCACAAAGAGGGACGACATTCAAATCGATATTATCGATCGTAGCGATACGCGCCAGGAGCGTCATCAGTTGCAAGAAAGCGGCAACAGCCTCGCCCAATATCGTAGCCAGTAAACAGAACCCAAACTGACCGACTATTCTGCTATATACGATCTAATAACCTAATATATACAAACATGACAGCATAACCTATCAACCGTCAAAATTAATATTTCGAAAATTATTAAATCTAGAACGACACCAGGTAAGAGGAGTAACTGTGAGTAATCTGATAAAAATTATAGATAAATTCTAGCTAACTAATTATCAACCACGGAAAGCTGGCACAACCCCTAGAAAATTACCCTGACAGAAAAGAAATATAATAGGTCTATGTACACAAACTGAACTGGAATTTATAACTGTAAGAAGCATATATATAAGGTGGTACTTAAAAGATACAAGGTAATGAATGAGAATAAGAACTACAATCTCTTTTACAGAACTAAACGACTGTGAAAGGAAAGTAACCGTAACACTTTCGAAATCTTTGTTGCAAGGGAGTGCAATTTGATAGTTTACTGGGGCATCCCAGATACCGTCTGGGTGTTCTACGAGTTTTGGAAAGATGTCCTCAAGCCAATCGTCTTCTGAAATGCTTTGAAACATTTCATAGTTTTTCTTAATAGTGAGCCTACTTCTTCTTTCCCCCTTGTTTTTGGCCTTTACGCATTCCTCACAGTGTACATCCAGGTTCCGTACTTTAGGGTCTGCTGGTCCTATCGACTTCCCCTCCAGATCTCTAAGTTGCATGACTAGTTCTTCATTTTGTTTCTTAAGCGCTTGGCCTTCCATGGTGACTTGGTCTACCCACTTGGTAAAATCGGTATCCTGGAGCTTCTCAGTCTCTAGTACCAATTTGCTTGCGATGTCCTTTAGCTCCTGCTTGGGCTTATACATGTCTGCCAGAGCTTTTTCTAGCCGGTTCACTTGTTTGAATATCTCGGCCAACGCACGTCTATACTGGTCTACGTTTGGGTTGTTCACGGTGGCATCCTCTGTATCATCTCCTCTTTTGCGCTTTGATGGCTGCTGGCACATTTTTTCAGCACCTTTCGCTATCATACGGTCCTCGATTTCGGACATAGAGCCCGCTCTCGCTCTTGGGGGTGACCTCTGAAGAATGTCTCTTCTTGCAAAGGGGTCCTTCTTCACTGGGTCCGCTTGACTTATATTATCCATATTTTAAGTCCAGTCCCTCATATCCGGATGAAGGTTCCGTTTTGCAAAAAGTTCTTCGCCACACGCAAAAGTTTTATAGGTTCGATATTACTATAAAATTACTAAAAAAGAACTGTAAAGTCCCAACACACGCGAAATATTCTGAGTTCGGATATCTCAATGGTGTGGTCTATTTCGCGAAACGACATGCGGTTTGGGAGAAACGGCACTCAGCACCGGTCGGAGTCTCACTTGTCCAAAGACAAGGATGAAAAGAGACGAATATCGCGCACACACACTCACAAACACGCTGAATAAGTCCCCGGGTAAAAAACTATTCAACTAAGAAATTTAATCCTACTTAAAAACGCAGGAAAGAAAACAAGAAACAAAAAAAACTTCTACTATAATGATAAATATGTCTAAATTCAGAGTCTTATATCTCCGTTAATCTTTGACCGATTTCGGTTGAATAAAAGAGCAAATTACTCACCGAAAATTAGTCTTTCTAACGATATAGGTTTCACTTTTTCCTACACCGTTTTCCCGCAAATTTCGAGGAACACACTTCACGACAGAAATAAGACAACGTGTCACACGAGACCAACGTGAACGTATCATCTTCGTTTTTTCCTAAATGTGTAAGCTCTACAGAATCTTTTGGTTGCTTTAACAATTCAACAACTGCAGGGTGATCAGTCCTATTGTTGTTAGAAGTGTCAAAAGACATTTCCGATTCCGAATTTTGTTTTAATAATTTATTTGCCTTAGCTCTAGTGACCGCAAATATGTTGTGCTGCATATTTTCTAGATCTTTTGATTCGGTTTTAATTCCCGATAAGGCGTCAGTGGTTACGTTCTCTTTACCTGCAATGTAATTTATTGTAAAATCGTATTCTTCAAGAATAAGTCTGAATTTAGTCAATCTAGAAGAAGGATTAGTCATTCCAAACAAATATATTAAGGGTCTGTGGTCTGTATAAATTTGAAATTTTCGCCCATATAAATAGGGTCTAAAGTGTTTTACTGACCAGACTATGGCTAATAATTCTTTTTCGATTGTACAATAATTTACCTCTGCCTTATTTAATACCCTACTGGCGTATGCTACTAGTTTGTTATCTGAATTTGAAAGAACAGCTCCCAGTGCATAGCCAGATGCATCTGTCCTGAGTATAAACTGATTAACGCTACTGAAATCTGGGTATTGTAATATTGGTGGATTTATTAAAGCTGCTTTCAGCTTTTCGAAAGACTCTTGACAACTTTCACCCCATTTAAATGGAATAGATTTTCGAGTTAATTTATTTAATGGTAATGCGATCTGGGCAAAATTTGGTACAAATTTTCTATAGTCATTTGCAAAAGCAATAAACCGTTTTGTGTCGTTTGCGTTTGTTGGCGTAGGAAAATTTTTTACTGTACTATGTTACGTTTTATTTTCTCTTTTTAATAGATATTTTAGCGCCTAATATTTGTCTTCCCGTTATACGCTTAGCTCTGTTGGTCAACGGGTATCGGTTCGCTTATAGCGACTGCGCGTCTTATTCTCGGGAGACTTCTCCGATAGCCATCTTGCCTCCTGGCTTTTGATCTCGACCCGTCGGTAGTACCGCAGCTGTTTTGAGGCCTCCGGAATCTCACCTTTAAACACGTGCTAAGATATTTTTGGTATTTTTGGTGATTTATGGAATTTTTCTGAATATTTCAAGTCCTCTTGTGAGGGATATTAGTTTTCTGGTGAATCGCACGGTTATTTTGTGGTTTTGATGCCGATTAAATTGGATGTTTCCGGATTAGGGGTCTCATACAGCTGCTAGTTTTGGATCCTCATTCTGGAGGTGAATTTCCGTTCTTTTTGTCTGGATTCTGTAACCCATACACGTGGATGACCACGAGGTGAAGGGCGATAACGCCATTTCGCATTTAATGACCGGACCCCGGCCGGTTGGCTGAACCACCGATCCCCCTTGGTGGCATCAACACCTTCGATCATAGCTACGCAGGTATTCAGCGAATGTCTGGTTAACACAACACCTGACGTACAGGTTCTGCACAAGGTTTGAAGCACACATATATGAATTTATAATTAAATTTCAATTGCATGTACTTACATTTAACGTAAACTTAGGTAGTGAATTTTAAAAATTACGTGACCTCTCTTCAAGAGTTTTAAATGATGTATTCGGGTCGTAAAGGGTGGCTCGCTTAGTTTTACCCTGTGTTTTTTGGTAATTTTAAATCTATTGTATGATCTTTTGTAAGGCATAGAAACGTTTCGAAGCTAAGATTTAGTAAACTGTCACATAACAGAGATATCTAGTTGATATACAGGGTGTGTAAAATTTATATGCCTTTAACTTTGGCTGAGTCTTCGCAGATAGCGACCTCGAATAAATCGAGCTTGTACACCTTAATTGAGGTTAAGATATACTCTCTAGATTTGAATCTTTTGGTATATCGGTTTAATTAAATTAAATTTATTTCCTGGTTACCTTAATTTACGAATGCATCAATTTTGTAGACCTACTTAGTCTTAGTCACTCACTGTACGTTTAAGACACTTTGTTCCCTTTTTTTTGGGTTAATATTGAAATTTAACTACTAATGTTGCTCAAATTTTCAACTTTTTTTTTGGTAATGCTTCAACCGAGCTTGCAACTGAACCTTTGGTTCTATTTAATTAATTTTTGTTATTACACCTGCTCTGCAGATTTAACTTGGGTCTGATATCCAGTTTGCTGGTACACGCTTTTTTTGTGGTCAAACATTTTAATCAATAATTTACTCACAATAAATTTGTTGTCGTTGAGATATCCAGAGGTTAATTCTTCTATACCTTCCCCCTCCCCCTCCCTGCACTCCTCCTACCCCGTACGTCGCTTGTACTTTAAAACTTGTAACCCCGCGACAAGTTTCGCTCGAGGCTTCTGCTAGAATTCTAGCGGGGTGGCGCCTGGTAATTCGACTGTCGAGAGTACTTAGTACCATCGACCCACTCCCGTCTCCGGCATTGAGCATAGCGGCAGCAGAAGGCCCTCCCATAAGAACAGAAGGGACGTCCAAGTTTTCAGGTAGGTTTAGGGTGTAGTTTTGCGGAATCTCACCTGATCCAGTCAGGTAGACGGTCATTTGAGCGCGCCAAATCCACTACGGTCTGGTTGGGGGTTTTATTCGTTTTAAACCGTAGCAACTACTTTTACCTGGATCAGGAGATATCCCGTCCGATGAGATGAGAACCAAGATATACAATTTCTTTTCTCAAAAATTTGCATTTGCCAGGGTTTAATTTCAAATGTACTTTTCTTAATGTATCTATAACTTTCACTAAATTTTGATTATGATTTTGAAGATCATTGCCGAAAACAATTAAATCGTCTAGGTATATAAAACATGATTGAAAATTTAAGCGTGACATTGCTATCGTCATTACCCTTGAAAATGAACTGGGGCTGGTCTTTAATCCCATGGGTAGTCTAGTCATTTGAAATTGTCTCTTATCGGTTGTAAACGCTGTAGATTTTCTAATAGTTGGTTCTAGTTCGACTTGGTAATACCCTTGCGAAAGGTCTACATGTGTAAAATAAATTGCACCAGAAAGTGAATCTAAAATATCAGTAATATTGGGAAAAGGAAAACGGTCATCTTCAATGTTTCTGTTTAAAAGTCTATAGTCAACGACAATGCGCCATTTTTTGTTTCCGTTGGCATCGGGTTTTTCGGTACTATTAGTAGGGGAGAGGACCAGTTTGACTTGGTCTCCTCTATGATACCATCCTTTAACATTTTATTTATTTGTTTGTTAACTTCTGACTTTTGACTATGAGGTAATCTATAAGGTTTGACATATACCGGAGTCGCATTTTTTTTTAAATTTATTGTTTCTCTTATTACGTTCGTTACCGTCACGGGATTATCATCTAACAGAAATACATCTGCATACTTCGCGCAAATTTTCTGAATAGATATTTCTTCTTCCTTATTTAATTCTGTAAGGTCTATTAATTCTAGCAATTTATTAACTCTACTAACAGAGTTTGGAGAAGTTTTTCCAATATTGTACAATTCAAATTTCGGCAAGCTCGTAACTGTTGGTCTGAAATTTTTTACCCTAATTTGTCGATCATTTGTGTTTAAGAGTCGTACCGGAATCATGTGTGGATTCGCCTTTGCGATGATTCCTGCAGTGAAAACAGCTTCCGAAATTTCGCTAGACGTAACAACACAATCATCTGAGTCGTCTACCCAAAAATATTTTATAATTTCGCAACGTGGTGGAATTACTGTGTAGTTGTCATATTTTGATTCTAAAGGAAGTGTAATTTTGATATTATTATTCCAAAAAGAAAGAAAAATTTTTTCAAAATCGATCGTTGCATTGTATTTCATAAAGAAATCTGATCCAATTATTCCATGCATACCACAACCAAAATCTTTCATAACGACAAATTCATGATTAATTTTTGTACTTTGCAATTTTAAAGAAATATTAACCGTTCAGATAGACTTGGTTGAGCCTGCAATCCCATTAATAATAATTTTTCTATTGGGGTGTATATTTTCCCTATTTTGTAAAAATTTTGAAAGAATAACACTGATTGAGTATCTACAGGATTGTCTATTGTTTGCATAAGTCGGCCCTCCATGTTGCTGGAAGTTTCCATTATCTTTTGTTCTAGGCTTCTAGAGTTTTCCACCAGCTTTTGTTCGAGGTTTGTAGAATTTTCTATTAGTTCTTCCTTCAGACTTCTGGAATTTTCTACTAGCTTTTGTTCGAATTCGTAGAATTTTCTACTAGCTTTTGTTCGAGATTCGTAGAATTTTCTACTAGCTTTTGTTCGAGATTCGTAGAATTTTCTACTAGCTTTTGTTCGAGATTCGTAGAATTTTCTACTTGCTTTTTTGTGCGAGATTCGTAGAATTTTCTACTAGCTTTTGTTCGAGGTTTCTAGAATTTGCCGCCATTTCTTCTTTCAATACTCTCTTTAAATTATTCATGCTACCATCCACCTCGAATTCGTAAGTATCTGGATTCTCACAATTTTCTCTCATTACGTTTGACAGCCGCTCTTGAAGTTCATACTTCTTTCCGCTGGTATCTTGGCATCTCTCTTCAAGTTCCCGTTTGAGATCCACCACTTTTAGGTCTTTTAATTTATTCCCTTTCGTAGCCATTTTTACAATTGTAACGTCCACAAATATTATCAAACCCCACACCTGACACCAGTTGTGATGTTATCGGGTTCGAAGGAAACGATATTCGGTTTAAATCGATATATTAATTAATTAAACACTTAATACTAACAATACAAACAAATAACACGAAACTAATTAACTATATAAGTACAGAATATTTATCTTTCGGATTTATATTGACTTATGTCTTCGCGACGCGCACGTTCTTCAGTCAAGACTCGCTTCCTCTGCTAGATGACCCATTTATATATGCCTCGGTGATTAATTCTCGATCATTCTATATCGATCTGGACAAGTTCGGGAGGATTACTCATCGGTCGCCGGCCAGGGTGGGTGACGTCATGATCACGCGTGGCGCTGACTCATCACAATATTATATATTTAGGAAAACTGACCACCACAGGTATAAAAGTAGGGTTTAATAAGGTCCTATATTCTACCGCTAGCACGTAAATACACATATCGAGATTTAAAATTATAATTACACAGGTTATATACACGTTCGATCGGTATTCTATCCCCTGCGGCCTCTTTCTTAGCCGAAGATGTCCGATGAATATAATACGCTAAGTGGAAAGTATTATTGATATGAATCCATCAGCAGGGGGAGACATTACTTTAGAAAGAGTATGTACATTGTGTCTCTATACCGGGTGTTTCTGGGAGGTAGCTCGCCCCTATGATTTCTAAAATATTTGAGATAGAGAAACGAAATTTGGGCAATATGTACGGGGCTTTACATTTCTTGACAAAGTCAATACATTATTATCACTTCCGCTTTTACCGGAAATGACTTTTATTTTCGATTTTGAAATGAGATTACCTGAATATTTTTCGATATTTTAATTCGGGATAACATTTTGAGTACAACTGTAGCGAAATATATTTCTTGATATAAAATTCTTTTTTTCATTTTTTTTACGTTTTCACAAAAAATACTTAATAAACGTTCGTTCGGCATATTAATGTAGGGTATCAAAATGAAGGTATATGTACTTCAATGCTCTTTCGTGATGATTTAGTGAGCCACCCTGTTCCCATTTGGAAAAATTATTTTAAAACATAAAAACTAAATTTTGAACCTATGTACAAATGCGCTTAAAAAACTGGGCATACAGTAAAAATTAAAAAATTTGTTCGTATGATATTTATACAGTAACACCTGAGCATATTAAGAACTTCAAAGCACTCTCGAAAAAAATTTTTATACATATATCATACAACCACAACTGTAATTCCTCAACGTTCCTGATTCTAACAGGATTAATTCGGGCTGCTGCTGACAGGTCCTCTCTGTAGTTGACAGGTCCTCTCCTAGTTGGTCCTTCAGGTTTCCTGTACGTTTTCAACTCCGTTGCAAAATTAGTGATTTCGTCTAATGTATAGGCATAATCAGACAGAAACGAATCATTTGATACATGCCAATATCCGATTTGTCGCGCCCCTAATGTGCAAAATGTTATATCAATTAGTGATTCTCCCCTCGATGTTCTAAACATTGGTTTATCACTGCGATTCAGACAGTCAAGTTCAGTACTACACAGATAGGTAAATAGAGACTTACCTCCAGATTTGTTTTCTCTGTTTCCCCATGTCACGCGATGAGCATTGGTATTGGCTCCGACAATTAACTCTAGTTTAGCGCAATAACCGTCTCCAGTACCTTCCCATTTACAATCACCCTTTTACACTACAATTTTTACAGTGCTGCAACGAAGCCGACAATACCAAGGAACGAATTGAGTGTAGATGGATTTATAACATAACCTCAACAATCAACTCGTCATAACCTGACTTAACAAGAAACGAATAGCACTTTTTGAATTCAGGCGTTGTGTAGTTACGGTAGTTACTAATCCTTGTATCCTTTACAAAAGTGACTTACGGATCTATAAATGTGTCTATATTATATGTGAACACAAAAGAATATAGGTATTACATAATTTTGTTGATGATAATGACAGCATTGCTGTGAAACGCGTCGGTGTTTTAGTTAAAACTTATTTGGTGTTTAGTGTTCTACTTCTGCACCAAGAGATCCAGTGAAGAACTTCGAAACAGTATGATGTAAATTTGCGTAATATGAAGTTACATTATTGGTTCAGCTGGTAGGTACAGCTTACCAGAAATAGATTATACAAATATTTTGATCATCAACAAAATAAAACTTTCAGTTTTATTATCGCCTTGATAATGTCAACATTGCTGTTGAAACGCGTCGGTGTTTTAGTTAAACCTTATTTGGTGTTTAGTAGGTTAAAGTGTTTAGTGATCATACTGTTTAGACATGCTTGCCTGTAAAGATGTTACAAGTTTTGAAGATAGCTAATGTACAAGCTTACTTACAAATTTAGTTAGCATAAACTCTTTTGACAGTATCTTTGCATATAGGTATGGTATTTATAAAAATACCTGTCAATTCCCATGATTAAAAATTATGCGTTAAAAGCCTGAAAATGTTTCAATATGGATTAATTCGAAGATATTTTTCACTAATTTATTTACCAATCGTACTTTCTTACTTTTATTACCTTATTCAATGTCATTTTTTAAAAGAAAATTGCTTTTGAACCTGTAACGCTTCCAAAGTAGCCCTAGCAGCCGGCCAGCTCTAGTGGAGAATGGCTGGGTTGTTTTAAGAAAATTAAGATGTTATTTTTATTTGAGCGCCACGTAATTTTGCGATTACTGAGACAGGCTACACTAAAAATTACGAAAAGCAACGAAAGCAAAAACAAGGCGCGAGTAATGGTGCACCCCAGTAAATGAAACGCCACAATGATGTTAACAGTAAACCTTTAATTGGTTTTTAATTGGTACAAAGCTTCATAAAGCGTTATATATCTAAGACGACAGTGTAAATAATTCAATAAATACCTAAATCTAATGATCTTACGACTATATTTCTGGCCAGATAATGAGAGAAAAAATACAGATTGAATATAATATAAATGAATGAAATATGTACTATAGTGCGCTTAAAAGACACCAGACCTCTGTCGTCATTAAAGGTATTACAATAATTTTTAACTTATTTAAGACGTTAAACCAAAAAATATACATACACATAGAGAGAGAGTAGTACCTTAGGAGTTACTTGTTGGTGTGAACGGCTCAGAGGCGTAATCGATGGTATTTGCGGCCCTAGTCGTGGTTTAAGTTACCTCGGGTCCAACAGGTGTATTTGTACAAGATGGCGGCTGCAGCCGTGTGAGGGATACTTCCACACACGCTCTCGGTCCGTCTCTGTATTTCAAGATGCGTATTCGTTTGTGACGTACGAGTATTACGTACACGGTACAAAAAAAACCTAAGACGAAATTACAAAACTACTAGTACCAAAAAACATTACAATAAAATTATATAATAAAGCTATATATTTATATATATATATATACCTTAGATCTTGGGCGGTTTTCTTGTAAATATTGGGTAAAATATGTAGTTTATACAAATCCGGAAAATTCCGTGCGTTTATGGTCTGCTAAATTCCAATACCAATTACTAAACGCCAATTTAGGTAATCTGTGATAGATCCACACAACGAAGAGCAATAAATACAACAATATAAAATTCCACAAATCTCTTTGATTCACTTATTACCAAATTACTACTTAGCGTACCCAATATATATATATTTTTATCTGTTCACACTGACCGTTCTCGTACTACTCTCTTAGTAAAACTTAAATCGAACGTTACGCCAAAAAAGATCTACATAAAACATATCCGAGGACGACGTACAACATGTTTTTGCTATCCTACAGAGCACAACTATTTCATGTAAATATATACATACATATCGAATAAATAGTAACTATACATCATATCTTACTGTTGAAAATCGCACCATAAATCCAAATAACATTCTACATTACAATTATAACTCCCGATATTATGATAAAATAAAATATGATTACACTCCCCCTCAACTTCAAATGGGAATTTCATCCGAAATTACCTAAATAAAAGCAAGTACATAAATATACTACAATGGCACAGAGAAACCTGTACATCAATCAAAAAAAAATTCAGTTACCTTCCAAAATCGCAACTCTGTTTGCTATCATGCTTCAAATCCTTTGCATGCCAAACCCCTGCAAAGTCTCCGTCGAGCTTCGCTAGCTCGTACATCCATCGGTTGATGCGCTTCTTAACCACTAGAGGACCCAAATATAGGGGACTAAATTTCGCTGTAATATTTTTATTAGCGTCTGATATCGAGTAACTTTTCCGCCATACAGTTTGTCCAACGTAAAATTCTTCCGATCTTTTTCGCAAATCGTAGTAGCGTTTATTCCTGTTCCCTGCGTTTTCAATGCGGGTTTTAACTGACTTGTACATCTTCTGAAATGCTGCAATCCTCTCCGGTATCCGATCCTGTTCTGTATTAGCTAAAGTAGTGTCGTATTCTTGTCCATCAAGAACCATTTCTCTACCAAAGTTAGTGAAATAAGGTGTATAACCCGTAACATCATGTTTCGCGGTCCTAATGGCACAAGCGACTTGTTGCAAGCATTGTTCCCAACTACGATGGTCTTCCTTAATTACACATGACAACATCGTTTTCATAGTTCGATTAGTCCTCTCCACCGGATTTGCTTGGGGATGGTAGTAAGGAGTATAACTGATCTTTACATTATACTTATTCATCAATCGTTTAAATAAATGACTCTGAAATTGTACCCCATTATCACATATTATCTGCTGTGGAACTCCAAAAAGCATAAAAAGATCCTGCTCCAAATGATGAGCAATGGTCGCTGCTATAGCTTTTCTTAATGCGAAAAACATGGGAAACTTGGTAAATGTATCCAAAACAACCAATATATATGCATAACCCCTACTTGTTCGAGGCAATGGTCCGACGATATCAACACTAACGACTTGCCAAGGTCTATCTGGAGGTTGGCGATTCAGCATTAGACCAGCAGGTTTCCTCGTATCTACCTTGTGAGCCAAACAAACTCGACATGCGGAAATATATGCGGCAACATCCGATCTCATTTTGGGCCAATAATACTTTGCAATTATCCTGTGATATGTCTTATCCACACCAGCATGACCAGCTGTAGGTTCATCATGAAATTTTTCCAATATCTCTCTTCTTGAATCCTTAGGAACCACTAGTTTCCAACTGCTCTGAAAGGAAAACGGATAAGTACCCCTGACATGTTTATAAATTTTATCAGAATCTACCCGAAAATTAGGATATTTATTTGGATTAGCTAAAAGGCGTTGTTTTAATGACACGTACCACTTATCTTCACATTGTAATAAATCAATCACTGGCACGGCCCTTGAAAGAGCATCAGGCACTATATTTTCCTTACCTTTCCTATGGATAATGCTAAAATCATATTGCTGCAGTCGAATGGCCCACCTTGCTAAACGTCCTGAAGGATCTCGCAAATTATGTAGCCAAGTTAAGCTGTGATGGTCAGTTACTACGGTAAAATGAATTCCCTCCAAATAAGGTCGCAACTTTTCAATCGCCCAAAGCACAGCAAGACACTCTCTTTCAGTCGCACTATAGGTACGCTCCTGCTTATTCAATGACCGACTAAGAAATGCAATTACCTTTTCTCCCTCCTCAGGATGTGTTTGCGTCAATACTGCTCCGACACCATAAGCACTTGCATCTGTCTGTACTGAAAAAGGAAGAGAAAAATCCGGACAAGTCATAATAGGAGCTACAATCAATTTCTCCTTGATGGTACGAAAAGCTTGCTCACATTCGTCCGACCATATGAATTTTGATTTCTTCTTTAAAAGGTCGCAAATAGGTGCAATAATAGTAGAAAACTGCGGCACAAACCGTCTATACTATGATGCCATTCCAACGATACGACGTACTTCCTTCACAGTATGAGGTGCAGGTAAATTGACAATTGCTTCCACTTTCTCCGGATCCACATGCAGTCCTCTGTGATCCACAACATACCCAAGATATTTGATCTGCGATTGGCAAAACTGGCATTTCTCTTTACTTAGAGTAAGACCAGCGTCAATTACTCGCTTCATGACCTCATCCAGAACTTCTAAGTGTTTTTCAAAAGTAGATGTTACTACAATTATGTCGTCTAAATATACAAAAACATATGGTTCCAAATCGTAACCAATTACCTGATCGATTAATCTTTGCCAACGAGCGGGCGCATTATGTAACCCAAATGGCATCTTAATAAACTGATACAATCCCCGATTTGGTACAACAAAGGCGGTATATTTACGCGAGTTCTTCTCCATAGGAATTTGCCAATAAGCGCTTTTTATATCTAAAGTACTAAGATATTTTGCATCGCGTAATTTATCTAAAATATTACTTACATAAGGTATGGGGTAGCTGTCCTTCTCTGTTACCGCATTAAGCTTGCGAAAATCTACACAAAATCGATATCCATTGTCTTTTTTCTTGACCAACACAATTGGACTACTCCAAGGACTATCTGATTTTTCTATAACACCTAAACGTAGCATTTCGTCAAGTTCTTCATCTATGTGTTTTTGAACCACAGGTGATACCGGATAATATCTGCTTTTAATAGGAGGCGAAGAAGTTTTAATGACATGTTCTGTCAAGTGGGTACTACCTAACGATTTTGACATCCTCCAGAAGTGTTTCTAAGTTACCTGTTCTAACTGATCCCGTTGAGCTTCGTCTAGCCGTAATTGCTCCTCTATAGTGGCTAAGTGATTCTCCTTCTCGAATGTCCACTCACCACTTCTTAGATTAGGAATTATACCCATTGTTCTCCAAAAATCTGCTCCTAATATTAAAGTATGGGGGATGCTAGGAAAAAATAACACATCAAATATTTTCACCTTACCCTGCAGTTTAATCGGTAGTCGATAATACCCTGTACTTATACATTTTTCCCCATTTGCTACTACACAACTACTACTTTCATTTTTTATAAGAGATAAACCCAAATCTTGCAATATAACTTGACCTTTCGTTCCTAATATAGTTCTAGATGCTCCACTGTCGAGCAACCCAAGAATAGTACGCCCAAATACATCTACTTTTAAATATGGACGCTCATCTTCACTGGCACTTTCCAAAATAAAGTCGAGCACGTGTTTATAACGTTGACCTACGAATTCGTCTGACTTTTCAGTCGGTTTTTTGTTTTGAACGCCATACCGACCTAATGACGCTCGTTTCCGTTTCCCGAACAGTCCGGACACGTAGCCACCGTGTAACCCATCTTACCACAACCGTAACATTTCTTTACCCATTTTTCCCGACAATTTCTAACAATATGACCTACCCTACCGCAATTAAAACATTTTCGCGAGTTTTCTTGTCTATCTCCAATTTTCGTATGTGGTTGTGCATCCACATAACTCAAACTAGGTTCCACCGAAGAATGTCGTTTATTTCCAGTAGTTGGGGGAACGTAATTCTCTATAGTTTCCTTTCTCACCTCTAGTCGACGGCAAGTTTGTTTCAACTGTTCAATGGATGTTATTGTTGCCAGCCCCATATGGGTCTGATAATACGGTGCTAAATTATTCAAAATAATCTTCAATTTAATATCCTCAGCTAAAGGATATCCCAGTTTATCAAAGTAATCACACATAACTGCGAGATATATATTGATCGGTTCATTGAGCCCTTGTGTTCGTCGTTTAATCTCTTCCAGTAATTTGTCATGGTAATTGGCCGGAAGAAAATCTTCTCTAAGTTTATTCACCAAACCAGACCATGAGGTTAGATTATTTCTGACACCACGGTACCATTTTAACGCATCACCCTCAAATAATTCAATGGCGGAGTTAAATAGCTGCTGTTTATCGACACGCCGAGATAAGGCTAATTCTTCAATACGTTGTACAAAGGAATTAACCGATAATTCATCTTTTTCCCAGAAAACTTAATTTGCCATTTCCAAACAGGTGTAGTTTTCGTTGTGTAACTAGGGTCTCGCTCTGATACTTCTTCTAACGGCACTTCTTCAGTTTCGTTTTCCATCTGAATCCGTGTAGATTCCAACAATGAAACGGCCAACGGAACCTCGTCCTTCGCCGGTTCTGTAGTGTCCAACGACTCGTACATTCGCATAGCTTGCGCTAAAAGATCTCTTTTTATTCCAATTCGTTCGTCCTCAGCATTAACAGGTATTCTATCAATCCTTCCCAATACATGACAAATCTTAGAAAGAACCTTTTTGGCCGATTTCTGATCTATCTGTTCTAATAACCTTCCGATTTCTGACAGTTTTACTTCAACAGCTGCTTTTTTTCTCTTCAAACGTAAATGGATATTCTGGCACGGATATATTGAGACCGCCAGCTCTAGACTGAGATTCCATACGCAATGCCCCCGCTAATGATTTTCTCATTTCATCAACCGTCCCATGACCGATACCCCGAATTGACAATTCATATTTTAGTTCATCTTGCATTAAACAGTTAACAACGAGTTTTAGTGACATCTTGAACAACAGCACGATCAATCAAAGTCATAAACGCGCAATCAAACAGGCAAAAAAAAAATCGAAGTATCAAACAAAAATATATCAAAATACTGTGCGACTTTCAACAATAGGACAACTGATATATGTAGCAACACGATTTCAAAAATAAATTCATCAAACGAATTCTACAATTATACGTTTCACCTCTAGCGTGCACCAGTGAAAAAGAGGAAAAAAAAACTGTATATCTAAATATACATTCGGCCCCAGCACGTTGGGCGCCAATTATGTAACGCTTCCAAAGTAGCCCTAGCAGCCGGCCAGCTCTAGTGGAGAATGGCTGGGTTGTTTTAAGAAAATTAAGATGTTATTTTTATTTGAGCGCCACGTAATTTTGCGATTACTGAGACAGGCTACACTAAAAATTACGAAAAGCAACGAAAGCAAAAACAAGGCGCGAGTAATGGTGCACCCCAGTAAATGAAACGCCACAATGATGTTAACAGTAAACCTTTAATTGGTTTTTAATTGGTACAAAGCTTCATAAAGCGTTATATATCTAAGACGACAGTGTAAATAATTCAATAAATACCTAAATCTAATGATCTTACGACTATATTTCTGGCCAGATAATGAGAGAAAAAATACAGATTGAATATAATATAAATGAATGAAATATGTACTATAGTGCGCTTAAAAGACACCAGACCTCTGTCGTCATTAAAGGTATTACAATAATTTTTAACTTATTTAAGACGTTAAACCAAAAAATATACATACACATAGAGAGAGAGTAGTACCTTAGGAGTTACTTGTTGGTGTGAACGGCTCAGAGGCGTAATCGATGGTATTTGCGGCCCTAGTCGTGGTTTAAGTTACCTCGGGTCCAACAGGTGTATTTGTACAAGATGGCGGCTGCAGCCGTGTGAGGGATACTTCCACACACGCTCTCGGTCCGTCTCTGTATTTCAAGATGCGTATTCGTTTGTGACGTACGAGTATTACGTACACGGTACAAAAAAACCTAAGACGAAATTACAAAACTACTAGTACCAAAAAACATTACAATAAAATTATATAATAAAGCTATATATTTATATATATATATACCTTAGATCTTGGGCGGTTTTCTTGTAAATATTGGGTAAAATATGTAGTTTATACAAATCCGGAAAATTCCGTGCGTTTATGGTCTGCTAAATTCCAATACCAATTACTAAACGCCAATTTAGGTAATCTGTGATAGATCCACACAACGAAGAGCAATAAATACAACAATATAAAATTCCACAAATCTCTTTGATTCACTTATTACCAAATTACTACTTAGCGTACCCAATATATATATATTTTTATCTGTTCACACTGACCGTTCTCGTACTACTCTCTTAGTAAAACTTAAATCGAACGTTACGCCAAAAAAGATCTACATAAAACATATCCGAGGACGACGTACAACATGTTTTTGCTATCCTACAGAGCACAACTATTTCATGTAAATATATACATACCTACATATCGAATAAATAGTAACTATACATCATATCTTACTGTTGAAAATCGCACCATAAATCCAAATAACATTCTACATTACAATTATAACTCCCGATATTATGATAAAATAAAATATGATTACAAACCTCAAAAATTGCAATAATAATGCCGGCTGTAATTTAACTTAAAGATAAGAACAATTTTTTTACTTTGTATTCAATACATAACCTCTTTTTGTCTTCTCTTTGCATGCGTTTTATAAATATTTAACGTTTTTGGTCAATATATACTGCACCAATTCCAATAAATAACATTGGTAGTATAAAGTAAACGGCATGAATAAAAGTACCTTCATTAATCACTTTGACACATGCTTGACATTTAAAATAGTGTAATTTACACCAGCTATTAGGTACCCTGGTGCAGATAAACAATCCTGGTGCAGCACTGGTATTAGTTATGTTCGCTCCAGTTGCACTACATACTCGGAGTAGCGAGTGCAGTAAAATTGCGTTCGTTGGTGTCAGTGTAGTTACACAACAGGCGTTCGTTGGAACTGGTGCACTTACACCAGTGTTGTTGGTGTATTACACTTTCACACCAAGTCTGGAGTAGGAGTGAGGAGTATAGAGTAGTGTATAAGAAGCGGGTAACCAATAAAATAAAAGTTATATAGGTATTATATATAAAATGTTTAATGTAATGGCAAAAATCCGCAAGGATATAGACGGACGGCATTTTATTATAAATGAATGTTATTTATATGACTTGATGGGTGTGTGAATACACATAAAATGTTACTTTAGTTATTTTAAAAACAAAAACCCGTCCGTTGGTAAGTGCTCAGTGTAACTTTCCCGATTATGCAGTCCCCACACTAGTGACGTCATTTTACACTGCACCATTTAGACAGTGCAACTCGAGAGAACATACCTTTTGTTTACATCGTGCAAAGGAACGAGAATCCGGTGTAAAGTGTAGTTCAGTGCTGCACCGTGCTACACTTTTTTAGAAAAGGAAAAGGGCTATTATTAGTTACTTGTTTCGCTTGAATTTCCAAAGTGATTATATAAATTTGTTATTAATTGTTTGTAAATGAATATAGATCTAGTACAATAACGACGAATAAATATGACAAGACAGCCACTTTCTAAGCTCATTTTGAATGTAAATAGTCGATTTGTTATGTGTTTGACGCGGTCTTTATTAAATCGTCTACACATTTCGCAGTGACGCCGAATTGTCTCGTCGCCAAGTTGTCTTGCGCCAAGTCGGCCGCGCCAAATCGGCCGTGCCAAGTTGTCCCATTCCGTTTCGTCATCTCCCTAACGTACTACATACATCATGTCGTATATTTTTATATAATAATACATATGTGCGCATCGTATATAAAAAAAATTACGCTTTAACATGTATCCATCAATCAACATCAACCATAAAATTATAGAGGAGATTATTAAATCAACATGTGTACAAATTAGTGTAAAAAATACAGGATTATGTGAAGGTGATTAATGCATGTAAAAGAATATTATTGAAATTTACAAGTACCTAAGTATATATTAACAGTATTCAAATTAATTCAACGGGTCGATGGCCGCAGTGGTTAGGCGGCTGACTATTGTTGTGAGAGGACGATAGGCGCCGGGGTTCAATTCTCTGGAGGGACGGTGACATTTTTTCAGAGAGTTTAATCCCGGATCGACTTGCCATTCGCTGTTGGGAGCAAAGTGATTAACAGCGCGGCATCATAAAAGGCGATATGATGCTGTCACAAAGCCAATTGAACACAACATACACACACAAAAACTACACCGCGAGAGTTGCAGTGATAGCCACAAGCGATACAGTTTACGGAGTCACTGCAACTAAGCACCCACCACATTAAAAAAAAAAATTCAATTTAAAATTGTTAGAAGCAGTATTATATAGCTTTCAAGTACGTGCAATCCATAGAAACGCCGAAATAAATCGAATCTGTGACTCAATTGGAGTCGATGGAGCTGTTTCATTTAAAAATTGATTTGGGACGGCGCGACTGACAACGATTGAGCATTATGCGAGCATGGAAAAGCAACACAGTCGGATCATTTTGACTTCTTCAAAGTTTCATGGATGTCATACCGGCGATGCACTACTGCAATAATATTACTCTTGTAAACATTTTGCACTGTATTGTAAGTTTTTATTTCTAAAGGAGGGGGTATACTAATAAAATGAAATTATATATTTATTGTTAAATCTATATTTAGACTATTTCGAATAATATGATTTTGATAATTTTTGCATAAATTCGATTCTAGCCAAGTCCTCCTCCATGGTTATAACCTAAAATTAAAAAAGTGAAAAATCTACATCCAAGTGATTTTCAATATTCAGAGTACCTTCTTTTCGTTATTCTTTTTTGCTTGCATAGTTGCATTTAATCGGTATCCTTCAGTAGACATCATATTTTTCATTTTTTTAAGGTTTTCTATAACCCTGGCTTTCTTGTTTTCAAGACTTTGCAAATTTATTTCAAATGAATGCTTCAGCTCTGGTGGTACTAATAAGTGTACTGTAAAATTGCGTCCAACATTTACAGATGCTGTCTCAGCAGAAAATTTCATTTCATTTTGTACAATAATTTTATCACATCCTGATAAGTCTTCCATAATTTCGATAAATTCAACCAATAAGGGCAAGTAAGGACCTAAAAAGACTAATACACGATTTGCATTAGTTTCTGTAAAATAATATAAATAAATCATTCTGTTTTTAAGAAATACATAAATTTCAACAATACTATATGTGAAAAATATAAAACGGTACCTCAAAATAAGAAACATTTTTGATTGATGAAATATTTAATATTCTTAGTCGCTTTATATTGGTAAATAAATAATAATGGGTTTCATAGGCCTGTTTGCAAAACTACTTAAACGTAAGCTGTACATACATATGTTAATAACATGGATTTGTCAATACTTGTTTTCGGTTCGCTCTGAGTACCCACTTTACACAACTATTAGCATATCATTTGGATTATTCTCAACGTACAATTTTAAATATGGGATGTGCCGGTTGGCCAACTGAGAGTGGCTCTCGGTCATATCTCAGAAACAGTTTATAGTACAGCTTAAGGAAAAAATATCACTGACTAAAGTCTCCCCAAGAAACACCTGGAAATTATTCAGGAAAATGTAGGATGACCGCTAGATGGCATGTATAGCGAATTCGCCAAGTTACATATCTACAACTATATAAAACAAAATGGTAAGGACGAGAGATTTA
Organism: Holotrichia oblita; assembly: GCA_023690525.1. Classification (NCBI taxonomy): domain Eukaryota; kingdom Metazoa; phylum Arthropoda; class Insecta; order Coleoptera; family Scarabaeidae; genus Holotrichia; species Holotrichia oblita. The sequence continues at coordinate 12,854,513 of CM043024.1, forward strand.
AAATAATTGATATAGTACTAGATCATCTATACAGGCTGTGCCAGCTGACGCGGTTTCTTTGATAATTTGTTTATTTTACAGTATAGAGAAAAAAGTTTCAAATAAAAGTTGTCCCTATTTAAACGACGCATTTCTCAATTATAGAAAAAGCGTATGTAACTTTATTATTTTAAATGGATCACCCTATATATTATATATTTTTTAGATTCTACATGATATTTTAAGTAACTTTTATTAAGGTAGAAGTATACCCTATGCTTATTACATGGTAGATGTAGGGAGTTCGTATTATACGATTTTCGCAAAAAGTACGAAGCATAAAGTGTTCCAAATTTGTATACTTCAAGAAAAAAGGCCAGTCTACGCCGGAAAGTCATCGAAAATATCTTAGAAACATATTGAAAGAAGTAAATTTTGACTGAAAATGCAACACACTGTCTTTTTATTGGAGCTATAGCTAGAGTTCAGACAAATGTATACATAATAAATTTGTTTTTATGCCTTCTAACCTGTTTTATCGAGTCAATGGAAACGTACCATGAAATGTAGTCCAGGGAAATATATGAAAAAATTTATGGAGTCCCACACTAAGTATAAGAAAAAACTGACTTTCAAAAGGCAGAAGAGGAAAGCTGGGTATATTGAAACTGCATCCAAAAGAAATTTGGATTATGGCCCAAATGCATCACAACCGGAACTAAGTATAGATGCAATAAATGATGCTTGTAATCAGTTTTTGGGAACACTGAAGGTGGATGCGGCTTCCCGATTACGAATAATGACCTGAACTGTAGGACAATTTGACATTCCCCAATACAGAAGTGAGAGAGCTTATCGTTTAATTGCATCTACATTTGGAGTAATTTGTAAAAAAACGAGAGCACATCCCCTGCCACGCACTTGTTAAAAACATTTTATCTTCTGCACATTTCACTTCTGAGGGAATTGAATTTGGGAAAATGCATGAACATGTAGCTATTTCTATATTGGAAGAGAAACTGAATGAAAAAGTTTTATCAAGTGGTTTGTGGGTGGAAATCCGTTCTTAGGAGCTTCTCCTGATGGTAACAAACCTTAGCAAAACAGCGATTTAATGTGGAACTATATTTTAAATTCTAGAATTAGTAGGGCAAGACAGAATCGTGGAAGTGAAATGCTTATTTAAAGTATCAAAACAAAATGTTAATCTTTCGGAGGCGGCTCAAACATTAAACACATGCCTAGAATGGAAGGACAATCAATTAAGTTTGAAGCGAAACCATAATTATTTCTTCCAGGTAAGTATTTCATCAGTTATTTAGAGTACTCATATTATGAAATTAGTCTATTTGCCAAAATGAGATAAATGTACAGTTTATCGACAAAATAGGTGATCCATGTAATATGAGTTTTGCTTTGTAGGTTCAAGGACAACTGCATATCTCTAATAGGGAGATGTCTTATTTTGTAGTTTTTGTAAATCAAAATGAAATGTTTATAGAAGAAATTAAAAAAGACGATAACTTTTGGAAAACCCACATGGAAACGAAACTAGTACGCTTTTACAAAGAATGTGTTTTACCAGACTTTATAAGAGGCAATCTGAAGAGAGGATTAAAATGTGTTGATCCAGAATATATAAAGAATGCTCAAAAATACAGTGATAATAGAAAATGTAAAACGCTTGCATCTATATAATCAACAGGGCTCATCAAATTGTATAAGGATCAACTTGTATTAAGAATAATAAATTTGATGTAAAATTTTTGGGTGTTATGGAACATAAAATTTATATTTTTCGAATCATTTCTGTAAATAAATAAATCTACATGTAGTAAATTATATAATATCTTTCGCTTCTAGTATTTGTGTAAATATTCATTATTTACCTAACACATTTCCGCTTATATTTGCTTGGTTAGCAAAAAACACAGGCAAAAGCAATCATTTTTTGAATTTTAAACACCTGCAGCAACTTCAATACATTAAATTGTAACCAACTCCTTTCATTCTTGTTAATCAAGAGGCGGCTATGATATGGCAGGGAGCACTCAGCTGATAACAAATTAGTTATGCATAGCTTTCGGCGTTGTTAAAAGTTGAAATTAAATTTCTAACTCATTTTGTTCCAAATTTATTGCTTTGTTGCAAGACCCCATTGAGAACAATAAATTATTTGTCTATTACGAAATATATGGCAAAATGTATTATAATAGGGTCTTGCAACTCGTCTTGTTATGTACATAAGAATGGTAAAGAAATAAATTAAAAATATGCTTGCGTTCTCGAAAAAGCTTCGAAAAACTAATCATTATTTCAGACGGCCATTTTGTTTATAAACAAAATCAGAGCTTCAAGCACTTTGGCAATTGTTCTCGCGATGGCGCTGCAAACAACCTATCATTTTAATTGCTGTAATTTCAATGATGTCTAAGTAAGAGAAATAAAAGCAGTTTTATATAAAAATAATAATATAGGTACTTTTTAAAATAATAAAGAACTAATTTGGGTCCGTATTTATTCCTGTTTTAAATTATATGATTATGTATTGGTATTGTTTTTATGGAAATTATTAGGTGTTGCCAAATTTCCAGTATAGTATTTCAATAGATTGGCTATACCGTGACTATTTAATTTGACATTTAAAATGCATATTTATCTTTT